>OY728129.1:1315072267-1315527267 GCA_963277665.1 Viscum album | reverse complement strand
AGAGAAGTATGAATGCCACTTGAAATATTATAGAAAATAAATTTGATAAGTAAAACATGTATATGGATGAAAAAGAGCTATGTTCTTAGGTTGGGAATAATTCATTTTAGTAACAGATTTTGAAAGAGAAAGTTATCCACCAATGAGAAAAATTTAAATTAAAGGTATTAATTTAATCAATGGGAAAGAAAATAAAACATATTTAAAATGGAATGTTAGGATAAAGGATACTTGTAAGATCAATTCCAAGAAGAAAATTCACGACTCATGGAAAAAGAACATGAGTCAATATCTTGGTAAATTTTTAACAAATACCATTGAAGGAGAAAGAGCTTGAAAATTAATCTTAAATAACATGATTAAAATATATTTCATGACAAAATTAAAATTGGTCAGCATACACACCATATAAAATTAAGTTGGTGTATAAAGTAAAACTTGTCTCAATGAGGGAGTTGTAGACAAAAATCCATTCTCATATTTCCCCACATAGTTGATCACACTCAAAATTTATATAGAACAATAATAACTATATTAATAATATATTTTAGAACCTTATTCATCTATATAAACCTTTCATATACTTTTTTTAATTATTTTCTTTGAATATAGTTGTTTGTTATAGCTTATTTTTAATGTTGGGTGTTAACACTTTTAATTGTCTTGCCCATGATTTGTAATATTAATATTTATTACTGATATTCGATGACAATTTAATTATTCCTATATTACCCATTATTATATAATATGTAACCCATGGTTATTTATAATATTCTACTTTCATCCCATGAGAGTTTTAATTACGACTCTTGAAGATGAAGTTGAAGAAAAACTTGTTTTGAAGGTTTTTAATAAACGAAGATGATATATTATTAACATGTTTAGATATTAATATTATAATTATATAAAAATTAAAAAAAGTTTAATACCTTATTATTATATTTAATTAATAGTATATACCATTCCTTAATCATTCACTATATAAATATTACAACGTTGCTTAAGATGGTGGTAAACTGACCAAAACAAAAGTGTATCGTAATGATTGAATGAGTAAGAAAGAGATATTATATAATAGTAATATATATTTAAAAAATATTATACATGTAATATGTATCATATATATCCATAAAATCCATTTATATAGCCATTAATTATGGGTGGTGTGTACAAATTAAATTCATTATTCATGGAGGTAGTAGTCCACACATACGCATTATTAACAAACCCATTTCTCAATGAATGGAAGGAGGGATAGTATATAAAAATTTATCATTTCATAATTATAATAATGTAATAAAAATCATATTAGTTCATTAATTACACTCGTAGGTCCATTAATGTTAGGTGGTTAAGTGGAATAAGACACATTATTCATGGAATCGGTAGTCCACACAAACACATGATTAATGATCTCATTCCTTAAAAAATGGATGGAATAAAGGTAAATGTAAAATTTGATCATTTTAGAATTTTATAATTGAAATAAAAAAAATAATTATTCCTAAAACCCATAATTTATACCATCCCAAATATGTAGTGATAAAAAATGAACCATATCATGCCATGGAAGTGGTAGTCTGCACATACACATGATCAATGTGTTTTTTTCTTAGTAGATGCTACAAAATGATTGAATTGTAATGACCCAAACCAAGACACTAGGTTTGATTTGGAGTGATACATGAACTCATGCACACCTCCCCATACACAAGAGGCTATCAAATAGCAATAAGGGTCTATGTCCATTGGTGGGGAGACTGTACCCTCAATATCATGTCATCAAGCAAATAATAATAAATAAAAGTAAATTAAAATAAAAAATAAATATAAGAGTAATAATACAAAAACAAAAAGGATGGAATAAATTTCATAAATGAAAGTATTTCCTAAGTGTAAAGTCTATCTATATTATAAGTATCAGATAAACAAACAAACAAATAAATAAAAATGGTGGTCCTTTAGAGTTCGTCCCGATCCGCCACTTGCTCCATGCTACTTTTTCTCAGCCATCCACCATAGGGCTCTTTCCCTTTGTTGGATTCCTCATGAAATCTACAAGCACACCAAAATTCTAGAGTAGGGTGTGAGTAAAAGATTTATTAGGACACCACCAATACATCCTAAACCTAGTGTGACCAAGTATATCATGTGTATACCATAATAAAAATAAATACATAACAAGAATAACACCATTCAATACAAAACCAAGAGGTCATGCACTAACTAAGCTACCAAAATATCCTGGTTGTACTTACTTTGGATTCATATCATAACAATAACAGAAGATGTCATTAGTAACAAAACTAGCCACAATATGATGTGTAGGAATCATTCTCACATCAAACCGACACACGATGTGACCGATATGAATGAAAGTACATTTTTTCAGTTTAAATTGAAATTTTGGTAAAAAAGACACGTGAAAAACTTAAAACTGATAAAATGATTTCATTTTTTTATGATACTTTAGGACAAAGATCCTTAAGTCATTTGTGATGTGTAGGAATCAACCTCATGCCAATACGACACACGGTGTGACCGGTATGACACAAAGTGTATCTTTTTATTTAAAAGTGACATTTTAGTTCAAAACACACACCACATACTCAAAAATGAGTAAAAAAATTTGGATTATTATGATACTTTTAGATAATTATCCGTAATTCCTCTTTTATTTGTAGGAATTAGCTACAACTCAATCCAATATATGCTATGTCTAGTATAACTCAAAGTTTCTATTATCAGTTTAAAATTTACATTTTAGTTTAACATGTGTGTCACTGAAAACCAAGAAAAAATGATCCTATTGTCTTGATACTTTAGTAAAATGATTCATAATTCATTTGTGATGTGTATGAATCATTCTAACATCAAACCAACACACGATGTGATTTTTTTTAAAAGTGAGCATAAGGGATCGTAGATAAATGTAAAAAGTATACAAGAGTCAGAAATAAGGAGTTTTACACTTGTCCCATTGTAAAATGGGATGAATATCATTAGATAAAGAGTTAGAATGATAAAAAAAATCTGCATTTACTCCCTTGTTTGAAAGAGCATCCTCAGGATAATTCTCCTCCTGATAAGTATGCGTGATGATGTATTTTATGAAAGATAGCATGTCTAAGCAGTTTTCCCATCACGTCGTCAGCTTCCAAGATAGATATATCACACCCATCCTGACCACTTGCACAATGGTATTAGAGTCTTATTCGAACCATACCTTGTTCCAGTTCCGTTGCTTTGCAATGCACACCTCTTTGATGAAGCCATTAATTTCTGCATCAAGAGCATTGGTGTATCCCCATGGACTATATATATCTTCAACTACATCTCCATTTTGATATCTAAAAATAGCACCGAAGCCTGCAGATCCCAAATTTGACATGATGTGATTTTTATTACTCAAAGTGTGTGTTTTCAATTTAAATTGAAATTTTAGTCAAAAAAGACACGTGGCATGATCAAAATAGAGAAAAAACATTCGAATTGTTTTTATACTTTAGAAAAATGATCCATAATTAATTTTTGATGTGTAGGAATCAACTGCATGTTAATCCAATGCACCATGTGACCGGTATGACTCCAAGTGTGTCTGTTTATTTAAAATTTATATTTTAGTTCAAAACACACATCACATACTTAAAACTGAGAAACAAAATTTGTATTGTTTTAATACTTTAGGAAAATGATCCATAAATCATTTGTGATATGTAGGAATTGGGCACACCTCAATTCGACACAAGGTGTACCTAGTATGACTCAAATTGTGTGTTTTGAGTTTAAAATGACATTTTATTTCAAAACACTCATGACATACTTAAGAATGAGAAAACAAATTGAGATTGTTTTGAGACTTTAGGATAACAATAAATAAGTCTTTTATGTCATTTTGTATGTAGGTTCCAGGCACAATGGAAGCATGCGATGGGTCGGACCCAACTTTTCTTTTTTCCATGATCGATAATCAATCCGAGATTTACACAACGATAGACACCATGATATACAAAATTAAATCAAAGGATATAGAAAATGGATATAATGTGTGAACCAGATAGAGGATCATCACATATTATTTATAATCAATTTAATTAATTAAAGAATTATCTTGTTGGAATTATTTCTGTGTTAATGGATCTCACAACAGATCTGCATTGTACCATCATTGCATTGTAAGAATAACGGGTAGATTTCCTCTAGTAGTGATCCACACGTGTTCCAAAAATCTTCGACTATCTTCATAGAAATCTCTAGGTTTTAGCACGACAGATCCTATCACTTGCATTGTCCAACTTTTATCACCTCAAGAGTCACTTACAAAGAATTCTCCTGAATTTATCTTGACTTGAGAGTGGGGGTGGAGTAAGACCACTTTTCGTTCTTGGGAGCATTCTTGGAGAAGGGATATCTCTAGTTCTTGAGAGGATTCTTCAAATCCATTGTGCATAACAAAACAAATGAATTATCCTATTGAGAAAATAATATAATTGGGTTTATATATCACTAGGGTTAAGATAAAATAACTATACAAGTGCCCTTTATTATTTATTTAATCAATGCGGAACCCCATGTAAAATAATAATAATAATAATAATAATAATATTATTATTTATCAACATGTGCTTAACTTAAAATTAAATTAAATATTATTTAATCAAATAATATTAAATATTTATAACTTCTCAAAAGAGCATTTAAACCCTGCCCGTTATTCCTCCATAATATTTATCAGCCCCTGAATAATGAATATTTATTTATTAAATAAATATCAATGTGTTATCTTAAAATAAATAAATCAATATTATATTTAGTAAATAGAAAATAAATATTTATTAAATTTTCCACTCACATTATAAATATCCAAATATAAAAGGAAGAATATTTGTTATAATAAGATCATTAATATTCAATAGTCTTGATAGTTTGGATAAACAATCCAAAACTTTATATGTTGAACATATCATGAGTTACTTTAATATTTTTGGCCCATTATTATGATATCGACATCTATCAAAATATATTATCAATGAGTTTTGAAATCATTTAAAAATTCAAATATATTATAGACAAAATCGAAAGAGATCTCATAATTTTTTTGTACCAGTGCCACTTCAATGACTATATCTAAATATATATAATGTTGTTGACATATTTATTTTCCTCATCAAGGGAAAATATATTTATTTCTTTCTACTCATGGTGAACAATGATTTTTTAATAATCAAATCAACCATACTCTAGTTGTGTGTAATGAGACTATTGATTTCCAACACTTTACATTCATATAAGTGTTGTGATCAACTTGTTAATGGTTCTTCAGAACCATTTTATTCATTATAGTTGATCTCAAATGGATTAAACCATCATGTCATATATGTAAAGCGCTAGTATTAGTAAACTTTTGGTTTACCATTATTGATTTGATTGTACATAACAAATTCTTTATAATCATTTTTTATGAATTCTTGTTACATATCAAGACACCTATTTGATCCAATGTCTCCATATGATATTTATTTCCAATAATACAATGGATATATCTCATTGAGACTTCAGATATAACAAAACATTAAGAATTTGTATTACTAGATAAGAATATTTTCTCTCTTATAGAGCCTTTAATTAATTTTCTCTACCAGTAAATGTACTTAGACGAGTATATACAAACTCACATTTGAGTTCTTTTGAATCATTTAATCAAAATAATATTTATAAATATTTTTCTTCAAGACCAATGTATATAATATCTCCAGGATCTTTCATTGTGCATACTCATATTTTTCATTATAATTCCCACTTATGGTGGTTGATGAATTCATGATATAATCATAGTGGGTTATCCCATCACCAAGAATATTATTGTATATTTTTGAACTTCTATCCTAGATATTGTTTTATAATACATCTACTTGGGAGTGGAGCCCCTAGGTATTTTAAAGTTGGTGAATGTGGTAGTGAGAACTAATGTGGAAGAATCTTATGGATTCAAAACACACACCTCATCACCATCCAAAATAATAACAACATTCAATTTACCAAATAAAAGAGAAATAATTTAATCAAAATTCATCAACTCTCAAATAATTTTGATAAAATTCAAGTATGAGTAGAAAAAATCATATCAAATTTTCATGAATAATTTCATTCTCTTCAAGGAATGTGATAATGTAATCACATTCATATAAAGTAATTTATTCATTCATTGAATTTCATCTTCCATGAATGATAATTCATTATTTATCAATAATTATCATCTTGAATAAAATACAAATTTTATTGATTATGATGATCATTTTTTAATCACTTATGGTGGTAAAATCATTTTCATAATATATATCAGATTATCAAAACTATGTAATTCAATCATTTAATTTATGAACTATATAAATAATAGAATCCACTTTAGGGGATGGAGTAAAATGAATTACTTGAGATGATATTGGTAATTCATAATCACATGATAAATAATAATTTTTTCCTTGATATTGCTGATGCAATTAAAATAATTGATGAATGCAAATATCCTTTAATATGATATAAAATGACATTATTTTTATACCATCTTGTTGGGATGAATTTTTTTATAAATATTAATAAAATTCATTATGTTTTTTAAATATTTTTTTTCATCAAACCACCTCTAGTGGTTATATTGTTATTATTTTAAACAAATACAACAAAATGATCATTCACAAAACATAATATTCACATCTAATTTGATTTAAAATAAAATCATGTATATTTTCATTCACTTATGGGAATGAAATAAATCATTTTTAATAAATATTCTCATTCACTTCAGGGAATGAAATAAAATTATTTGTTCAAGTTTTATAGTGTCCTTAAGACAATAACATGGGTATTCAATTCAGAAATTTCATCAATTTCATCCACTTCTGAGGATGTATATATGTAAAGTATATTTATTCTTGTTTTTCATGAACATTTATTTTTATCAAACATTTTATGATAAATAAAATGAAAGATAAAATAAATAAAACAATATGATATTTTAAAAAATATATTCAAAGTAAATATCATCTCGGTCATAAGACTTTATACAACATAATAAAAACTTAGACACCTTCAGGGAGATCCTAAATTTATATTCCTTCTACCA
The DNA here is from genome assembly GCA_963277665.1 of Viscum album. NCBI lineage: Eukaryota > Viridiplantae > Streptophyta > Magnoliopsida > Santalales > Viscaceae > Viscum > Viscum album. Next base: position 1,315,520,144 of record OY728129.1, on the reverse strand, counting down.
TCTCTAAGGTCACTCGATTCCTGTCTGTAGGTGGAAACATTAGGAAGTTTTAGGGAAGCGCGTCCTGGTGCATCCCAAAGGCCCTACCTCTGTTATGGGTGCTTCCTCACCTGGGAAGATCTGGTCTGAGGTGTCTCCTGCTTCATCGACTACCCCCTATTCTGAGTCCCTTCTTGAGGTGGTGGGTGCGGCTGTTAGGGGCCCTTCGGTTTCGATGCCTTATTCTTATTGGGAATCCCTTGAGGAACCTTGCATGGACCTGGTTCAATTCATCCCTCGAGGGGGTTCATGATTCAAGTAGATTCTCTATTTCCTATTTTTATCTATCGAGGCTTACTGTAGGTATTGCGCTTCTTAGCCTCCCCTCGGGTCCCCCTCATATCCCTACTGCTGGTTCTAGTGTCTTGGCGGTCTCTCTTCCGGAGGCTTACTATGGGATCGATGAGTATTCTCCCTTGGTGTGCTCCCTTTATTCCCCCTCTTCTGGGGTCTGCCCCTTAGCTCGGTTGTGCCTCTTTGTCTGATAGCCCCGACCCTCCTTCAGGCTGAGAGTGTCACTGCGCTGGAGCTTCTGTCTGGAACTCATTCTATGGACAACCCTCATAGCCTGGATTATTCTTCCACTTGGCCTCCAGGTATGCGGCCTGGTCCCCAAGTGGTCTCCACTCCTCCTCCTCCTCCTCCTCCTCCTCCTCCCTTCCTCCTCCCTTCATATTTCATTGGTGTGAAAACTAGATCTTGTTGGCTATACAAGCCGAGAAATATGAGAGGAAGAATGGAAGAGGTAGAAAAATTGGCACACGACACAAAGAAGCTTTCAAGCTTTGTATTTCACACAACTTCACAATTTTTCACAATTGAAATTTCAGGCTACAATTACATCAATTTATAGACCCACAACATTAAATGCCTAGAATTTATGTTGGTACAAAGAAAGACCAAAACATAAAATACAGAGAATCTATGACGGTACAAGGAAAGACCAAAATACGAAATGTAGAGCATTTATGACGATACAAAGATATACCAAATCTTTAAATGAAAAGCATTTAAATTTATTCAAAGAAAATAAATGGAGGTTGACCCATGGAAGAAAAAAAAATGTGCAAGTAATAAATGACGCCTCAGGCAGCTTTGACTCATATTTTTGGTTTGCAATTCCAACACTCCCCTTCAAACCAAAACCGGCTTCATTCCGAGCATCGTTCTGAGTCTTTTGAATGCATCTGAAAGTAATGCCTTTATGAAAATATCAGCCACCTGCTCCGTAGTATGACAATATTCCAATTTTATCGTTTTCTGCTTCACATGATCTCGCAAAAAATGGAATCGGGTATCAATATGTTTGCTTCTTCCATGCTGCACCGGATTTTTGGCAAGTTCAATTGCCGACTTGTTATCCACATATATCACTGTGGATCCATCCTGCGGATGCTTCAACTACTTCAGTAGATTTCTCAACCAGATTCCTTCACAAACAGTGTATGATGCCGCCACGTACTCTGCTTCACATGTAGACAAGGCGACCACACTTTACTTCCTTGAATTCCACGTAAAAGCAGTCGATCCAAGAAAAAATACATACCCACTGGTGCTTTTTCTTTCATCTTGGTCGCCTCCCCAGTCACTATCTGAGTATCCATGCAGATTTTCTTCTTCATTATATGGATAAAAAAGACCAAAATCCACCGTTCCTTTAACGTACCTGAGGATACGTTTTGCCGCTAACCAGTGGGAATCTTTTGGTGCTTCCATGTACCTGCTTAGAAGCCCAACACTATAGACAATATCAGGCCTTGTGATTGTGAGATACCTCAGGCTTCCAATTAGACTCTTGAATAGAGTCGAGTCAACACTTCTTCCTTCTCCATCTTTTGTCAGTTTTAAGCTCATTGCCACATGTGTGTTTACAGCATTGCAATTAGCCATGTTGAATTTTTCAAGCAACTCCTTAGCATACCTCTTATGAGAAATATAGATGCCTCCATGTTGTTGCTTTACTTCTATGCCTAGAAAGAAGGACATGAGACCTCTGTCGGTCATCTCGAACTCCTTGAACATAGCCTTCTTGAAATCATCGAACATTTGTCCACTATTCCCTGTAAACAGCAAATCATCAACATACAAGCATGCAATGATTATATCGCCATGATCATTCTTCTTGATGTAAACTGCATGCTCATGTGGACATTTGGTGAAGCCGTTCTCTCGAAGATAGCTGTCAATGCGTGCATTCCAAGCATGAGGAGCCTGTTTTAACCCATAAAGAGTTTTCTTCAGTCGATACACTTTGTCTTCCTCCCCTTGCATAACAAAGCCTTCAGGTTGGTCTACATAGACCTCTTCCTCTAGAATTCCATTCAGGAATGCAGACTTCACATCCAATTGGTAGATCATCCAACTGTGATGAACAACAAGAGAGATAATCATTCTCACCATGTCAAGGTGAGCAACAGGAGCGAATACTTCTTCATAGTCCACCCCATACTTCTGTTTGTACCCCTTTGCTACGAGCCTTGCCTTGTAGCGATCGATTTCACCATCATCATTTCGCTTGATCTTGTACACCCATTTGACACCAATGGATTTCTGGCTATTAGGAAGTGTGGTCAGCTCCCATGTGTCATTTTTCTCTATGGAACAAATTTCTTCTCCCATAGCCATTCTCCAACATTCTTCCCTTGCGGCTTCCTGAATCGTCATAGGTTCATGATATGCATACAGGCAAAAAAGATTTACCTCTTCGATTTGTTCATAAATGTCCCTTAAGCTTTTCATCTTTATGGGCGCCATGGGTGAGGATGAGCTTGCCAAATTTTGACTTGATGGAGTCCTTTTAGGAGTGATGGAATGTCCTCCTGGACTCCTGTGTACTGATGATGTGCCCGGGGAAGGTGTTGCTGGCGTTTTCTCCTGATGATCACGCCTTTCTTCAGGATCTTCTGTTTCGACTGGAATCTCTTTGTTTGGTTCTTCATCATTCCATTTCCAAGCTTCTTCCTCGCTAAAGTCCACATCTCTACTCACCACTAATTTATTGGTTAGTGGATTGTAGAGCTTATAGGATTTAGACTCTTCACTGTAGCCGATGAAGATGCACTTTTCACCACGATCATCAAGCTTCCTTCTTCTCGCTTCTGGAACTTGAGTGTAGGCAACACACCCGAAGATTCTTAGGTGTGCTACACTCGGTTTGTAGCCACTCCATGCCTCTTGTGGTGTCATGTTTCTGACGCTCTTGGTTGGACACCGATTGAGCAGATAGGCAGTACATGCCACTGCTTCCGCCCAGAAGTTCTTTGGAAAGCCTTTCTCCTTCAGCATGGTCCTCGTCATGTCGAGGATGGTGCGGTTCTTCCTTTCTGCAATGCCATTCTGCTGTGGCGTGTAGGCTGCAGTGTATTGCTGTTTGATGCTATGTTCCCTATAGAAATCTTGAAATGCATTTGAGGTGTATTCTCCACCTCTATCAGATCTGAGTACTTTGATTCTGTGGCCACTTTCAGTTTCAAAATGAGCTTTAAAAGTTTTAAAGATAGTGAAAGCGGAAGATTTTTCTTTGATGCAATACACCCACAACTTTCTGCTGAAATCATCAATAAGGGTAATAAAATATCTATTACCTCCAAGTGACAGTGATTCAAGTGGTCCGCAGATATCGGTGTGAACCAACTGAAGTGGTTCCGTTGCTCTTCTAGACACTCCACTTGGAAATGAGTTCCTTTGTTTCTTGCCGAGTGTACACACCTCACACATATGATTTGGAGATTCAATCATTGGCAAGCCACGCACCATGTTTGATGAGGATAGAAGGTTAAGCCCACTAAAATGCAGATGTCCAAATCGCAGATGCCATCTCCATGAGTCATTCTTCATGAGTCCCAAGAGACACTCCTCGGCCTTTGTGTTGATATGCAGCGGAAACATGCGATTCTTCGCCATTTGGACTTGAGCGACAAGTCTCCTGTGAGCATCTCTTATAGACAAAAGAGAATTTTCCAAGTGTATGACATACCTCTTCTCAAGAAGTTGGCCGAGACTGATGATATTATTTTTCATACTTGGTACATAATATACATTAGAAATGTAATTCGACTCTCCATTCTTCAGATAGATTTTGATCTTACCTTTGCCTCTCACGGGTACCTTGGATGAGTCGCCAAAACTCACGTCGCCACGAACTTCTTCGGTGAGTTCCTCGAACAGTTGTTTGTTACCACTCATGTGGTTGCTTGCACCCGTGTCGAGATACCACACATCGGGGCGTTCACATGCCTTTTCTTGTGCGAGTAGGAGTGTGGTAACTTCTTCTTCATGATGAGATGCTTCAGCATAGTTGGATCGTTCATCATGATCCACTTTGCTCCAACAATCAGACGCATAATGGCCAAATTTCTTACAGTTGTGGCATTGAATATTCTTTGCGTTTCCACGACCACGCGTGAATCGTCCTCCACCATTCCCTCTTCCACGAAAGCTGGTAGGATTTTGTTGCTTTTGTTGATGGCTTGGATAATATCCACGCCCTCTTCCTCTTCCACGATGACCTCCTCGTTGTGTATGGCCATTCTTTTGTTCTTGTAGAGTTAACTTGGACTCCAATGCATGCTCTATTGTTGAACCAGAATTCTTTTGCATCCGTTGCTCATGCACTTGCAACGACCCCATCAGTTCTTCAATGGATAGTTTCTCCAAATCCTTTGATTCTTTGATTGCCACAACCACATGATCAAACTTGGTTGTGAGAGATCGAAGTGATTTTTTGATAACTTGAATGTCCTCCATTTTTTCACCATTCCTTTTCAAATTGTTAAAAATAACAATTAATCTTGAGAAATAATCGGAAATGCTCTCACCTTCTTTCATGTGCGCCGCTTCAAATTCCGCTCTTAATGTTTGAAGACGTACCCGCTTCACTCGATCAACACCTTTGAAGACGGTGGCAAGGGTATCCCAAGCTTGCTTGCTTGATGTTGCTTCGGCAATCTTTTCAAACGTTGATTCATCCAACCCTTGATAGAGGAGGAACAACACCTTGTTGTCTTTCTTTCTTTGATTTTTGAGGGTTGCCTTTTCTTCATTCGTGAAGGCAGCTTCTTCCGCCATAGTGGGTACAACATACCCGTCGGTAACGATCTCCCATAATTCTTGTGACCCTAATAACGCCTTCATTTGGATGCACCACCTTTCGTAGTTGTCTTTAGATAGCTTCGGAACTTGCGGCTGGATTGCGGCCATCTTAAAAAAAATTGGAGGATCTTGGTAACTTGGCCTCTGATACCAGTTTTTTGGCTATACAAGCCGAGAAATATGAGAGGAAGAATGGAAGAGGTAGAAAAATTGGCACACGGCACAAAGAAGCTTTCAAGCTTTGTATTTCACACAACTTCACAATTTTTCACAATTGAAATTTCAGGCTACAATTACATCAATTTATAGACCCACAACATTAAATGCCTAGCATTTATGTTGGTACAAAGAAAGACCAAAACATAAAATACAGAGAATCTATGACGGTACAAGGAAAGACCAAAATACTAAATGTAGAGCATTTATGACGGTACAAAGATATACCAAATCTTTAAATGAAAAGCATTTAAATTTATTCAAAGAAAATAAATGGAGGTTGACCCATGGAAGAAAAAAACGTGCAAGTAATAAATGACGCCTCAGGCAGCTTTGACTCATATTTTTGGTTTGCAATTCCAACAGATCTCACTCACGGCTCAACGGTCAGTCGCTCATCTCTAACAAAGTGGCCAAGATTCCTAGGGCCAAATCCAGGTCCTACCTATCCCAATGTTAACCTTCCTGTTATGGAATTTCCATGGCTTGGGTGCCTGGGTGAAAATATATTACATTTTCAATGAAGTTCGGTCCAAGAAGATCTCTTTGGTTGCATTTCTGGAGCCCAAACATGGTAGAGGTAGGATTCGGGAGTTTTCTAGCAGAATCAGAATGTCTGGATAATTTCAATCCAATTCCCCAAGTCCCTCCATATGGGTTTTATAGAATGCGTCCATCAATGTCTCTCTGGTTCCGTCTTCGGCTAAAATTATCACCATAGAAATCAGGGATGGTATGCAGTCTTTCTTTTTATTTTTTCTTTTGTGTATGGCAGTTGTGACACCTGTGCTCGTGCCCATATATGGGTTGAGATAGAGTCTTTTGATCCTGGTACCTCTCCCTAGGTGGTGGGGGGTGACTTTAATGTGATAGTAGATCCAGGTGAGAAGAAGGGTAGTGGTTCCTTTCCTTGATAGGAAAGTCTGGAATCCACTCAATTTATGTCTCGTAAAGGGTTGATAGATTTGGGGTTCTCAGGAAGGCGTTTCACTTAGTTCAACAACCAAAGGTGCTGCCACCGATCTTGGAGTAGGTTGGACCGCTATCTCGCCAATGTCCACACTATCTCTACCTTTCTGAATGCTAAGGTCTTTCATTTGGCCTATAGTGTTTCTGACCACTCTCCTCTCCTTCTCGAGATCTCCCCAGGCCGTGACAGGTGGCATGGCATGAGTTTCTACCCCTTGTGGACCAAATACCCAGATTATCTTCCCACGGTGGCCTCTTCTTGGAATAAACCTATGTATGGGAATGCATGGGATCGTTTACACAACAAACTTCATTGCCTCAGGGAGGACCTATAGGTATGGGTTAGTCACCTTCCCCCTTCCACGTGTGATTTAGATGCCATTAAGGCAGACATAGAGAGTTTAGAGTCCAGTCTTGAACTGGAATGGAGTGAAGGTCACTTTGGGGAGCTAGCGGCCAAGAAGAATCTTTTGGCAGATATGCTGTTGAGGTAGGAGCGTATGGCGCAGGATGAATCAAGAGTGAGATGACTGTGTGAGGGGGACCACAATACTGCTTTCTTTCATGCATGAATCAAGGAAAAATGGAGGTTCTCTCATCCTAACTTACAGATGGAGGATGGAACTTTCATGTATAACCATGATACTGTTGGTGGCTTAGCAGAGGCATATTTCAAGAACCTTCTGGCAGGTTCGAACCCCCGGATGTTGGCAGGTTATCCTAGCGGGCATGAGGAAATCACCGGTGTTATTCTGAGGGTGCTGTCTGGGAAGGATAGTGACATTCTTGAGGCCATACCGCTTGAGGAGGATATTATAGGGGCTGTGAACACTTTGAACCCTGATAGCACCCTTGGGCCAGATGGATTTCCGGGCTCCTTCTTCTGTAGATCCTGGAGTACGGTTAAGGATGTCATTGTGTTTTCTATTCAGGACTTCTTCGATGGTGGGTACCTCCCTCATGCTGCTAGTGTCGTGACTGTTGTTCTTATTATGAAAATCAAGGACCCCTCTCTGCTCTAACACTATCGCCCCGTGAGCATGTGTAATTTCACTTACAAAATCCTTGAATCTATCCTCAACAACACACTTATCTCCTTCCCGCCTCAATGGATTTCTCCCGAGCAGCATGGCTTCGTGAAGAATAGAACTACTCAAGGAGAAATTGCACTATCCCAAGAGCTCATCAATGGCATCAATACTAGAGTTCATGGTTCTATTATGGTGGTGAATCTGGATATGGATAAAGAATACTACAGTGTTGAGTGGGAGTTTATAAATTAAAGTTTTATCAGGTATGGGTTTTTCTACTTGGGCTATGGATCTTCTATTTCGTTGTTTCAGTTCTTCATGGATGAGAATTCAGTTCATGGGAAAGACCTATGGATTCTTAAAGGCTATGCATGGACTGAGGCAGGGGGATCCTCTCTCTCCAAGCTTGTTTGTTTTATCTCAAGATTTCCTAAGTCGTCTCATCAACAGGGCGTCTATGCAGGGATCCATTCGACCTTACTGATGTTGTCCCAATTCATGCAACGGCTCCCACCTTATGTTGGCGGATGACTCTATTGTCTTCATGAATGCTGGTATGAGGTCTGTTCGTGGGTTTAACGAAGTCATCTCTGACTAATGTCGTTGGAGAGGTCAGGTGATCAATCTCAATAAGAGCACCTTCTACGTCCTGAAACGCTGCATGGATAGCATGGTGTTGTCCTTGAGCAGGAGCCTCGGTATGAGGCACGGTTCCTTCCCCATGGAGTACCTTGGAGATTTGGTCTCTCCTGGGAGTATGCGGATTCAGAACTTTGATCATATCATTGGTAAAATGACAGGCCGTATTCATAATTGGAAGAATCGTTTTTTGTCATTTGGAGATAGAATAACCTTGGTTAATAGTGTCCTTAACTCCATTCCATGTTATGCAGGCTTCCAAGGTTCCAAAGGGTGTGATTTATAAGCATGATAACATTCTCTCTTCCTTTATTTGGGATGTGCATGAGGAGGGAAAGAAGCAATGGGTGTCGTGTCAAAGGCTGGCTCGGCCGATTTAGGAAGGTGGCATTGGGGTTAAGAGTATTTTTGATACGTTGCATGGCATGCGGAAGAGGTTGGCGTGGGAGATCATTGAGGCCCACTCTCTATGAGGCATTTTCATGAGCTCACAGAGGGGAGGTGGGGGGCTTGTTTCCAATGCGCGATATCACATTCAAACAGGCGAGAAGGCACCCTAGGTTTATCAGTGCTGTGTTGGACAAAGAACATCATATGGGCTTCGATATGACTGATCTCTCAAATGAACTGGACAGATGTTCTTTTACTGCTTCGTCTTAAGGGGATTTATTCTCGAAGGACTACAGAAGGGTGTCCATTAGTGCGGGTCTCCAGGAACCATGTGGATCGGCTGTATGGATTAAAGAGGCTCCTACAAAAATTAACTTCATTCTTTGGCGCATTAGAAATAGGGCATTGCCTACAGACGAGAACGTGCGACATTTTGGGATCAGCTTAGCCTCCCACTGTGTGTGCTGCAAGGTTCCAAGAGAAGAGAGATTGTCCCACCTCTTCTTCAGCAGTGAGTGGGTGAATCAGGTTTGGAAGGCCTTTGGGGATTTCGCAGGGCTCTTTGTGTTATCCCTGTGGGATCGCTCCTTCATTGACCGTTGGTTCCATGGTGCGGGGAACGAAGGACCAGAGAGGAAGGCTCACGAAATCATTCTTGCTTCTGGGTGTTAGTGCATCTGGAAGGCCCAGAACAAGGCCATAATCGAAGGGATTCAGTCTACTGGCTGGGCCTCAGTGCACAAAATTATTTTTCTGCTCCTTGACATGGTTCACACATGCAGCAAGTGGTGGGAGGCTCCCTCTCTTTGGGCGTTTCAGGTTGATGCTACTGTGGCCCGCACTACCCCTCTTGGAAACTAGGTGAGATGGTTCCCTTATCCGATAGGTTTGAAGCTAAACTTTGATGGTTCTTGCTCTATGAATGACATGAAAGGTGGTGGTGTTGTCTGGGATCCTATGGGGAGAGTAATCCTTGCTTTCTATGCGCACTTCGGTAGAGGCCAATCCCTTTTGGCCGAGGTGATGGCTATGCTCACGGGTTTACAGCTTTGAAGGAACAATAAAATTGTCCTTACCGCGGTTGAGACTGACTCCCTTATTATCCATGATACCATGCTTGGAAAGAGGAATGTTCCTTGGTCCTTATCCGATGTTCTGAGAAGGTGCAAGAAGCTTACCAATGATGACACTATGATTTTGCACACCTAGAGGGAGGGAAATAAGGTGGATGATCTCCTAGATTCTATGGCAACACAAGGGATTTGTGTTTTATTTTCCCCACATGATCATTATTTCCCAATTTAAGTCAAGATCCTAATAAGAGGGGACACACTGGCCTGCATTACTTTAGACCTCCGTAGGCTCTCTCCTCCGGTGGCCTCTTCTGGATTCCTATGTTCTTTGCTTGTACCCCTTCCTTTATTTTGAATAAAACGAATGAACGATGATGATGAAAGGAATAAGCGATATGAAATTTCATGATCCATGGAATGATCAACAAACTTCAACTCAATATACGATGGGTACACAATGTTCAAAATTGATTACCAAACTTCGGCTCGACGTATGGTAGGTATGTGATGTTCATCATCCAACCGCTTCCGGTGGCATCATTTTTTTGTTTGATGAATGTTGTTTGTCTTGAAATCATCCACGTAGGTTATTAACCAAACACATTATCTTCTGGGAATGGAGTGAAATTTTCCATTTGTGATTCATTATAGCTCTTCAGGAGCTCATTATATTTTTCACAACAAAATATTAAGAAAATAATTCATATATTTTCCAATGTTATCAAGAGGGGTAAAATAAATATAATATAGAAAACAATACTCACTTATTGATATAAATACTGATGATAACATCATCATGATGTGTAATTAAAAGAAGATGATCGTGATGATAACATATCGTGAAATCGATCGAACATCGATTGAAACTATAAGGGTTTCAAAACAGGAAATGTAAGACCGATTGAAGGTGAAACACATCATTGATAAAGCGAGTATCAAATTTGAGTATAGAGATGAAAAATAGAAATAAAAATATAACAGGGACAATAAGTAGATAAAAAAACATCATAATTTCTCACCATTTCATTAACATATCATCATATATATAGAGTACATGAAATTTGATCCAACGATTGAGTTAATACCTATAATATCTAATGTAACGGTTGGAATTCCAATGGTATGAGAATATGGAAGGTTGTCCATTATGAGGTAAATTTATTAGGAATTGAGGAGTCATAATTATTATCATAATTATGACATCCATTTAATAATTTTTCATAAAAAAATTATTATATAACAGTTTATAAAATTTATACACATCACAATCATGTATCTTTGGACCTAAACTTTGAGATTATAAAATTAAGGGAGCCCTTGGTACAATTTAATTAAAGTCCGATAATTGGAAATGAAAACAAGAAAAAATAATATTTAGTAAGATTGATATGACCTCCCTTGAAAATTTTCATTAGAACATTTTATGGAATCTGCATTCCATCCAAACACTAATGTAGATATGGGCTTTTACAGTGTTAAAAATAATATTCATCAGTGCTAAAAAAGTACTGATATTGTAAACATCTTTAAAAGCCGATGGATTTTATCAGTGATAAATATAGCACTGATGAAAGGGCCTTTCATTATCATTAAAGAAATAGTGATAAAGAAGACCCTTTATCAGTAAGTTTTTAGCACCGATAAAGTGACATTTTATCAACACTATCCTTAGCACTGATAAAGCCTTGCTATAGTAGTGTGGCACTAAAATTACATCACACTACAACATCAAATGAAAAATTTAATTTCAATTAAATTTGAGTCACAAATACGAGAAAAAAACACTATATTAAAAACATTTCAACTACTGGTTTTTATGATTAATTTAGTATGTAAAATTTATCACAAACATTAACAAATTAAAAAACATTAAAGTTCCATTTACTCTGCCCCCCCGACCTCCTCTAAAAAGAGCCTGATCATGCCACCAGTTTCCGAACAAGCTACCCCTGCTTGAGAAAAAGAGTTCACCTATATAAAAAATAGTTTTTATGTTATTAATTATATAAACAAATAAATTAAACAATAATAAGAAGTAATACATTAATAAAATGTCACTTTTAAACAGAAAGCATACACTTTGAGTCATACCGGGTACACTGTGTGTTAGATTAATGTTTGGTTAATTTCTACATGTAAAAAAATGATTTATGGATCATTTTCTTAAAGTATCATGACTATCCGAGCGCATTTTCTTAGTTTTATTCATGTGACTTGTGTTCTGAACTATAGTGTCGATTTTAAATTAAAAACATAAAGTCGAAGTCATACCGGGAAAACCGTGTGTCAGATTAATGCGTGGTTGATCCTTACACATAAAAAATTATCTATGGATAATTATATTAAATTTTCAAGATAATTTGAGTTCATTTTATTGGTTTTAATTATGTGACATGTGTTTTGAACTAAAATGTCAATTTTAAATGAAAATACACACTTTGAGTTACACCAGTCACACTGTATGTTAGATTGATGTGCGAATGATTCCTACACATCACAAATGACTTATTGATCATTTTCATAAATTATCAATACAATATTATCATTCTTTCTTTATTTTCAGTGAGTGACACATGTTTTTAACTAAAATATCATTTTTAAACTAAAAAAACACATTTTGAGTCATATCGGTCAAAACCTGTATTAGATTAAGGTATGGATAATTACTACATGTCAAAAATGAATTATGAATTATTTTACTAAAGTATAAATAAATATGAATGTTTTTTCTCATTTTTTAGTAAGTCATTCATTTTTTAAATAAAATTTTATTTTTAATCTAAAAACACACATTTTGAGTCATACCGGGCACACCATGTATCAGATTGAGGTGTGACTAATTTCTATTTATCAAAAATGAATTATGGATATTTTTAATAAAGTATATAAAAAATATAAATGGGTTTTATTGGTTTTGAGTATGTGACACATGGTTTGAACTAAAATATCAATTTTAAATAAAAAGACACACTTTGAGTCATACCGGTCACACAATTTGTCATATTGACTTGTGGTTGATTCTTACACATCATAAATGACTTAAAGGTAATTTTTATAAATCATTAAGACAATATGATCATTTTTCAAGGTTTTCAGTGAGTGAAACATGTTTTAAACTAAAGTTTCATTTTTAAACCGAAAACACACACTTTGAGTCATATATATCACACAGTGTGTCTGATTGATGTGTGGATAACTCCTACTGTCAAAAATGAATTATAGATCATTTTAATAAATTATGAATACAATATGAGTATGATTTCTCATTTTTCACTGAGTGATACATGTTTTTAACTAAAATGTCATTTTTAAATTGAAACCACACATTTTGAGTCATACCGGTCACAACATATATCAGATTGAGGTGAGAATAATTCATATACATGAAAAATGAATAATGAATCATTTTAATAAATTATCAAGACAATATTAATGTGTTTTATTAGTTTTGGATATGTCATGTGTCCTTTTAATAAAATGTTATTTTTAAATAAAAATAGACACTTTAAGTCATACAGGTCACACCATGTGTCATATTGAAGTACGGTTAATTCTTACACATAAAAAATGACTTATGGATAATTTTACTAAAGTATAAAAACATTTTGAATGCGTTTTCTTGGTTTTGAGTATGTCCCGTGTCTTTTTAACTAAAATGTCATTTTAAACTGAAAACATGAAATTTGAGTCATACATGTTATACCATGTGCATATTGATGTGTGGACAAATTTTACATATAAAAAATTAATTTTATACCATTTCACTAAAGTATCAAGAAAATCTGAGCACTTTTTATTGGTTTTTAATGAGTGACACATATTTTTAACTGAAATACCATTTTTAAATTAAAAGAACTCATTTTGAGTCATACTGGGCACAAATTGTATTATATTGAGGTATGGATGATTCGTATATCTAAAAAACGACCTGTGGATCACATTCCCAAAGTATCAAACCAATATGAATGTGTTTTCTTAGTTTTGAGTATGTCATGCGTCTTTGAAACTAAAATTTCATTTTAAATAGAAAACACTCAGTTAGAGTCATTTTTAAACTGAAAACTAAAACTATTGAATATAAAAATATCAAATAAATAATAAATAGTTTTATTAATAGAAAAATAGTACCTGAGTGCATCATCCTTTTTGAATAAATTTTCACGAATTTATTTTTATCCAAGTATTTTGTGCTCTTTGTATAGAAAAAATGGTTGGAGAAGAATCAATACCTAATGAAGTCACCACTTCAAGATCTCAATGAAAATTAATTAAATAAGTATTGGATAAAAATGATAAGAAAATTAACTAAAAAATAGATAAATTGACGAAAAAATTAACTAAATAAGTAGCACAAAGTCTCCTCATCATGATGTATGCATACATTCTGACACCATGCATTCTATCCATTTGTTTCTAAAAAAAATATTCCTTTTATTGAATACATGGACTATAAAAAATCCAGGTAGTTCTAAAAAAATATAAATAAACAAATGATTAATAAATATTTTAAATGAAATTGTAATTATCATGAGAAATACCTCATTAGGGTTTCTTCTTTGTTGAGGGAATATAATATCTTTCATAACTTTGAAAACAGAATAACCACCATATTTGCCATTAGTTTGTTTCTTACATTGTAGAAAAATTTATAAAAATAAGTAATTTGTTTTTGATATATGTTTTTATAATGAAATATTTTTATATATACCCTAATAATTATCCACTTTTATAATTCAATAGGGTTTTTATGGTCATGGACTATCCTCATGTCACAATTTTGACGATATTTAAACACATCTATATTTTAAATTTCTTTCATTAAAACATAATATAAAATGTATAACTTGAATTTTATTTGTAAATTTTTTCATGTAGTGTATTTAAAATCGATAAACATCATCATGTGTGTTCGATTTGTTGGGTATCATGCATTGAATCTAAATAATAAATCTTTGGATCATCTAAATTGATTCTAATGTACTACCAATGTTCTGTAAAAAACAAAATAGAATAATTAATAAAAGGAATGAAAATATATTAGGTATGAATAAATTGTAAAGTTTTACACCTACATCATGGGTATTAAGAAGATTCTTCCATCTGAAAGTTTGTTTTCAAGCACTGTGGAAAGTTCTTAAACTTTTAATGAATATTCCTCTTATACCAATGAGATTTTTTTATTGTAGAAGTAATTTGAGTACTAATGAGTTATTTTTTTATTAATAGGGTTTTAACTTCAAATAGTAATGATATATACACCTATAAATAATATGAATAAGATTTAACAATAATTAACATAATAGATCGACTATTAGAAAAACAATTATGAAAACGTATCTCATGTTTAAATTTACAACTGAGACTCCTTGCTATCCATGCTTGAGAATTTTATCTACTTTCTAAAGACCAAGAAAGTATATAATGGCCTCTCCATACATTTGTTCTTAAAAATCAAAGGTAGTTATATCACCATATTTGAATGTTATATCCATATGATTTCATAATATTAGTAAATGCAGAAGTTAAAACTGGCATGGTAAAGGTAATTTCTAAAGTTCTTTTTGATCGATTGGTTGGTCCTTTAGATTGTTTTGATCCGACCTCTTGTTTCTCCTTATTTTTATCCGTCTATAATAAAATCTCTCAGTTTAGGCCTTTTTTCATTAATTGTTAAAAAAATTTCATAAAAAATAAATTGTTAAGGAATACCTCCTCGTTGATATGTATTTTTACAATATTAAATATAAATTCTAGAAAGTTCCAATAGAATTTTTGACCATGTGAACATCCAAATCATCAAGGGGAACAAGTAGATTTGTGCTTGGATCATGAGATATGTGAATGTCCACTATCACATGAAATTTTGTAAGTTTTTTTTGTGATAATATATCCTTGGATATTTTACACTATACTTCTCATAGTAGGGGAATGAGTGGGTGTTGATAGATATAAATCAGAATCATTTTCACCCTGTAAAATATTAGTACAGGAAAGTTATCAGTGTTTCCTTGATTCATAATTCAAAAAAAAAATTATTAAAAAATCGATTACCTCTGGTAAGGCATACCTTTAAGATTAATAGCTCATCTTAAATTGGTGGGGTGGGGTGGATCTTCATGTAGTGGTTGTTGTTGTGTTGTTTCTTTTCTTTGATGCTTTCCCATAACATTCTCTAGCAACTCAAAATGCCAATTAAGTTTTTATTCTAGATAATTTATTCATGTTTGTATATCCTCCATTTTCTTATCATTATCCCCCTGTGAATTTATGTTCTAAAAATATGTCCATGGAGATACTCCAAAACCCACACCTCTGATATAAACATATTGTTTAGGCCACATTAAGGGCACTAAAAGTAGTGATTAATTTCATAAAACTGATGATGATTCTTCTGTCTAAACCATATAAGAAATATAGAAAAATAAGTAGTCATTATTATGTAATACCAATTTAAATAAGAGAAAATTTTTATTATGTCATACTTACACATGCTTCCTATACATTTTTGTGTGTTTTCATCTATTAATATTCCATAATTATTTACATGATCCACCTTCCAAAGCACATGATGTGGAATGAAAGTGGATTTGGATTTGGATTCATCAATCTATATATAAACAATGAAACATAATTATATTGTTTTTTAATTCCACATAAAATTATTATTGTATATTTAAAATACATACCATTTTTTTCAAGTGAAGCATACCCAATCATTTCTTTACACCAGGGGTATATTGGTTTTGATACATGCTATTTACTTCTAGAACTCAGTTTCTATTTCATAAATTAATAATTCTTAATCAAAGTGATTAATACACATATTTCTAAGTAATTTATTACCAATCAAAATGTACCTGAGGATATGCCTCCTCACAATGACCAATAAACATATTCCATGTTTCTTGGTTTATCATGTGAGAATACATAAGTGGTGGGTGTGGGTTTACTTTACCTTCTAAAACCATGATAATATTCTTTTTAATAATTATATTAAATCCTCTATAAGACTTTCTAGTGACCATTATTACAAATTTCATTCAGAATTCATATAGTAAAAATGCACTTTACAAGGGATAATGAAGAATAAATCAATGTTTCATTATTTTATTTTTTAGTAAAATAAAGAAAGTATACCATAATTTTACTCTAATATCTTCCCAAAATTATTCCTTAACCACGAGCAAAATATTGTTCCACACATCTACATCAATCATAACAAGAATTTTACTGGTGAACCCAATGTAACTAATGAAAATGGAATTTTTCTGGTTAATAGGTTGGTCGTGTACATTCGATACAACCTTGAATTTGATTCCTCTACTTCTCACCTTAATAATATTTGTTAACATCATAATGCTATGATACTCCTGTTTTTTTTTTCGGACAACTTTTATCCACCTTATACCTTTTCATTGACATTAAAACCGTTAATATGTTGTTCCTCATGGTTGGTAGCATTTACATATGGTGAAACTTTTTATTCCTCTACATTGAGAACATCAACATGCTTATAAACCTATTGTTCCTCAAGATTGGGACCATTAACATGTGAAAAAGACATTATATACCTAAATATAGTAGTGAACAAATAATAATATGAGGTAATATAATATAAATTAAAAAAAAACCTTATTATTGAACTATATCTTTTCTATTTAAAGGTTAAAGGGATTTTAATCCTCTATTAAGTATCCAAATCCCCTTATTGTGGTATCCTTTTACATATAATACCTAGTCTATATAGGGACTGCAACAAAATTATTGCGACATCCTAATGACAGGGTCATCCTCAGTTAAATTGACTTATGAACCTTCAGGGGTTTTGGTCAATAACAGAAAAATTGAATACTTTATGTTTGTTGGATCTAAGACATAAAATAATTTTACTCCCTCTGATGCCATTATGAATGGTTATTATTTATACCATTCCTTACTGAAATCCACTTTTTTGAATCAAAATTCACCTATTTTAACTACACTTCTGTTATCAATCCACTTTCATTGAAAAATGATCACTTGGAATGTTATAAAATCCAACTCTGAATTTTTTTTGATGATAACAAAGTATGAAATATTCACATAAATTGGGGTTTTATCCTTGGTATTGTATACATACATTGCTTCATCCATAAGTATGACTCCATTATTCTGTAATGGTACTAAATTCATCATTTTCCTTTGTATAGAACTTATAAGAATTAAATACATAACAATTATAAGATAATACATGCACACTTGGTACTATGGATATCCATCAAAGTCATTATGAAATTAAATCCAGATTTTTAGTTGAATCATTGAAAATATAGTGTTGAAAATATCCTATTAACTATCAATTGTGTGTATTTGATCTCTAAATTTCATCCCTTGATGGATTCAAATGCCAAAAAGTTACTTTGTGGGTTTCAACATATAGTGAAACCTCTAAACGGTTATGTAAAATGTAAAGGTGAGCCTACTCCCACTCTATAATATTAATTGCAACAACATCTATTCCTTAAATTCATTTACACTCAAGTCACACGGTGTGATGAGATTTTGGTAGACTAATAATTTTCACATCAGACATATAGTTGGTACATAATTCAATGGCTTCCACAAAAATATATCACTCTATAATACAACCTTATAGCCAACATCAATTTTTTATATACCCTCCAAAAATATTTATATACTATTCAATGAGGTACATCTATCAATAATGTACAGGTCTACATAGACATATCTCTCTAACTAAGTGAACCATCAAGTGAACCATCATATTAAAGAATGACGGTGGGATGAACATATCCAATTCATATAATATGAAAATAATTTTCTTTTCCATAGTTGTAAATTTCATCGGGTATATAACTTTATGCATATAGCTTTGAAAAACAAACAAATCATGGTTAATATGTGATGGAAATTATTAGGTGAAATGCAACAAAAATCTACATGCATTAGATCTTGCATCAAAATATGGCAATCATGTGATTTATGACCCTTTAACTTTAAATAAATAATTTAAATGATATTATTGATTTTTGATGAATACCCCTATAGAACCTTTACATCATTTATGAAGTTGAAAAACTGATATCTCTCTTTCCTGGAAAGAGTTTAAGAAACTGGAAGAAGAAAAGTCAATATTTTACCCTTCACCAACACAAAATCTTCCTATATCCCCATTCCAATCATGTTGAACACAACCTTAGTGTCATCCTTTATTTTGTTGGGTGCCTTTAGTAACATGCCAATGAAACTGTCACATACATTTTCTCAACATGCATGACATAAAGAAAATTTATAACATATAAACAATTCTTGTACGGTAATTCAAAAAAATTGATCCCTTTTTCAAATCAGTTTTCATAAATTTTTTTGAAGAAGGATTACCAAAAATGATGTCCATATATTTTAATTTCTCAAAAAATTTATCACCTGTTAGTGGAGATAGTGTTGTAAATTATTCAGAATTACCATCAAATGATGTTTTCCAAAATCGGTATTTATGTTATTGGGGTAGAAATTTGTAAGAACCCAGTTTTTTCTATAAATGACTTTGGAATATTCTTGATGTTATTTCAGAGTAGCGCCTTCAGACGACATACGATTCCGAGCCCCAGTGTGGTCAGAATTAAATTTTCAGTGCATTCACACTGGGCATGCCAAATAAATGGGATAACTCCTAAACGGTGTTTCATATCAGATATATGAGTGTACTAATGGATCCATAATGGGGTTTTTACCTTAGGAATGACATAAAACATGTCGGCGCGGGGCGTTTGGACCCCTTGCTCGCTTCCGGAACGTTAAACGGATAAATTAAATAATTAATTTATTCGTTTAATGTATTAACTCAATTATCTCTTAAACGGTATCTCAAATGGAAAAACCTAGGGCACCGTTGAGTCCGGAGCATTCCGTTTACCCTAGGAGGGGTGTAAGTTTCACGGGCGCATGCCTTCTGTGAAAAATGCCGCCAGGGGCATTTTCGTAATTTGGCGGCCTTAGGCGTTGAGTTTAATAACTTTTGAACGGAGGATCAGATTAAAATTATGAGACCGCTGTTGTGCTCGGGAGGTGGTTTTTACCCTAGGGGAGGCTTAACCTTGACCCTGTTGAGCAGTTCAGACGCGGGTTAATTTGGAGGTTTTAAATTAATTAAAATTTTAATAAGTTTTCCTTATTTAAACACCTAAGCCCCTCTCTACCCTTCCCTTATTGTTAAACCTGGAGGAAAGAGATCAACCAAGGAAGCTTCACCCTCCTCCATCATCCTCTCCAAGCTGTTGTGGTGATGGAAGATCCCTCGTGAGGCGACGGGCAACGCCCAACAAGTTAGGATCGTTGCAGTTTCAATTTTAATTTCTGCATCTACTTTGAGCTCAAATTATTGCATCGAACCTCTATTGAATTATCGATAAAATCCCATGAATGTGTATTATGTTTTCTGAGCTTCCTAACTCTTATTTAGGATTGAAATTCTGAGTCCTGGGGTGTCCGCAGCGGTCCGGCGAAGTTTGCAGGTTTTGGAGGTTTTTCGGCGGGCGGTTTCGGCTCAGGCGGTGGCGGCTCGGAGCTGGGCGGCGGCGCGGGCGGCTTCTCAGCGGGCGGCCTCGGCGGAGGCGTGACTTGAGCGGGCTTCAGCAGCGGGCTCTGGAAGCGGCTCCAGGTGGGATTAGGGTGCCGACACAAGGCGGCGCTGGCCGGCCCAGGCGGCGGCTCCAGGCGGTGAGGCCGAGCCGCTGGGGCGCGCGACTGCGGGGTCGCAGCGGGGGACAAAGACCCACATCCCGTGGGTCTTCACGCAGAAGGGACGACCAGCCCTTATGGTCGGTCTGCGCCTCGACCACGGGTCCGCGGCCGGCCCGCACGGCCGAACGGCGGGCCGGCCCTGGCCGGTCCAGCCCAAGGGGCTTTGCCCCCTCGACTCCGACGCCTGTAATTTCCGCTACGGGCGTCCGTTTTGCATGCCGTCTGCGGCAGTGTACTCCAGACGTCAAGAGGAACTTTTTGAGATGGTCTCGGGAATTTTTAATTCTCGAGATGAGGGGTTCGGTGGCACTAAAAGTGCGTTAAGTAAGTTTGACGTTTTCCGGGAGTTCTTGTTTTGGACGGTGCAGACACATCCAATGTCTGTTTTGAATGCCGTCAGCAGCGTTGGGACCCTGGTTCCGAGACGAAGCTTTCCAAGGTGGTTTCAGGCATCGAAACCAGAGTTGAGGCGTGGTCCCTACGACCCATCTTTCGAGCTGTGTGCAGCGCTTTACAACTTTTTCTTCGGACGTCCTTTTGGGGCCTGTGAATAGCCAATCCTGGGTGTTTTTCCAAGGGCATTGCATTGGCACAATTTGCCCTCTTTAATTCCCCATGCTGGTGCGGGCCCTGTGAGGGCCGTTTTGGGAGTTGGCAGTGATTTCCAGCTTTATCACAGGGTGTCCGTTTTGGACAAGTGAATAGTCAATCTTGTGTACTTTTTCAAGAGGATCGCAATGGTGCAATCCGTTCGTTGCGTTTCGGGACCGAGATGCTGGTCCCACAAAGCACCGCTCGTGTGTAGTACGGCGAAACACATCTTTTTCTCTGGATATCTGTTGCACTCAAGTGAGCAGTCCTTTTGACGTGTTTTATCAAGGGGATCGCAATGGTGCAATGCGCCTGACTGTTTTTGGGTCTGAGTTTCAGGACCACGGGATGCCGTTCGGACGTAAAGTAGTGTTGGCGACTTTTACGTCGAATATCCGTTGGAGGCGAGTAAGTAGTCGATATCACATGTTTTTCCGTGAGGATTACAACTGTTTGATCTGTTTGGATGTACGGAGAATCCTTTGAGATCTCATTTAAATTCGAAAGTAAGTAAGGTGCTTCGGTGGTGGTTCTTCCTACTATGTTTGTAGCGGACCCTTGGCGTGTGATCGCGTGAACTCCCGTGTGAGTGAAGTAAATTCTTGAAGATATGTAGTTGGCCGTGCCTAGACCGATGAGGTGTCAAGTTGGAGTTGTTACGTTTACGCCTTTGCGTTGACGTTGGGTGCTGTGTGCATGATAGAATTTGGGCTGGAAATGTGGTATACTCTGGGAGTATACAGAAACGCTTGGAGCTACATGGGATTTGTTTGTACCTGAGAATGTTTGTGAACTTGGTTGGAGTTGGCTTGGGGACACACGTCGTGTGGGCCCCATGTGTGTGCCATGTTCGGCTATGCATACCCTTGACCTCTCATGACATAGAGGGTCCTTCTGTACTCGTTTTTTGACCAGCATGGTTGAGTTCCCCTGGTTCTGTTTTTGTTTGTGGATCAGCAGGGTTGAGTGGGTTTCCCCCTGGTCCTGTTCATGATGGTTTCGACCAGCAGGGTTGAGTGGTTTTCCCCTGGTTCTATTCTTGATAGTTTGGACAGAAGAGTTGCTTTGTGTTCCCTGGTAGAGTTCTTGTGGATTCGGTGTGACAAACACTTTACACGGGCACCGATCCTCTACCCAGGAGGTTGTTTCCAGCAAGGCTGGGAAGGAGGTTGTTTCCAGTAGGTCTGGGCAGGAGGTTGTTTCCAGCAGGGCTGGCCAAGTGGTTGTACCATCCAGCAGGGATGACCAGTACGGTACCATCCAGTAGGGATGGCCAGTGGGTTACCATCCAACATGGATGACCAATGAGGTACCATCCAGTAGGGATGGCCAGTATAGTGGTGTTCTATAACGACCCACACTTTACATACATTGTTAATACTTCAAAATTGAAGCACTCTTATTACAACATATGACAAAACCACAAAGGACCGTATAGGTATAGTGTCTTTAGAAACTGGGGAAACATAAACAACTGGTTCATAAATCTTCTACAGTGTATCCCATTTATTTCATCATATCTAGGGTCCCTTTTAGCATATTCTACTTAATATCCATCTTCCTGACCTGGGGAAAAGAAAACATAAAAGGGTGAGCTCAAATGCTCAGCAAGGGCAAATAAAGGAAATAAAAATCATATCATATCTTTTTGAAAATTAAAACCTGCAAAAGAGATCATAATATCTTAACATGGAATAAATCATAGAAGTGAAAATGAGATCCCCATAATCATAACATAAAACTTGAATCTTTGTGGCATGCACACATAATCATGGAAAATCATTTCTTGTTAGTCATGACTCATTGCCAAGACTATCTTAGTGGACAAAGTCCCTTTCTGAACCGAGTTCACTCCTCGTTTCAGTCCTGTATCACTGAACCGAAATAACCTTCCGTTCCAGCCATGTCTATCTCATGAGATATAAAATCATTACCCAATGCATTGGAGGGAGATATAGGTCCCACCCATCTTATAATGAATCCTTTCTTATGTGTGCCACATAATCATAAAACATACATCATCGCATAACACATATAACAAAAATGGGATTCTTGAAACATCATGACATCATAAATCAATTCATATATGATAAAGGAATTCATAAACATAATTCCATCACAACATAGTCAAACCAATGTAAAAATATGGATAGAAACAGAACCCTTTATTATCTTAGATGAAAAATAATTTTGATAAAACACTTGAATTGAATTCTTGAGGAAAATATCCTTTCTTCTTCAAAAACATTTTTCCTTTAATAACATGTCATACAACTTTAAAATAAAATAAGTTGATTAAAAATAAACTTGAAAACTTGTAAAGGAAGCTTCTTTGAAGTAATGTTTTAAAAATCCATTCATGCCGTATAAGTTAAAAAAAACATTCTTCGTACTTTTGTCGGAAAAGTCAAAAAGTACCTCGTACGGAAAAACGACAAAAGATTCCTTTCATATTCTTTACTAAAAACTCACCTAAGGGTAAAATTGGATTTAAACTATTTCAAGTGGATGGAAACAATATTACATATTGAGGGAACATGGATGTGGATGATAAAATACACCCCAGTAAATACTTACGAATAAACAATCTCGGATAAAAATGAGATTGTGATATTTCCCTTACCTTAGGTCCGATTTGCTTTGTTCGTGTCCGAAGCTCCTGTATAATGGTTTAAATAATGTTATTGACTTATTCCAGAATCATACATATTGATATGAGATCACATATGGTCATATTATTAGCTTCTTGTTAGTAATATTTCATTGTTACTTGTTACTCGGGTCTTTATAACTTTTTGTTCTTATGCGTGTTTTGTCGAATAAATTCTTATTCTTATATTTAGGTTATAGATAATTCATTTCCAGAATGGTATTAGTGTAGTATATACCATATTCATTCATTCAATTCATTTATACAATCATTATGAAATGAAGATCATGTAGAACGAGTCGCATCACATCGTGGAGACGGTATTCCGTACGTACGCACGAGTGATGATATCGTTCCTATGATCGTGGAATTGTATTGGAGTTTATATATATATTATTTCAGTATCAATATTACTTAATAATAATCATATATAGTTACTCATTACACCATTATACCCATCCTTGTAAGGTGATGGTGGAAAATAGATTACACCACGGCGTGGAGACGGTATTCCGTACGTACGCACGCGCGGTGATTTCATTTTTTCCGTAGGATGGATAGAAGGTGAATTAGGGTTGTTTCATATTTATAATAACATATCAGTATGTAAGTAATACTGATGTTATTACTTTATCATGAAACAACTAAAGAAGAAGAAGTTGAAGAAGAAAGAAATTGAAAAGATCGGTAATGGATATTACCTCTTCTTTGGAACGCCTTTTTGAATCCTCCACTTAAGGAACTAAGATTGGTCTTTGGAGAAGACCAGGACCTCTAGGATTATTCTAGGGAAGTGGAGAATGGAAAATGGCAGGGGTTGGCCGAGCTTGAGTGCTCAAATTGGTGTGAGGAGGAGGGGGAGGAGGTGCCCTTTTATAAGGGAGGAGAGGGGCACCTTAGGAATATCTCAAAATATTATTTTATATTAAAGTCAAAATCGGTTTATAATGGTTCCAAAGGGTCTTATTTCGAAGCTAAAGTGGGGATGGGTCGAAATCCTATCAACCAATAGAATTTAGACAAGTTTAGGATATTATTTTAACCTTATCAATTAAATTTAACTCTAAGTTAAATAATTTAACTTTTACCATGTCTTTTTGTTTTCTTTCACTATATGGTTAATACACTTACTATAACATGCCAAACGAACCCCAAATTGTTTATTATTAATATATATATCCTTATCTAAGTCATTTGGCCGAACCTTAGATTTTTAGGAATAAAATAACAATTAATAATATAATATTTGATTTAAAAACTATTTTGTGTCAATTTTGACACTATTTGATATATGATTTGTTTGAAAGTCATAACAGAATTATATGTTCGAACCAAGTTGATTAAATCAATAATAATATATCATAGTAACCTAGAAAATTAGTGGAATTCATAAAAAGTCTCAAATTATATTTATTTTGGTGTTTATAACATCAATTATGTCAATATTCCATTAATAAGATAATTACTGCATCATCATTATGTCATAAATAAATTAAATTATTTAATGTCTAAAAATTACAAATAAAATATCATCATGTAGGAAATCTTTTTAGCTTTCTAATGAATATTTACAATTGAATTTATCTTATGTATAACCCCATATTAAAAATGATTTACTTATTAAACTTTGATTTTAACTATTTTAACCCTTCTTTAAATAAATTAATAATAAATGTCCTAATCTAATCCAAGTGGGCCTAAATGGTCATATTTTATTCCTAAGTTTGTTTTTGGTCGAATTACACTTGTCCAATAGAATTAGGACATGTGTTAGGGTAATATTAATATCATATTTACCCTTAGTTACCCTATTTACTATTAACCGCGGTAAAAATAGTAAAAAGTTACTATTCACCAAAAAATTCTTTTCATCTCATTGAACCACATTTTAGTCCTTGATATTAACCGTGTCTCTCGGATTTTTGAAATTCCATTCACAGAAGCGGTAAAATTAAGTTTTATGCAAAAATTCAGTTTTTAACCTACCACTTAGTGGTTTCACTATTCATCAAAAATTGAAAGTTTTCAGAAAAATACCAAAATTTCACCCTAGGCTAATTTCGATATTCTGAGTCCGAAAATGAAGTCCATTTTGAAAAATAAAATTTATAAAATTTCAAAAAGTGGTTATTACTATTCATAACGACTAGTTTTAATAGCATATTGTTGTTTAGTGAAACTCGGTATTGCGTACGACGTAAGCTATCGAGGAAGGTTGCGATTGCGTGTAAAGCAAGCCAAGCAAGTGTTGTGTAGAAAAAGATTCCTTTGATGATTTATATAACATAAAAGTCTCGGGTGTTACATTCTACCCCCCTTAAAAAGAATTTCGCCCTCGAAATTCGTCACTTTGCAACAAACAAATGAGGATACTTCTCCCTCATCATATCCTCAAGCTCCCATGTAGCTTCTTCAAGTTGGTGGTTTCTCCATAAAACTTTCACCAAGCGAGTGGTCTTGTTTCGTAGGACTTTTTCGCTACGATCCAGAATCTCTATCAGCTGTTCTTCATAAGAAAGATCTTGCTCCAGCGGTACAACTTCTGAGCTGAGTACATGTGAAGGATCTGGTATGTACTTTCTCAGGAGAGATACATGGAACACATCGTGAACTTGAGAGAGATTCGGTGGAAGCGCCAATCGGTAAGCTACCTTCCCAACACGATCCAATATTTCTAAAGGACCGATATATCTAGGGCTCAACTTCCCCTTCTTTCCAAATCTCATAACCCTCTTCCAGGGAGATATTCGTAAGAACACTTTATCACCCACTTCAAACTCTAGGTCTTTTCTTCAGTTGTCGGCATAGCTTTTCTGTCGACTCTGAGCTGCTCTTATGTGTTGTTGAATAGATCTGACCTTTTCTGCCATTTCATCAACGAGATCAGGTCCTAATAGCTTTCTTTCCCCAACTTCATCCCAGCAAGTTGGAGTCCTGCATTTCTTTCCATAGAGAGCTTCATAAGGAGCCATCTGAATACTGGAGTGAAAGCTATTATTATAAGAAAATTCCACCAAAGTTAGGTGTTGATCCCAACCTCCTTTGAAATCCATAGAGCAAGCTCTCAACATATCTTCTAGGGTTTGAATTGTTCTCTCAGACTGACCGTCTGTCTGGGGATGATAAGCAGTGCTGAAACTCAACTCTGTATCCAGAGTATGCTGAAGACTTCGCCAGAACTTCGAGGTAAATCTCGGATCTCGATCAGATATAATAGAAAGTGGTACTCCATGCAATCTTACCACTTCCTTTACATATATCTTGGCAAGCTGATCTAGAGAGAAATCCTCTCTAATAGTAATGAAGTGTGCAGACTTTGTAAGACGATCAACTATGACCCAGATAGCATTATTGCCTTTGGATGTTTTAGGAAGTCCTGTGACAAAGTCCATAGTGATGTTTTCCCATTTCCATTCGGGTATGGGTAATGGTTGTAACATCCCCTTAGACTTCTGTCTCTCAGCTTTAACTTGTTGACAAACCAAGCATCGAGAGACATATTCAGCAACATCTCTTTTCATGCCATCCCACCAGAAGTACTCTTTCAGGTCCCTATACATCTTCGTGCTTCCAGGATGAATAGAGAATGAAGAACTATGAGCCTCATCCAGCAGCTCTTTCTTTAATTCGGGGATGGGAGGAACACAAACCCGATTCCTGAACTTTATTATCCCATCACAATCAAGGTTGAATTCAGGAACATTTCTCACCTTCTTTTGTAACTCGACATCTTCTTTCTGTGCCTCTTTAATCTTCACATGTATAGATGGTTGAACATTCATTTGAGAAAGATAAGATTTTTCCCCTTCCATTATAATTCCAAGATCCATCCTTTGTAAATCCATAAATATTGGATCTTTTTTGATCCTCATCATGGATAAACTAGCATGGTCTTGTCGACTTAATGCATCTGCCACCTTGTTTGCTTTCCCAGGGTGGTAATGGATTGAGCAGTCATAATCCTTAATCAGCTCCAACCATCTTCTTTGGCGCATATTCAGCTCCTTTTGTGTGAAAATATACTTTAAACTTTTATGATCAGTATAAATATCACACCTTTCACCATAAAGGTAATGCCTCCAAATCTTTAATGCAAAGATTACCGCAGCCAACTCCAAATCATGTGTTGGGTAATTTTGTTCATGGATTTTCAACTGTCGTGAGGCATAATCTATCACCATATCATTTTGCATAAGAACACACCCCAATCCCTTCTTGGATGCATCACTGTAGATCACAAACCTTTCTCCACTACAAGGCAGTGTGAGCACAGGTGCATTGGATAACCTTCTTTTCAACTCCTTGAAATTCTCTTCACATTCCTCTGTCCAGACAAACTTAACTCCTTTCCGAGTCAACTTGGTGAGTGGATTAGATAATCGTGAAAAATCTTTTACAAAACGTCGATAATATCCAGCCAAACCAAGAAAACTTCGGATCTCAGTTACTGTTGTTGGTCTTGACCATCTTTCGATAACCTCTGTTTTTGCTGGATCCACAGATATCCCCTCTTTTGAGATTATATGACCCAAAAATGCAACTTTTTGAAGCCAAAATTCACACTTGGTAAATTTGGCATAAAGCTTCTCTTTTCTCAGGGTCTTCAATATAATTCTCAAGTGATCTTCATGCTCTTCCTTGCTCTTTGAATAGACAAGAATATCGTCTATAAAGACTACCACAAATTGATCAAGATAGTCTCTAAAGACTCTATTCATTAGATCCATGAAGATAGCAGGGGCATTAGTAAGACCAAATGGCATCACTATAAATTCATAGTGTCCATACCTTGTACGGAAAGCCGTCTTTGGTATATCCTCCCTTTTGACCCTTAATTGATGATACCCTGAACGAAGATCAATCTTGGAAAAGTATTGAGCTCCGCGTAGTTGGTAAAATAAGTCATCAATGCGTGGGAGAGGATATTTGTTCTTGATAGTGATCTTGTTAAGTTCTCGATAATCAATGCAGAGTCTCATTGATCCATCTTTCTTATTAACAAATAGAACAGGTGCTCCCCAAGGTGACGCACTAGGGCGTATGAATCCCTTATCAAGATTCTCTTGGAGTTGCTTCTTCAATTCCTGCAACTCAATTGGGGCCATTCTATAAGGTGTCTTTGAAATAGGCAAAGCACCCGGTACGAGTTCTATTGAAAACTCAACTTCACGATTTGGTGGAAGACCCGGCAATTCCTCCGGAAAGACATCATCAAACTCCCGTACAATGGGCATATTCTTAATCGTGAGTTTCTCACCAACCATTTGAGATAAATAACCTTCATTTAGTGGAATCAATACCCATAAGATGGAAGAAATTTCCACTGGAAGGTTATGTTCATCCTTGCATTGATAGACGATCGTAGGTTGATCTGGAATATGAAATGTGACTTCCCTTCTTTGGCAATTGATATGAGCTCCATGTAGAGAAAGCCAATCCATGCCAAGAATCACATCAAATTCCACTAAAGGAAGGATCACAAGATTTGCAGGAAGCACTTTCCCACAAACTTCGATCGGAGAAGAATTATAAACTTTTGATGCGATTGATGTGCCATTAGGTGTTGTCACGGCTAACTCAACATCTAATTGTTGAGGTAATACGGTGATACCCTTAGAAAAGTCTTCAGAAATAAAAGAGTGGGTGGATCCAGAATCAAATAAAACATTTGCTACTTTAGAATGGATGGTAAGTGTACCTTTCACCACATCATTATCGTACTCCACATCGCTGATAGAAATTGCATGTGACTTTCCTTTGTCTTTAGCCTTAAGATTTTGTTGACGTCGACCATCATCATCAACCCTTGGATTTGGGCATTGATTGGCATAATGCCCCATCTCCTTGCACTTGAAACATTGAAGTGTAGCAGGTTCATTCTGTGTATCCCTTCCTTTGTTTGCATCATTAGACATCTTCTTCCCATTATCACGGCATTCAAATGCCCGATGACCTTCCTTTCCACATTTAAAACATTTACTTGTCCCTTTAAGACAACTCCCTCCATGTTTCTTTCCACACTTTGAGCATAAGGGAAAGTTCATCTTCTTTTCCGTGTGCTCTTTAGATTTTTCTTTGAATTCCATCTTCCTCTTCTTATCAAACCCATGTGACTGATGGGTTACTCCAATCTCCATCTCGACTTTGAGAGCACATCGAACGATTTCTTCGTAGCTATTGAAGTCCCTTATGGCTAACGCCCTTCGAAGACTTGGTTTTAAGCCACTAAAGAATCGATCGATCTTACTCTCAGGTTGGATAATAATACCAGAAGCGTACCTTGCAAGTCTTGTAAAATTTGCTTCATAGGTACTAACAGATTCATCATCCCTTTGCTTCAGTTCAAGGAACTCTTTCTCCATCTTTGTTCGGAGAATACGAGGGAAGTACTTATTGAAAAATAAGTTCTTGAACTCGTCCCATTCCATAGACTCAATTTCATCCCTTTGCCTTGTATTCTTAACAAGATTCCACCATTGATCAGCATCTCCTTCCAAACGATACACTGCTAGGATGACTTTATCATGCTCAGAACATTGAAGAACTGAAAATATATTTTCAGTAGTACTAATCCATTGTTCAGCAACTAATGGATCAGTAGACCCGCTGAAAGATGGTGGACGCTGCCTCATGAAGGATTCAACAGAATGTTGCTCCCTCCTTTGTTCGTTTGGAAATCCTGCATGATTCATAGCTTGAGAAAGTTGCGTGAGCATGGCTACAAGATTTTGCATTCCAGCTCCCATATCGTTTGGTTGCTCAGGGGGACAATCATTGCATTGCCCATCGCATTCCGCATTAACACGGTTCCTTCGGGTTCCAGCCATTGACTAAAACCAAGAAGAATAGTGTGAGCAACACTAATTATAATAGGAAACCACATAATTCAAGAATAAAATTTTCATGCTTATGGTCTTATCCTAGGTTATTCATGGCCATTTCTAAGATTGTGTTCTATGCTTAGACTTATTCTTAGGGTTCTTACTAAGGCTTTCACATCCTAGTTTCCAAAGGTTGACTATACCTTTCCTCTGATACCAACTATAACGACCCACACTTTACATACATTGTTAATACTTCAAAATTGAAGCACTCTTATTACAACATATGACAAAACCACAAAGGACCGTATAGGTATAGTGTCTTTAGAAACTGGGGAAACATAAACAACTGGTTCATAAATCTTCTACAGTGTATCCCATTTATTTCATCATATCTAGGGTCCCTTTTAGCATATTCTACTTAATATCCATCTTCCTGACCTGGGGAAAAGAAAACATAAAAGGGTGAGCTCAAATGCTCAGCAAGGGCAAATAAAGGAAATAAAAATCATATCATATCTTTTTGAAAATTAAAACCTGCAAAAGAGATCATAATATCTTAACATGGAATAAATCATAGAAGTGAAAATGAGATCCCCATAATCATAACATAAAACTTGAATCTTTGTGGCATGCACACATAATCATGGAAAATCATTTCTTGTTAGTCATGACTCATTGCCAAGACTATCTTAGTGGACAAAGTCCCTTTCTGAACCGAGTTCACTCCTCGTTTCAGTCCTGTATCACTGAACCGAAATAACCTTCCGTTCCAGCCATGTCTATCTCATGAGATATAAAATCATTACCCAATGCATTGGAGGGAGATATAGGTCCCACCCATCTTATAATGAATCCTTTCTTATGTGTGCCACATAATCATAAAACATACATCATCGCATAACACATATAACAAAAATGGGATTCTTGAAAGATCATGACATCATAAATCAATTCATATATGATAAAGGAATTCATAAACATAATTCCATCACAACATAGTCAAACCAATGTAAAAATATGGATAGAAACAGAACCCTTTATTATCTTAGATGAAAAATAATTTTGATAAAACACTTGAATTGAATTCTTGAGGAAAATATCCTTTCTTCTTCAAAAACATTTTTCCTTTAATAACATGTCATACAACTTTAAAATAAAATAAGTTGATTAAAAATAAACTTGAAAACTTGTAAAGGAAGCTTCTTTGAAGTAATGTTTTAAAAATCCATTCATGCCGTATAAGTTAAAAAAAACATTCTTCGTACTTTTGTCGGAAAAGTCAAAAAGTACCTCGTACGGAAAAACGACAAAAGATTCCTTTCATATTCTTTACTAAAAACTCACCTAAGGGTAAAATTGGATTTAAACTATTTCAAGTGGATGGAAACAATATTACATATTGAGGGAACATGGATGTGGATGATAAAATACACCCCAGTAAATACTTACGAATAAACAATCTCGGATAAAAATGAGATTGTGATATTTCCCTTACCTTAGGTCCGATTTGCTTTGTTCGTGTCCGAAGCTCCTGTATAATGGTTTAAATAATGTTATTGACTTATTACAGAATCATACATATTGATATGAGATCACATATGGTCATATTATTAGCTTCTTGTTAGTAATATTTCATTGTTACTTGTTACTCGGGTCTTTATAACTTTTTGTTCTTATGCGTGTTTTGTCGAATAAATTCTTATTCTTATATTTAGGTTATAGATAATTCATTTCCAGAATGGTATTAGTGTAGTATATACCATATTCATTCATTCAATTCATTTATACAATCATTATGAAATGAAGATCATGTAGAACGAGTCGCATCACATCGTGGAGACGGTATTCCGTACGTACGCACGAGTGATGATATCGTTCCTATGATCGTGGAATTGTATTGGAGTTTATATATATATTATTTCAGTATCAATATTACTTAATAATAATCATATATAGTTACTCATTACACCATTATACCCATCCTTGTAAGGTGATGGTGGAAAATAGATTACACCACGGCGTGGAGACGGTATTCCGTACGTACGCACGCGTGGTGATTTCATTTTTTCCGTAGGATGGATAGAAGGTGAATTAGGGTTGTTTCATATTTATAATAACATATCAGTATGTAAGTAATACTGATGTTATTACTTTATCATGAAACAACTAAAGAAGAAGAAGTTGAAGAAGAAAGAAATTGAAAAGATCGGTAATGGATATTACCTCTTCTTTGGAACGCCTTTTTGAATCCTCCACTTAAGGAACTAAGATTGGTCTTTGGAGAAGACCAGGACCTCTAGGATTATTCTAGGGAAGTGGAGAATGGAAAATGGCAGGGGTTGGCCGAGCTTGAGTGCTCAAATTGGTGTGAGGAGGAGGGGGAGGAGGTGCCCTTT
Organism: Viscum album; assembly: GCA_963277665.1. Classification (NCBI taxonomy): domain Eukaryota; kingdom Viridiplantae; phylum Streptophyta; class Magnoliopsida; order Santalales; family Viscaceae; genus Viscum; species Viscum album. The sequence continues at coordinate 1,315,487,492 of OY728129.1, read as the reverse complement.
TATAAGGGAGGAGAGGGGCACCTTAGGAATATCTCAAAATATTATTTTATATTAAAGTCAAAATCGGTTTATAATGGTTCCAAAGGGTCTTATTTCGAAGCTAAAGTGGGGATGGGTCGAAATCCTATCAACCAATAGAATTTAGACAAGTTTAGGATATTATTTTAACCTTATCAATTAAATTTAACTCTAAGTTAAATAATTTAACTTTTACCATGTCTTTTTGTTTTCTTTCACTATATGGTTAATACACTTACTATAACATGCCAAACGAACCCCAAATTGTTTATTATTAATATATATATCCTTATCTAAGTCATTTGGCCGAACCTTAGATTTTTAGGAATAAAATAACAATTAATAATATAATATTTGATTTAAAAACTATTTTGTGTCAATTTTGACACTATTTGATATATGATTTGTTTGAAAGTCATAACAGAATTATATGTTCGAACCAAGTTGATTAAATCAATAATAATATATCATAGTAACCTAGAAAATTAGTGGAATTCATAAAAAGTCTCAAATTATATTTATTTTGGTGTTTATAACATCAATTATGTCAATATTCCATTAATAAGATAATTACTGCATCATCATTATGTCATAAATAAATTAAATTATTTAATGTCTAAAAATTACAAATAAAATATCATCATGTAGGAAATCTTTTTAGCTTTCTAATGAATATTTACAATTGAATTTATCTTATGTATAACCCCATATTAAAAATGATTTACTTATTAAACTTTGATTTTAACTATTTTAACCCTTCTTTAAATAAATTAATAATAAATGTCCTAATCTAATCCAAGTGGGCCTAAATGGTCATATTTTATTCCTAAGTTTGTTTTTGGTCGAATTACACTTGTCCAATAGAATTAGGACATGTGTTAGGGTAATATTAATATCATATTTACCCTTAGTTACCCTATTTACTATTAACCGCGGTAAAAATAGTAAAAAGTTACTATTCACCAAAAAATTCTTTTCATCTCATTGAACCACATTTTAGTCCTTGATATTAACCGTGTCTCTCGGATTTTTGAAATTCCATTCACAGAAGCGGTAAAATTAAGTTTTATGCAAAAATTCAGTTTTTAACCTACCACTTAGTGGTTTCACTATTCATCAAAAATTGAAAGTTTTCAGAAAAATACCAAAATTTCACCCTAGGCTAATTTCGATATTCTGAGTTCGAAAATGAAGTCCATTTTGAAAAATAAAATTTATAAAATTTCAAAAAGTGGTTATTACTATTCATAACGACTAGTTTTAATAGCATATTGTTGTTTAGTGAAACTCGGTATTGCGTACGACGCAAGCTATCGAGGAAGGTTGCAATTGCGTGTAAAGCAAGCCAAGCAAGTGTTGTGTAGAAAAAGATTCCTTTGATGATTTATATAACATAAAAGTCTCGGGTGTTACATGTTCACCGAGCAGTACCATCCAATAGGGATGGCCATAGAAGTTCCGATTTTACCTTCAGTGGGGCTGGGAAGTGGTCCCCGATGCCGGGTTTACCTCGAGCTGGGCTGGGAAGTGGTCCTCGATGCCAGGTTTACCTCCAGCTGGGCTGGGAAGTAGCCCCTAATGACGGTTCCGAGCCTCCCTCTAGTGGAGTACCCTTTTACGGGACTGGGCATTGGGTCTCATCAATGAATTTAGCCAGGTCACCCTCCAGTGTATTACCATTTTACGGGACTGGGTAGTGTGGCACCTGTCGACTCTTTCCAGGTCTCCCTCTAGTGGGAACCCGTCGACTTCCAGGGATTACCCTCCAGTGAGGCTAGGCAGGGGGTCGCCCGTCAACTTTGAGGAGACCTCTCGACTGTGGGGCAGTGATGAGGTGTGGTTTGACATTCCCCCATAACTCTTAAGTATGAGGGGCACTTTCTCCACTGAGACGTGGCCTTGCGACGCGACCTAAAACCGTGCGGGCGAGTCATTGCCGCCCAAAGCAGATAGTTTCAAGGTGCGGTGATTTGAGCCCCTTTACTTGCAGTTCGGGGCATGCGTACAGGATGTTGGGCATCAATGGTGTTTACTTTTGGGACTGTTGGATACTCACTTTCTTGGGTTGAGCTAGAGTATGAAGATCCCCTTACGATCTTGTTCGGGTTTCTTGACAGAGCATATATATATGTATATACCTTGTTCCAGTACCCACTTCTTGGGTTTGGTTACTCTACTTCCAGGGGAGGTGAAGACGCGCGGGGTATGCCATGTGCTTTCCGTGTCTAGCTTCTCGTGGTTGGACGAGTCTACTCTCCTTCTATAGGTAATGAAGACTCGATGAGAAGTTCATATTCTCACCGTTTCCATCTCCTTGTGTCAGGATGAGTCTACCTCCTTTCTCTTGTTGGGTTGAGCTGGACTCTCTACTATTACTCCATTGCACTTCTTGTTGTACTCTTTACTGTACTCTCAGTTGTACTCCTTTAATTTCCCTTGTTCGATCTACTGGTCACCCTTCGGTACCTCCTTTGTTACTCCCGTGATCCTTCGGGGTATCCTACTGAGTATTTTTATACTCACCCCTGCTTGGGCTTTGCCCACACTTGGTGTGCCCTTGCAGACGACGAACAAGTTGGTTGTGAATTCAGCAGAGCTTAGAAGTTCGGGATCTTGGACCGCATGCGGTGGTCGGAGTCAGGTTCACAGTGGGAAACCCTCCCAGCTGTTTTTATTTGGTTTACCTGTTGCCAGGTTGTGGCACCTTTTCTGGTTGGGAGCGTGTTTGCCCCTTTCCTTTTTCAGTTTACCTTCAGCACTTTCTTTGTACTGTTAGAGGTCGATACAGTTTTGTGGTTTATATATAGCAGTTGGTGCTTTGCTTTTCTTTTTACTCTGCACTTTTTCATTGTGTGTGCTACGTGTGTGTGTACAGGTACTCAGGCAAAGGCCTCCCCAAGTTTTTTATCCTTCGACACTTGTCGCCAGCCCCTGGCCTATGGAGGTGGGCTTGGGGTAGTTGCGGCTCGAGCCCGGGTAGGGTCGGGCCATGACAAAGTGGTATCAGATGTGGTTCGTTCCTTGGGAAGTTGTTCGGATGTCCCTAAAAAGGAATTGGTTGGGATTTAGAGCAACAATGTTAACATGTCTTGAGAGCGGCTCTCAGGCCAGGGTGTCTAGTGATGGTGCAACAACCAACGTATCCATTCACCAGAACCTTGATAACCCGCTTGTCGACTCGGCATGCTGAGACACTTGCTACAGGGAAAATTGGTTGTTCATCACATAAGATTGAGTCTTGATTGTGCTTATTGAGTCAGCTCCCCATCGTTGTTGTTGTTGTGATATACATATATGCTCATCTGATCGTGGCACTCCTTGATAATATTCAGGATGTCTCCGCGAAGACAGCCAGCCAGGATACCAGCTTTGGTGCAAGACGATGACCCTGTGAGCTACGAGGCCTCAGTCTAGGACCCATCATGCGGGCCCATTTCTCTGGGTGGGATGGTAGCAGCACCCCCACCTGGTGAGCAGAAGACAGCTTCAGTAGAGTAGACTGAGCTTGAGCGCGCACAGTGAGTTCCAGCGGCAGAGACCGCTGAGGTTCGGTGGTGAGCCAGACCCTCAGGCAGCAGAGGTTTGGATGGAGGTAGTGGATCGCCTTTTCAGGCTTGTGCAGACGCCGACAGATCTTATGGTGTCTTTGGTTTCCAACCTTTTCCACGGAGCATCTTGGCGTTCGTGGAGTCTGGTGACTCGGTTTCTTGACGAGTCGTCACTTTCGTGGGGTGAATTTCAGTTGTTGTTTTGTGAGGAGTTTTTCCCCTCCTACTTACGCTCTGTTCGAATTCAGGATCTCCTGTAGTTTCAGTAGGGAGGGATGATGGTGACCGAGTACGCGGCCTATTTTGCAGACCATGCACGCTTTTACCCAGACTTGGTCCACGACGACAACTTCCAAGTGCGGAAGTTCGAGCAGGGTCTCTGTAGAGATATACGTTCTATTATAGTACCCTTGTGCATTTTCACATATTCTGGGGTGCTAGACCAGGCTCCGGTGACAGAGAGATTCCTGTCGCATTCTATAGTTGGTGGTGGCAGCAGGCTCGACAGAGCCGAGACGTCTACCACAGCTAGCAGGCGTCGAAAAGCAGAATATTGACATAGGTGGCTTTCTGATAACCAGACTCAGGGGCATGGTCGTACACCACAGTGGAGCCGGAGGGCACCAGTGCGGCCCAGAGAGCGCCGGTGCTATGTTTGTTGTGGGTGAGGTCACCTGGTGCGAGACTGCCCGACTAGGCACGCTAAGAATATTGGGTAGGCAGCAGGTGCACCATTGCGGTAGAGGCAGCGCAGTGATCAGAGTAGCACCCTGATAGGTGGTGCTTATAGAGGAGCGGGAGGAGCTGGTAGTGGAGGATGACCTTACGAGGTCTTCCCATCACCACTAGGCGATCCACGTCAGGCTCTGGGAGTTGACGGTTGGGACCACGGACAACCGTGAGCTTTGGATGTCTACGATCCTGTGGAGCATGAGGTGGCAAGAGGTACGCTCTACAACTCTTCTACTTTTTGCAGTAGAATTGTTAGACTCTGTGTGTGAAATTATTTTCTCCCTACTCCTTGTTTAAGGGGTTACCAGGGTGGCGACGGGGCATCTGTGTAACCCTATGTTGCTAAGGTAAAAGGCATGAGACCTTTTTCTTTAGTTGATGGTGTTGACTCCTTCGCTCTACGAGCGTGTAAGAGAGTCTTGGTTGTGAGACATCGACTGTGAAATCTTGCATGATCAGATATCCTTGGGTGTTTCACCATATGGATATTCTGAAGGAGGGAATCATCGGGCTTTATCCCAGGTCCAAATGGTGATTCCAGTCACATCATGCGATGTAGGGGTTCAGTCGGGGAGGTGAGTTACCCCCTAGGTCCTTCATGCCGATTGAGACTATGCTAAGGCATGGCGAGGTTCCCTACCGCCTTGCCCTAACCCCAAATTCTAGAGTGGGTGCACGACGTCTCCTACGTTGCTTACCTAAGGAGATGTGTGTATATTACTTTGCACGTCATAGGAAAGGGCATACCTCGCGTGAACATATCAAATCCTTTGGTCTGTGTGCGGTGACGCGGGACTGCGCAAGAGTTCATCTGGGTACGAGAGAGCCAGGTGTGGGCTTAGTACCCTGAGTTGTTCCCTGGTTTTGCTTTTCGAGGATGAAAATATTTAATGAGGGAATGATGTAAGAACCCGGTTTTTGCTATAAAAGACTTTGTAATATTCTTGATGTTATTCCAGACCAGCACCTTCAGACGGCGTGCGATTCTGAGCCCTGGTGTGGCCAGAATTAAATTTTTAGTGCGTTCACACCAGGCATGCCAAATAAATGGGATAACTCCTAAACAGTGTTTCAGATCAGAGATCTGAGTGTATGACTGGGTCTGGAATGGGGTGTTTACCCTAGGAACGACATAAAACATGTCGGCACGGGGCGTTTGGACCCCTTGCTCACTTCCGGAACGTTAAACGGATAAATTAAATAATTAATTTATTCGTTTAATGGATTAACTCAAGTATCTCTTATATGGTAGCTCAGATGGGAAAATCAAAAGCACCGTTGAGTCTGGAGCATGCCGTTTACCCTAGGAGGGGTGTAAGTTTCATGGGTGCGGGCCTTCTGTGAAAAATGCATCCATTGGAGTTTTCGTAATTTGGCGGCCTCGGGCGTTGAGTTTAATAACTTTCCAATGGAGGCTCAGATTAAAATTACAAGACCGCCGTTATGCTCGATAGGTGGTGTCTACCCTAGGGGAGGCTTAACATCGACCCCGTCAAGCGGTTCAGACGCGAGTTAATTTAGATGTTTTAAATTAATTAAAATTTTAATAAGTTTTCCTTATTTAAACACCTAAGCCCCTCTCTCCCCTTCCCTTCTTATTAACCCTGGAGGAAGGAGCTTAAACAAGGAAGATTCACCCTCCTCCATCCTTTTCTCCAAGTTGTTGCGGTGACGGCGGATCCCTCGTGAAGCGACGGGCAATGCCCAACAAGGTAGGATCGTTGCGGTTTCAATTTTAATTTCCGCATTTACTTTGAGCTCGAATTATTGCAACGATCCTCTGTTGAATTATCTAGAAAATCCCATGACTATGTAGTATTTTTTCTGAGCTTCCCGACGCTTATTTCGGATTGAAATTCCGAGTCCTAGGGTGTCCACAACAGTCCGGAGAAGTTTGCGGGTTTTGGAGGTTTTCCGGCGGGTGGTTTTGGCTCAGGAGGTGGCGGCTCGGAGTTGGGCGGTGGCGCGGGCAGCTTCTCAGTGGGCGGCCTCGATTGAGGTGCGACTCGAGCGGGCTTCGGCAGCGGGCTCTGGAAGCGACTCCAGGCGGGACGAGGGCATCGACACAAGGAGGCGGCTACAGGCGGCGAGGCCGAGCCGTCGGGGCGCGCGACCGCGGGGTCGCGAAGGGGGACAAAGACCCGCGTCCCACGGGTTTTCACGCGGCAGGGATGACCGGCCCTCGTGACCGGTCTGCGCGTGGACCACGGGTCCGCGGCCGGACCGGCCGGCCCCGGCCAGTCCCGCCCAAGGGGCTTTGCCCCCTCGACTCGGACGCCCGTAATTTCCTCTATTGGCATCCATTTTTCATGACGTCAACAACAGTGTACTCCAGATGTCAAGAAAAACTTTTTGAGATGGTATCAGGAATTTTTAATTCCCGAGACGAGGGGTTTGGTGGCACGATAATTACGTTAAGTAAGTTTGGCATTTTCCGGGAGTTCTTGTTTTGGACGGTGCGGACACATCCGATGTCTGTTTTGAAAGCCGTCAGCGGCGTTGGGACCCTGGCGCCGAGACAAAGCTTTCCAGTGTGGTTTCGGGCATCGAAACCAGAGTTGATGCATGGGCCCCATGACCCGTCTTTTGAGCTGCGTGCAATGCTTTACAACATTTTCGTCGGACGTCCTTTCGGGGCGTGTGAGTAGTCAATCCTAGGTGTTTTTACGAGGGCATTGCATTGGCGCAATCTGCCCACTTTATTTCCGCACGCTGGTGCGGGCCCCACGAGGGCCGTTTTGGGAGTTGGTGGGGATTTCTAGCTTTATCACCAGGTGTCTGTTTTGGACAAGTGAATAGTCAATCTTGTGGAATTTTTTGAGAGGATCGCAATGGTGCGATCCGTTCGTTTCATTTCGAGACCAAGATACGGGTCCCACAAAGAACCGCTCATGTGCGGTACAACGAAATGCATCTTTTTCTCCAGATATTCGTTGCACTCAAGTGAGCAGTCCTTTTGACGTGTTTTCCTGAGGGGATCGTAATGGTGCGATATGCCTGACTATTTTCTGGGCCGAGGTTCGGGACCAAAAGACACCGTTCGGGCGTAAAGTGGTATTGGCGACTTTTACGTCGGATATATGTTGGAGGCGAGTAAGTAGTCGATCTCACATGTTTTTCCTTGAGGATTACAATGATATGATCTGTTTTGATGTACGAAGACACCTTCAAGATATCATTTAAATGCGGAAGCAAGTAAGGTGCTCTGGTGGTGGTTCGTCCTACTGTGTTTGTAGCGGACCCTTGGTGTGTGATCGCGTGCACTCGCGTGTGAGTGAAGTAAATGCTTTAAGAGATGTAGTTGGCCGTGCCTGGGCCGATGAGGTGAAAAGTTGGAGTTGTTACGTTTACACCTTTGCATTGACATTGGGTGCCGTGTGCACGATAGCCTTTGGGCTAGAAATTTGGTATACTCTGGGAGTTTATGAGAATTCTTAGAGGTACATGTGATTGTTTGTACCTGAGAATGTTTGTGCACTTGGTTGGAGTTGGCTTGGGGAAACATGTTTTGTGGGCCCCATGTGCATTTCGTGTTTTGCTTTACGTACCCTTGACCTCTCGCGACGTAGAGGGTCCTTCTGTACTTATTTTTTGACCAGCAGGGTTGAGTTCCCCCGGTTCTGTTTTCGTTTGTGGATCAGCAGGGTTGAGTGGGTTTCCCCCCTGGTCCTGTTCACGATGGTTTCGACCAGAAGAGTTGAGTGGTTTTCCCCTGGTTCTATTCTCGATAGTTTGGCCAATAAAGTTGATTCGTGTTCCCTGATAGAGTTCCTGTGGATTCGGTGTGACCAACACTTTACGCGGGCACCGATCCTCTACCCAGGAGGTTGTTTCCAGCAGGACTGGCCAGGTGGTTGTTTCCAGCAGGGCTGGCCAGGAGGTTGTACCATCCAGCAGGGATGGCCAGTGCGGTACCATCCAGCAGGGATGGCCAATGGGTTACCATCCTGCAGGGATGGCTAGTGAGGTACCATCCAGCAGGGATGGCCGGTGCCGCGGTGTTCACCGTGCAGTACCATCCAGTAGGGATGGCCAGAGTAGTTTTGGGTTTACCTCCAGCGGAGCTGAGAAGTGGTCCCCGATGCCGGGTTTACCTCCAGCTGGGTTGGGAAGTGGTCCCTGATGCCGGGTTTACCTCCAGTTGAGCTGGGAAGTGGTCCCCAATGACAGTTCTGAGCCTCCCTCTAGTGGAGTACCCTTTTATAGGACTGGGAATTGGGACTCATTGACGACTTTAGTCGAGTCACCCTCCAGTGGATTACCCTTTTACGGGACTGGGCAGTGTTACACCCATCGACTCTTGCCGGGTCTCCCTCCAGTGGGAACCCATCGACTTCTAGGGATTACCCTCCAGAGGGGCTGGGCAGGGGGTCGCCTGTTGACTTTGAGGAGACCTCTTGACTGCGGGGCAGTGACGAGGTGTGGTTTGACGTTCCCCCAGAACACTCAAGTACAAGGGGCACTTTCTCCACCGACATGCGTCCTTGCGACGTGACCTAAAATCGTGCGGGCGAGTCAGTGCCGCCCAAAGCAGATATTGTCAAGGTAAAGTGATTTGATCCCCTTGACTTGCAGTTTAGGGCAGACGTGTGGGATGCTGGGCATCGATGGTGTTTACTTATGGGACTGTTGCCTACTCACTTTCTTGGGTTGAGCTACGGGACGAAGATAACCTTATGATCTTGTTCGAGTTTCTTGAAAGAGCATATATATATGTATATACCTTGTTCCAGTACCCACTTATTGGGTTTGGTTACTCTCCTTATAAGGGAGGCGAAGACGCGCGGGGTATGCCACGTGCTTTCCGTTTCTAGCTTCTCGTGGTTGGACGAGTCTAATATCCTGTTATAGGTAATGAAGACTTGAAGAGAAGTTCATCTTCTCACCATTTACATCTCCTTGTGTCTGGACGAGTCTACCTCCTTTCTCTTGTTGGGTTGAGCTGGACTCTCTACTGTTACTCCACTACACTCCTTGTTGTACTCTTTACTGCACTCTTGGTTGTACTCCTTTACTTTCCCCTGTTCGATCTACTGCTCAGCCTTCAGTACCTCTTTTGTTGCTCCCTCGAGCCTTCGGGGTATCCTACTGAGTATTTTTATACTCACCCCTGCTTGGTCTTTTCCCGCACTTGGTGTGCCCTTGCAGACGACAGGAAGGTTGGTCGTGACTTCAACGGAGCTTAGGAGTTTGGGAGCTTGGACCGCGTGCGATGGTCGGAGTCGGGTTATAGGTGGGAAACCCTTCCAGCTATTTTTCTTTTGTTTACCTGTTGCTGAGTTGTGTCACCTTTTCTGGTTGGGCACGTGTTTTCCCCTTTCCTTTTTCAGTTTACCTTCAGCACATTCTTTGTACTGTTAGAGGTTGATGCACTTTTGTGGTTTATATATAGAGGTTGGTGCTTTGCTTTTCTTTTTTACTCTGCACTTTTGCATTGTGTGTGCTGCGTGTGTGTGTGCAGGTACTATGGAAAAGGCCTCCCTGAGTTGTTTATCCTTCAGTGCTTGTTGCCAGCCCCTGGCCTATGGAGGTGAGCTTGGGGTAGTTGCGGCTCGAGCCCAGGTAGGGTTGGATCGTGACAAATTTGTGATTTCCTAGAAACATAGTCTTCAATGAATGTTTCAACAAAACTAAGTGTATACCTTATTCAAAAATGGGACACCCTTGAGTTCCTTTAATTCTATATCTTGAAAATTTTACATAGGTAGGAAAGTCATTTATCATCCTATAAAACATGTCTCTCAACATGAAATCTTTATTTCTATAAACATCATAAAACACAACACATGAATACCACATTAATTCCAAATATTCAATTGATAGAGGCAAATAAATATCAATATCATTACCTAGTTGATTTTGGTCCTGATATAAGCATAGAAAATATAATTTATTTTTTTTATAAATAATCATAGTGGAAAGTTATAATTTACCAACATAATTGGCCATGTACTGTGAGTGCTTCTTTGTAAACCAAAATGATTCACTCCATCTGTGTATAGCGCAGGATAAAGGATTCTCAGCTCATATAGGCACCTAAACCTTGGAATGATTGTAAAATATGATACAAAATTTTAAGGACTTGATTCCTTTTTAATATATTGAGATGCACTACACTTTGGGTATTTTTAAGTGATTCATGATCCTTATGAAATAATATATAGTCATTTAGTCAGACATGTATTATTTTAGAGATCACACCCATTGAATGTAGCATTCATTTAGAGTCATATGTTTGGAAAGGAAGCTCATCATCTTCCTGTAGCATATCATTTAAGAGAGAAAGTAGTTGAGTAAGGTTGATGTCACTTAATATATTTTCATATTTTACATTATATAGCTTCAGTATGACTGAAAATGTTTTATATTTAGTACAACTAGCATACAATGACATATTTTTAAAACTATTTAAATTTTGAAACAATTTTGGAAAATCATGAAGTTCATTTTCAACTGTCATTTTCATTTAGTCAATACGATCTTCATCATCGTTCATATCTATAATCATATCCTCGATAAAATCTTCATCATTGTTCATACTTGTAATTATATCATATGATCCATAAAATGTAGTGTTATCCCATTCACTAGCTACATTAAGTTCTTTCCAATGTTTAACCCAACATTTATAACTTTAATCTATTCTGTGACAAATTAAGTGTTCTTTCAACTCATTTGGACTAATTAGTCTTGAATAACGATAATGAAAGCACAAAAAAAGGCTTTGAGATGGTTCATATGCATGATCTTTTTTCAATTTGATGAACTCTTTAACCCCATCCTCATACTCTTTTGTTATATGATTAAAATCCATCTATTTCCAATTCCCATCTATCCTATTCGATTCAATAATATTCATATTTTAAAAAATACACATAAGGTATGAGCTTAGAACCCTAAAAGACTATTCTTGACACACACACACACACACACACTCATCATATTTGATATAAATTTTCATTGCATCAATAACTTGTTAGAACATATTAAGGCTAAGAACTATATGAATTTAAAGTATCATAACACATAATTTTATTACAAGAAGTCACATATCATAAATCATTTTTTTTGAAATGAATTTATCAAGGGAGATAATTCACTCTCTCCCACTATTAATGTTCACAAGAAACCAATGGATTTCTACAACTCGATAAGTATTAGGGTATATATAATTGGATTTCACTATCAAAACATGTATCAAAACCTATTAGTTATTTTTCACAATGTTTCCACAGTGTTTGAAACCAAGTAATCACATCAATTATGGCTATTACATTTATAAATTTTTAAAAAATATCATACTTGAATTATTCATTTAGTAATAATCAAAATAACAATTCTAATATGCCACGAGATTTTGAAAATAGTTAATATTTTGGGTAGAATTGAAAAAATGAACGCTTTAACCAAAATAACTTAAATGTTTAAATTTAAAAACCATGAAGTGGAGTTATTTAATCACAAAAATAATTTTAATGAGTAATTGAAAACATTGATTATCAATTAATTATAATTCTTAAACTATTAAAAATGTAAGTGGATCTATTGAATTTTTTTAGGATAAACACATAAAAATAAATTAGATAAAAACAAATAATGCTGTGGCACAAAATGTTTTATAACCAATGGCCTAGTTTTCCAATGCATATCAATCAATGCACCTTTAAATGATGTCCAATTTCAAATTGAAAAAATCTAGGAAATTAATAGGGAAAATATCCAGTTAGTCACGAGGAAAAAAATAACTATTACAACATAGATCTTAAAAAATATGAAGATCTTGAAGATTTGTAATTGATGTTACTTGACCAAAAAACAATTATTTGCTTCATGCATTTCAAACTTACACTTAAATATAGGTGATATTGGAAAGAACCTCAACAAAGATCTCCATTTTAGGCCCACTTGAAAATTTTAAAAAGAAAGAGTTTGGATGCTATATATATGAGAAAGTGAAGATAAACTAAAAAAAAATCATGCAAAACACATGAAAGATTAACTGAGATTCCCTAAAAATAAGTTTGGAATTTCATACCTTCGGTTTTGAGGTTCAATTTTCCCAAAAGAATCGACTTCAACTGTAGTAGATGTTCAGTTCTGCGAGAGATTTCATGTGGTGCGAGGAAGAAGTGATCTGCTATGGTACTTTTAAAAAGAGGGTGAAGGTTTTATCAACACTTACTAAAAAGCATTGATTAAAGTATATTTCATCAGTGCTAAAAACAGAGGCGTCGAGAAATACTACTTTTGTTAGTGATTTTTTTATCGCTGATAAATCATCACTTTTATTAGCAATAAAAAAGCACCGACAAAAGTAGTATTTCCGAGTGCTTATGTTTTAGAATTGAAAAATAAAATAAAAAAATGAATAAATAAAAAATAATAATTATATAAATGAATCATACTAACTATTTAAATTACAAAAATATTTAAAAAATCATTTAAATGAATTAATTATATAAATTACATATATATTGAAAATATTAAAACTTAATAAATAAATATGTATAAATAAATATATATAATTAAATATAAAAAAACAAATAATTTATGAAAATATTAAAAATTAATAAAAAATATTGAATGAATGAATATTAAAAATGAATAAATATATTTGAATAAATTACAAAAATATTAAAAAAGTGAATTCATAACATTAATTATATGAATTATAAACTCATAAAAAATGAATAAAATTTATAAAAAAGTATTATTAATTATATAAATAACATAATTATTAAAGATGAATAATAATAATTATTTAAATTAAATAATTATTAAAAATTTCATTTAAATAAGTTAATTATATAAATTTCAAACATATTAGATTTTTTAAAACTTAAAAAACAAAAAAGAAGAAATATTATTCAAATAAACTACAAACATATTGGAAATATTAAAACATAGTAAATAAAAATGTGTAAATAAATATTTAAAAATGATTAAATTTGAAAAAAATATAAAAATTAATAAATTTTAAAAATGAATAAATAATATTAAATGAAAGAATATTAAAAATTAATAAATGAAATACAATATATTATAAAACAATTTAAAAAAATGAATTTTTAAGATTAATTACATGAATTATAAACAAATACATAAATGAAGAAAAATGAATAAATGAATAAATGAATAAATGAATAATATAAATTATATATATAAAAAATTATTAAAAATGAATTATATTAACTATTTAAATTACAAAAAATTAAAAATGATCTTAAATAAATAAATTATATAAATTTTAATCATTTTATAAATATTACAACTTAGTAAATAAAATTTAATAAATATTAATCATATATATTATAAACATATTGAAAATATTAAAACTTAGTAAATAATTATGCAAAAATTAATATTAAAAATGAATAAATTAAAAAAATAGTAAAAATAAAAAAATATTAAAATTGAATAAATAATATTAAAGTAAGAAATATTAAAAATAAAAAAATAAATAAAATTTAATAAATTATAAAAATATTGAAATATCGGATTCCAAACATTAATTACATAAATTACAGACACAAAAAAATGAATAAAAATTAATAAATAGATAATATTAATTATACAAATAAAAAATTATTAAAAATGAATTATATTGAGTATAAAAAAATATTAAAATTAAAAAGCATTTATAGGAATCAATTATATAAATTTCAACCATATTAAAAATATTAAAACTTAATAAATACAAGTGAATAAATATTAATGATATAAATTACAAACATATTGAAAATATTAAAACTTACTAATTAAAAATGTATAAATAGAAAAAACAAATTAATTCCAAAAATATTAAACATTAATAAATATCAAAAATGAAAAATAAATATTAAATGAAATAGTATTAAAAATGAATAAAACAATTGAATAAATTATAATAATATTTTAAAAAAGTGAATTCATAACATCAATTACATGAATTGCAAGCACATAAAAATGGATAAAAATAAATAAATAAATAAATAAATAACAATATTATTACTAATTAGTGATGTATGTATTGTATTGATTGTATATAAAAAATATGATTAATTGTCAACCTTTACATAAAATTACATACACATGCATGCTCATATATACACATACATATGCATACATACACACACTACATAAACATACATACACATAGACATGCACATGCATATACATATACACATACACATACACATACATATGCACATACACATACACATACACATCGACATCCACATCCACATACACATCCACATCCACATACACATCCACATCCACATCCACATCCACATCCACATCCACATCCACGTACACATACACATACACATGCACATGCACATACACATACACATACACAAACACATACACACAGACATACACATTGACATACTTGTACACATACACATACACATACACATACACATAGACATAGACATAGACATAGACATAGACATAGACATAGACATAGACATAGACATAGACATAGACATAGACATAAACATAGACATAGACATAGACATAGACATAGACATAGACATAGACATAGACATAGACATAGACATAGACATACACATACACATACACATACACATACACATACACATACACATACACATACACATACACATACACATACACATACACATACACATACACAGACACATACACATACACATACACATACACATACACATACACATACACATACACATACACATACACATACACATACACATACACATACACATACACATACACATACACATACACATACACATACACATACACATACACATACACATACACATACACATACACATACACATACACATACACATACACATACACATACACATACACATACACATACACATACACATACACATACACATACACATACACATACACATACACATACACATACACATACACATAGACATAGACATAGACATAGACATAGACATAGACATAGACATAGACATACACATACACATACACATACACATACACATACACATACACATACACATACACATAGACATAGACATAGACATAGACATAGACATAGACATAGACATAGACATAGACATAGACATAGACATACACATACACATACACATACACATACACATACACATACACATACACATACACATACACATACACATACACATACACATACACATACACATACACATACACATACACATACACATACACATACACATACGCATACACATACGCATACACATAGACATACACATACACATACACATACACATACGCATACGCATACACATACACATACACATACACATACACATACACATACACATACACATACACATACACATACACATACACATACACATACACATACACATACACATACACATACACATACACATACACATACACATACACATACACATACACATACCCATACCCATACACATACACATACACATACACATACACATACACATACACATACACATACACATACACATACACATACACATACACATACACATACACATACACATACACATACACATACACATACACATACACATACACATACACATACACATACACATACACATACACATACACATACACATACACATACACATACACATACACATACACATACACATACACATACACATACACATACACATACACATACACATACACATACACATACACATACACATACACATACACATACACATACACATACACATACACATACACATACACATACACATACACATACACATACACATACACATACACATACACATACACATACACATACACATACACATACACATACACATACACATACACATACACTTACTCATTCATACAAACATTCATGTTTACATTCAAGTACGCATTCACATATACATACATGTACACATACACGTAAACATACAAATAGACATACATATACACATACAAAGTAGCTCCCCAGGATCCGCGTGTCTAGATCTGATGTAGAAAACACATAACTTATAACACTAGATTTGATAAACATAAATGATTATAGTATATTACCACATTTACAATCCAAGTAATTTTAGTTTAGAGTTTTAGAGAATTAGGGAAAATCAGTAACTAACAAAACCCATATATTTCTCATTCAAAGGGCACATTTTTTCTGCTATACAAGAAGTTTATAAATTCATAGAGTCTTTAATGTCACCCATAAATTTTATACACAAGATATTCTTATAGGATTAAAATACTTAATAACTTCTTTCATAACCTAGGGAATAGGAAAATAAGAAGAGGTGAACTCAAATGCTCAGTAAGGATAAACATAATAATAAAGCATAACATGAGATACATGACACATAACATGATATTATAATTAGAATGATCATAAGCATGAAAATATGACGTAAGGAAATGATATCATAAGATCATATAATCATTAATATGTAAAAAATCATAAACAAGACATCACAAGCATACACCAAGGATTACTCCCTAGGCCATCATCATCATCATATTCCATGGATCACTCCCTAATCCATCAACACATGATAAGGATTACTCCCTAGACCATCAAATGGGAATAAGTTTACTTCCTAATCCCTTACACAGCTTCTCATGAGACATTAACTTTACCCAATGCATTGGAGCACTATCTGGCCAAAACCACCATAATAAAAAATCCTACATATGTGTGCCACATGGTTTAAATCAACACACCATAAAAAAACAAGGAAGTAAAATGATTTATATATTATTTGTGATTACCTAAGTAATCATTAATTATTTAATTAATAAAAATGTCATGATAAACCCATGGAATATAAATGGGTATCTAATAACTTTAAGCATTATTATAGGTAAATACCACCAAATAAAGATGATTACATGTATGGTGTTTACATTGTATAGAAAATAGATATACGGTTTAGACAAAAAATTCCCTAATTAATTGATGTATTAGGCATTTAGGTGAATATATTTTAACAAATTTAATGGAACATAGGACATTCACATTGGAAAGGAATTAAAAGAAAACCATACATGCACAAATGGATGATTAGGAAAGAAAAAAGTAGTGATGGATCATCCCATAGTTGTAAAAGAGAGTTTTCTAAGACATCTAGATAAAGAGAGTGGATAATATAATTTAATAAATACCCTTGATCAAGCATAGAACATAGATTAAGAACACTTATAGAAGCATTATAAAATTTTCTTTGAAAATAATAAATTACCTTATCCTTTAAAAACATTTTAAATGGAATATTTTATTAAACCATGAGAATAATAATTTCCCTTTTGAAATCTTAAAATCATATAGAGAAAGACTTTTATAAAATGATAAATGTGGTGGGAATACACGTTTACATGGAAATGTGTAAAAGAGATTCCTTTTGGTTGAAAATGACCCATATCAAAACATTTGAAAGATTTAATTTTAAAATAATTTTTTTAGAAATTTAAGGTAATTTAAAATTTCCTCAATTTACAACGAAGTAATTTTGGAACATTTTAAAATATTACTTAAAAAGAAGACATTTTTAAAAACTAATCACATGGAAAACATTTAAAGTCCATTAAAACCAATTAGTAAAACCAACATCATAAAAAAGGATATTAAAAAATTTCATTTATAATAGGTGAAGATAAGTATTAATTCAACTTTCAATATTATAGAAAATATATTTGATAGGTAAAACAAGAATATGGATGAAAAAGTGTTTTGTGTTTAGTTTGGGAATAATTCCTTTTAGTGATGTGTTTTAAAAGAGAATGCGATCCACCAATGAGAAAAATTTAAATTAAAGGGATTAATTTCCTCAATAGGAAAGTAAATAAAACATATTTAAAAGGAAATTTTAGGATAAAGGATACTTGTAAGATCAATGTCAAGAATAAAATTTGTGACTCATGGAAAGAGAACATGAGTCAAAACCTGTTAAAATGTTTAACAAATACTCTTTGAGGAGAAAGAGCTTGAAAATGAATCTCAAATTCCATGAATAAAATATATTTCATGGTAAAATAATAATTGGTCAGCATACACACCATATAAAATTAAATTGGTGCATAAAGTAAAATGCATCTCAATGAGGGAGTTTGAGACAAAAATCCCTTTCCATATTTCCCTGCTTAGTTTATCACACTCTAAATTTATATAGAAAAACCATAACTATAGTAATAATATATTTTATAAACTTATTCATCTATATAACCCTTTTATATACTTCATTTTTAATTATTTTCTTTGAATATAGTTGTTCAATATATCTTACTTTTAACGTTGGGTGTTAAAACTTTTAATTGTCTTACCCATGATTTGTAATGTTAATGTTGATCCCTGATATTTGATACAAATTTAATTATTAATAGATTAAACATGGTTCTATAATATATAACCCTTGATTATTTATAATATTATAATTTCATCCCATGAGAGTTTTAATTACGCCTCTTGAAGATGAAGATGAAGACAAACTTGTTTTGGCATTTTTTAATGAATGAAGATGATATATTATTAACATGTTTAGATATTAATATTATAAATATATAAACATTAAAACATATTTAATACCTTATTATTAGATGTAATTAATAGTATATACCATTCCTCAATCATTAACTATATAAATATTACAACATTGCTTAAGTTGGTGGTAAACTGACCAAAACAAAAGTGTGTCGCAATGATCGAATGAGTAAGAAAGTGCTATTATATAATGGTAATATATTATTTATATAAGATTATACATGTAATATATATCATATATATCCCTAAAATCCATTTATATAGTCATTAATTATGGGTGATGTGGACAAATGAAATTCATTATTCGTGGAGGCAGTAGTCCGCATGTACACATGATTAACAAACCCATTTCCCAATAAATGGAAGGAGGGATAGTATATGAAAATTTATCATTTTATAATTATAATAATGTTATAAAAATCAAATTAGTTCATGAATTAAATTTTTAGGTCCATCCATGTTAGGTGGTTAACTGAAATAAGACATGTCGTTCATGGAGGTGGTTATCCACACATACGCATGATTAACAATCCCATTCCTTAACAAATGGATAAAAAAAGGTAAATATAACACCCCAAGATTTTATGGTATGTTTATTATTAAATAAATTCAATTCATTAGATAACTTATTATGCATAAAACACCGAGTCTCTGAGAAAAAAAACTTTGTTACATGAGATAGTTATAAGCTAGATGTTAAATTTAATTTTTCCACTTATGTGATTTGAATTTAGAAAAATGGGCACACACTGTTGCGTTTAGTAAGATATTTAGAGTTTAATAGGATCATGCTAATTTTTGGTGAATAGATACTCACCCTTATGAATAGAAATATCACCCTTAAGAATATTAATGTACCCTTATGAATAGTAATATGACCCTTATGAATAGTAACCTCACCCATAAAAGTATAAATAAAATTTAGGAGCCTTATAAATGAAAGTGAATATTTTAAAAATTAATAATTAAGTGTTGGTATTTTTGTGAGAAATAAATATTTAATTACAATTTTATAATTAATAAATTTATTTAAAAGAAAACTAATTTTCATAAAATGCATTTCTAAATCAATATTTTTTTTCCTATGATTTTAAGATAATATAATGAGACCTTAGATAATTTTCTAGGGTGTTATAAAATTAGTTATAAATTTAAAATATGTATTTTTAAAGTAAATAATGATTTTATTTAAAAATTAAATTTAACATATTTATAAAATTATTTTCATAAAATAGAGTTCATTTTTTCATTCTACAAGTTGAAAAATGGTTAGGGTGAATTTTTTTGATTTTTCTAAAATACTTGAATTTTTGGTGAATAGTAGAATACGATAATTTACGGTATAATAAATTATATGATAAATAAAATATTCCTTGTATCATTGATGATGTAAGAAAACATTAGTTTAAACCCACATTCACTTATTACTGTTTGTTTTCACAGGAATCAATACTATTTCTTGTCTTGAGAAAAATAATAAAATAATGAATAAAATATTGAGAAATCACTCCTCTCCTCCACTATAAAAACCACCCCTCACCCCCTCTTATCCTCACTCCTCTAAGACTTGAAACTTCTCAATGTTATACCCAAGTACTCTTCCCTACTCCCTCTCCACTTCTAGAAGCTATTGGTCTTGACAAAATACAAAAATCAATCCCCTTAAAAAGATTCTCAAGGAGGAGTATCCAAGAGGTAAAATCCTCTCTCTTTTCCTTTTTTTTCTTTTCAAGTTCCTTATTTATTTATTGTTCTATACACACATCCTCTCTGAAAATGATCATAATTAATCCATTATCATCTATATACTATAATTATATCATGTCAATGGATGATACATTACCAATCTCCTCACTCTCTCTTTTATTTTAAAAATAAAATCATTGTCCGGGAGGTGCCGATTTACAACCTTCATGGATGATAAACTTTAGTTCTCTAATTTATACTTCATTAATGGTCATGAAACCATTTTTATGGTTGAAAAAAATTATAAAATATGTGTTATATATAATTTAAGTATTTTTTAACCATATTTTGTACATGATATTAAATAATAGAATAAAACTAGTTTGTTGTATTGAAAAAATGGCAGTAAAAATCTAAATGATTATCAATAAATGTATTATCTATTAATTCATCATAATAAATATATAACCATTTAAACTTATTTATGTTCATTAATAATATATAAGTTCAATTATTTATAATTATATCCATTCCACATGAAATCCATTACTTATAATCAAGCGAATCGATCATGAAATCAAGGAAACTAACACTCCAAAATGAAGACATTTTATATTATAACTTATAAATAATGACATAAATGAACTTAATAAAATTATAATAAACTATATACATATATAATAGGTTATTAATTAAATTATTAATGATTCTAATTTCAAATTATAGGCTATTAAGATCAAGTGCAGAAAAAATTCAGATAAAAGGTAAGGGGTTTCTCATCTCACTTTTATTTCAGTGAGATTTCCATTATTCACCACTTATTTCTTGTATGTGGTTTATATATGCTGAAATTTGATATATAATATCATTATTATATTTATATTCATGGTATTTAATAATTCATTTTATGATTATTAATATTTGGTCATACGATTCAATTGATTACAATGTGGTAAGGGACTTCATCTCAATTTCCATTTCTGTGAGACTTAATTGGTATTGTGCACCTAATAATTTTTATGTGGTATATCTACTACCCCTTTGGGATCATTTTTCATTTTAAATTACATTACTATTAAATATCCATATTCTTGTATAATGGATATGATTATTGTATTACCGTATACCCTTTTACATATGGTGTTGTTTTGAATGCTATTTTAATAATGGAAATATTAATGAATCTGTATCCTCTAATCAATACAGAAATTGATAAGGCTTATTGTTCTGGAATTAAACAATTTTATAAGAATCATTTTGAATTTTAGTGACGGGTGGGTCCCGCTATAGCCCCTCAATGTGTAACACCCCAAGCTTCCACAATACTCTTCTCTTTCAATAATGCAATAGCTTGCATTGTACGCAAGTTCGAGATTCCAACACACCGCAACCAATCAAAGTAGCCGTTATGAATAGTAAAACCCACTTTTTGAAATTTTATAAATTTTATTATTAAAATTTGACTTCATTTTTGGATTTGGAATATCAAAATTATCCTAAGTTGAATTTTTTGTTTTTTCCGAGAACTTTCAATTTTCGATGAATAGTGAAAAATACTTAAAAAAACATTTTTAATCAAAATAATTTATTGTGATAAATTATACTATTGAGTGGTTTTAAAGAATAATTAGAATATAATTTTACCATTTTATCCAATGGTGGTCATTATAATTAATTTTACTTTGAAATTGGACATAAACAATTGTCAATCTTTTGATTGATATTGTTTCTTAAAAACACGCTATTTGTTTTGACAACGAGAATTAATTATAAAATTAATTAATGCAACTTATATGTTTGGAGTTTTGTAAAATATAAATAATTTTTGAATTCAGAATATCAATTATAGATTAGGGTGAATTTTTGGTATTGTTCTGAGAAACTTCAATTTTTGATGAATAGTAAAACCACTAAGTGGTAGTTAAAAAACTAATTTTTCATTTAAATAAAACTTTACCACTTCTGTGAATTTAATTTCAAAAATCCTACATACATGGTTTTCATTATTAAGTAAAATTTGGTTCAATGAGATGAAAATAATTTTTGGTGAATAGTAACTTTTAAGTTTTATTAATCGCGATTAAAGGTAATTAGTGTAATTTAAGGTAAATATAATGTTATAATAATATGAAATTACCTTTACACTTGTCCTAACCTTATTGGATGAGTCATGTCCGAACAAGAAAATCCATGGGTCAACTTGGGGACCCCATGGAGCCACTTGGGTAAGAAAATGACATTAATAACTTTTTATTTAAGGTAAAAAAAATTGTCACAAACATGTGTTGTTTTGTTAAAACAATTATTACATGGGGTTATATAAGATATATTTTAGACTATAAATATTCATTAGAAATATAAAAAGATTTCATACATCATGGTATTTTTTTTATAATTTTTAGATATTAAATAAATTAAAATTTTTATAACACCATGATGATGCAGCGATTACCTCATTAATTAACGATTTAAATAAAATGGAAAGATAATGTAAAATATAAGACTTAAACTTGTAAAAAAACTATTGGATGATTATATTTATAACAATTATCACATTATCCTAAAAATATATAATTGTGGGACCTTTGAAATCCGAAAATCACTTCATAATAATGTAACATTTCATGACTTTCCAAGAGTGCCCCTCCTCTCCTCTTATAAAAGGCCCCCACCTCTACCACCTTATTCACACCTTCAAATCCATTTGGCTCGGACAACCTCTGCCCAAATACTCTCTCAAATTCCCCCTCTTACTCCTAGAAGCCTCACTTTGGGTAGAATTCTTCCCAAGGAAGCCTTTAGCTCAAATCAAAAAGAGTTACCCGATTTTAAGGTAATGTCTTTTCTTATGTTCTTTTATGTTATTTTGCTTCTCCAACCCCTTAAACTCTTTTTATTCCTTTATTTTGTAACAAAAACAGTATCTTAAATATAATAGGATTTTTTATGAGAATAATTTTATTTAAACTTACACACACCTTAATCTAATGGTTAAAGAACATACTGTTTCTGCGGGTGGTGAATTACTGCCTCACGAAAAGATGATTGTTCAATCTTCTTTTAACACCTACCATGGTGGCCATTAATATGTAACTATATTTATATATGATATATATTATGTTTATGTTTTCCTTATACTTCTATATTTTTCATTTATTTCATAACTTTATGATTTTCATTATGGGTAAACGCGATAATTTCATTTTAGGAAGTGCGGACTACCACCCCCTCAAAGTGATTTGAATCGTTAATGCCAAATGTGGGACATATAAAGGATGGAGTAAATGATATTATATAAGATATTATACTGTAATTATAATATAACTTTATATCATTATGATTTCATTCCATTAAATATGAAATAGAATTGATAGTAGCGTTCATGCGTACGTACGACTTACCGTCTCCATGAACGATGCATTTCATTTCTTACCTCTAAATGTTATATAATATTATAAATGGATGTATATACTGGATATATATGATATATATGATATCTAAATCATGAATATAATTCTGGATATAATGTATATTTCACCACATGAACAAATTTTAATTATAAGAAGTTTATTTTTGACTCAAGTACCAAAGATCGACAAAACGACCGTTATTAACTTAAATAATTACATAATGTTCATAACATGGTAATAAGTGATATAAAAGGAATAATGAACTTGAAAAAGGTTATTAAGCAAGTATAAATTAACTCTAGTTTATTATTCATGAGATTAAATAACGATCGAGTCAAGTCGGACATGAGGTAAGACTTAATTCTACAACCTCTTCATTATTCAAGGTTGTTCATATGTAATTATATAATGGGACCTCTTTATCATCCACATACATGTTTCTTAAAAATTACTTTCAAAACATTTTTACTATTTATTAGACAATGGGTTAAATTAATTTATACCCTTATTTGACCTTATACATTTTTGAAAGGAATCTTTCCGTCATTTTCCAAACAAGGTACTTTTTGACATTTTCGAAAAAATTAAGGTAAGAATGTATTTTTTTAACTTATACGGCGGGTGCGGCAATTTTCCGCCATTATAAAATCGTTGAAGCTTCCATTAAAATATTATAAGAATATTTTCAAAGTAAATGTTTTCTTTTAGAATTATGTGACTTTTAAATGATTTTAAAAAAGATATTTCTCTCAATTAGTTTTGATTTCATCTATGTCAACATCCTTTGATGGATTTTAGGATTATTTTAAGTTGATTTATTATGATTCAAAACTTCCATATTGTATTGAAGGTTTTGTGATATGTTTGAATGTGGATGTTTTATTTTTATACCATTCATGGTTTATGGAGAAAGTATTGACATTTCGTATGCTATTTTTAGTACGAATGTTTATGTTATGTTTAAACCTGTTCATATAAGGAATGCATTGGACTTAATAAGTGATGGGTGGATCCCGCTATAGATCCTCGATGTATCGGTAGGTCTCATGAGACAAACTAGTGTCTTGGCACGAGGCCTTGAAAAAATCTTATTTGTAGTCTTGGCACGAGGCCTTGGATACGTGGTTATGATAGTCTGGCATTATGCATTCCATCATTATGAAAGTGGTTATTGATATTGCATGTGATTATTCGATTAGTAGAATATCCATGTGAATAAGTAAATGGAATCATTTCATTTTATTTTTTTGCCATATTATGCTAAAGTTTAAGTTTAAAAGGTTTTTTAGTTATACTTTTCCTTAAATGTTTATATTTCTTTATGAAAGTTTCCTCTATATTATTATCCTTACTGAGCATCCGAGATCACCCCTTTCTATGTTTTATTTTTCCCAAGATGTGAAGAAATATTTTATGACTGACCTGAAGGGATGTTCTGAAGGGGATATGAGTGTGGACTATGGATACTATGTTATTGTAGTTTTTCACTTTATGATGTAATGTAAAATTTATGAATGTATCTTGTGTTTCCAAGGCTACTAAACTAATCAGTCTTTTGAGACTTGATCTTTTGTGATCATGCCAATGTTACATAATAATGCTCCGACCTTGGGTAATTGGGGTCGGGGCGTTACACGATGCATCAACAGGTCACATGAGACAAAAAAATTTGGAAACAAACTCTTCGAGTTCATTTACAAAACATAATGAGATTGGTTTATACCCACTGAATTAAACCATCTCACCGGTGTGATGGTTCATTTTCCAGATACATGATTTTCAAATAACATGCATTCTATTTATTCATTATTTAGTTATTACTTTCCATGAGTTTTTCACTATGATAAAATCTATGGATTTATTTTTCATTCTCAGTTTATTGATGGTGTGTGTTTTTTATTTATTCACCATTCCATATTGATTATGTCAATTTGATTATGATTCAATTATTATTGATTCATGATTTCGCTATATTTAACCCTTACTGATAATTTGAGATCACCCTTTCATTTGTTTTATTTCCATAGGTTTTTATGAAGAGATCAATTTTTAAGTTTTCTAGGATGTAGATTATTAGATTTTTTTATGTATTATATGTTGTTTTCTTCTCCCAATTTAAAATGGGTTCCATGTATGTATCTAGTTTTTTCAAGAATACTAAACTGATCGGTCCTTAGAGATTTTATTACTTGTAATCATTCCAATGTAATAAAATATTTCACCAG
This sequence comes from Viscum album, assembly GCA_963277665.1. Classification (NCBI taxonomy): domain Eukaryota; kingdom Viridiplantae; phylum Streptophyta; class Magnoliopsida; order Santalales; family Viscaceae; genus Viscum; species Viscum album. The sequence goes on along the minus strand of OY728129.1, from coordinate 1,315,461,352 downwards.
CTCTGGGTTTCTGGGGTCAGGGTGTTACTGTTGGTATCAAAGGAAATTTCATAGAAACCTTGGGAACTAGATTTAGAAAACTTAGATTAGGGAGAAAAACCCTAAGATAGAAATTTCGGAAAATTATAGAATAACATCCTTGAATTTTGTTAAGGTATATATTATGTGGGTATTCTTATAAATACATCCCTATCTAGATACTACAGGTGGACTTGGTTCTGAGAAAGATGTACCTAGAAGTAAAAACTCTGATAAGGTGTTCTGAGCTTGACTCGGGGTAGCCTGGTACACGACAACGGGCCTGACTGTGCACCTAGTTTGGAACTCCCGGAGGATGGGATTAGGATAATTCACTTTTTGTTTACAAACCATTATGAAGGATTTAAAAGCAAATAAAATTCATTTTTATGATTATGAGATTAGCTGTGCATAAATTTTCAGATTATGTTAAGTGTTTTGCTAGTTTGAAATTATGAATTATGATTTATTACCTAATTTAGTGTATACTATTGTTTAGTGATGGTGCCTAATGTAAGAAGGGAAATCAATGCCCACTGACAATGTAGGAATTTTCCCACTGAGTAAGTCAACATAGTTAGTGTTGGGGTTGAGCAGATCATGACCATATTAAGACAACTTAATTAGACTGTAACGAATAACCATGCTACACATGTGTAGGATCGTTTTGTGTGACAGAATCCCCTATATTTTAGTGGGACTACTAATCCAATAATAGCTGAGTAGTGTATCAAGTCCCTTGAAAATATATTTCTAGCATTAAGATACAATAAAAATGAAAAGGTAGTACTGGAATTATATTGTATTAAGGGTGATTCTGATCAATGGTGGTCCTTGATCCAGAATACCATAGAGGAAGATGAAATAGAATACATGGAATGACAAACTTATAAAGAAGTATTATTTGATAAATATTTCCCTTGTGAGCAACATATTTAAATGAAGAGAAAATTTATTATCTTGAAACAAAGGGAAGAAAAGATTTTTGTAGAGTATGCGAATACTTTCACAAGAATATCAAGGTATGATATAGATTACATATGTGATTCGAAAGACAATATTGATCATTTCTTTGAAGGTATTAATCAAAGTCTTAAAAGGGTACTAGCATCTCAAAAATTTTTATCATATGATGAAATAGTATTAATTGACCTCAAAATGGAGAAAGAATTTTCTAGATCAAAAATTTTCAATGTAAATCAAGAGAAGAATAGGTCTTTTGATAATCATGGGAAAGGGGAATCTCCAAAGAAGAAGAAGGGAACGAATCAATTCCCATTATGCGTGAACTGTGGAAAGAACCATCTAGGAAAACTCTTTAAAGGCATGGGAGTTTTTTATAAGTGTAAAGAAAAGGGTCAATGATATAATGAATGCAAGGGGAAGAGAAAAATCAATTATGTTCAATGCTATAATTGTAGAAAGTTGGGACACTATGAAAATGATTATTCCAATCATTAAGGAAAATTTCCTCATAAAAATTCAAGAGAGAAAGGGAAGGCTTATGCGATCATAAAGGCAGAGGTTGAAGTTTATAATGATGTGGGAGAAATTACTTTAATCATTTATTAGAATTCATCCAATGCTTTATTTGATTCTGGATCATCACATTATTTTATATCTTCCTAGTTTGCCAAGAAAATTAGACATTTCCAATTTGATTTAATAAAGTTTTTTTCACTCAAAACTCATAAGGGAAGTATCATTGGAAAAAAATATGCTAGTCAATCCCCTTTGTGACACATAAATATACTTTAGTTGTTAAACTTATAATCATACCTATGATTGAATTTGATATAATTCTCAGTATAGATTGGATTTTAAGTTATTATGTGAAAATATATTTCAAGAAGAAGTAAGTTAAAATTTTTGATAATGATTTCGAATCCATTATATTTAGAGCAGAAAAATCATCATCTCGATCTTATCTAGGTCCACCTTCAGTAGCTCTTCGAAATGAAATTTTTGGGTATGAAGAGAAAACATCATCTATGGATCTTAAAATTTAATATATACCTATTGTGGAAGAATACATTGATGTATTTATAGAGGATTTACTTGGACATCCTCCAGAGTTGGAAGTTGAGTTATCTATTGATTTAATTCCCAGTGAAAGACCTATATCGAAGAATCCCTATAGAATGGCCACTATGGAATTAATATAGCTGAAGAAAAAACTAGCGGAATTGAGTGATAGTGGATTTATTCACCCTAGTGTTTATCCATGGGGATCTCTCTATCAAGAAAAAATATGGATCCATGAGACTATGGATTAATTATAGAAAAATAAATTCTATTACAATAAAAAACAAGTATCCTATACCTCACATTGATGATCTATTTGATCAACTACACAGAGCTCAATATTTTTCAAAGATTGAATTTCGGTCTGGATATCATCGATTGCATGTGAGGAAGGAAGATATTTCAAAGGCAACATTTCAAACTAGGTATGGCCATTACGGGTTTACAGTAATGTCATTTGGACTAACTAATGCACCCTCCATTTTCATGGGCCTAATGAAAAGAGTTTTCAAGTAATATCCTGATGATTTTTTTTGTGGTATTTATTGATGACATCTTGATATATTCCAAAAGTTATGAGGACTATGAGAACCACTTGTGGGTTGTTCTAAAGACTCTTATAAGAAAATAGTTATATGGGATGTTTAGTAAATGTGAATTCAAGCTTCAAACTATTTATTTTATTATCCATATTATCTTTAAGGATGGAATCTCAATTGATCCTGTAAAGACAAAAGCAATCCAGGAATGGCCTATTCCAACAAACATAACCGAGATACGTAGTTTTATTGGCTTAACAGGTTACTATTGGCATTTTGTACATAATTTTCCCCGATTGGAAAACCAACTAACCAATATCACATGTAAAGGGGTTAAGTTCTTATGGAAAAAATAATGCACAAAATGTTTTGAAGGATTGAAAAGAAGATTGGTCAATGATCTAATTTTGACTCTTCCACCTGGAAATGATGGGTTTGTGATATACAGTGATGCATGAAAGAATGGAATGGGTTTTATGCTTATGTAAAATGATAAAGTAATTGATTATGCATCAAGGTAGTTGAAGAATCATGAAAAAATTATCCAACTTATGTCTTGAGTTAGAAGTCATAATATTTTCTCTAAAAATATGGAGACACTATCTATATGGTGAAAGATGCGAGATATATACGGATAATAAGAGTATGAAATACATTTTTACACAGAAAGAAATCCACATGAGGAAAATGATATGGATGGAGTTACTCAAAGATTATGATTGTTTAATACACTACCACATAGTAAAGGAAAATAATGTGGATATGAGAATTGTTAATGAAGAGGAAACATCATTCATTTTTCAAATTATTGATAAACCATCTTTATTATATAAGATAAAAAGATCTCAATTTGATGATGAGAATATAATAAAAAATTAAATCCATTAAGGATGGATGATTGGCATACTTCGTGTTGGAGGATGGAGTTCTGAAATTTGGAAAGAGGTTATGCATTCCATCAATACCTGATCTAAAAAGGAAACTATTAGATGATTCTCATAGCTCAAATTTCTCTATACACCCTGGTAGTAAAAATATTTATAGAGATCTAAAGGAAAATATTTGGTGGGATAACATGAAGCGATAAATTACCGACTATGTGTCAAGGTGTCTAGTTTTCCAACAAGTGAAGGTAGAGAGAAAACATCCTAGAGTATTCATGCAAACTCTACCTATTCTTATGTGGAAGTAAGATTACATTATGATGGAATTTTTCATAGGACTACTGAGGACACCTATAAGGAATGATGAAATATGGGTAATTGTTTATCGTCTTACAAAATCAGAACATTTCCTTGATATAAGAGAAGATTTACCACTTGAGCACCTAGAAAGACTTTATATTAAGGAATTTTTAAGACTTTATGGTGAACCTCTATCGATTGTGTATGATCTAGATACCTGATTTATATCAAAATTTTGGAAAAGTCTTCAGAAGTATTTGGATACCCAACTTCATATGAGTACTTCTTATCACCCCCAAACTGAAGGATATTCTGAAAGGACTATTCAAACACTTGAAGACATGTTGAGATCATTCTCACTTGACTTTCAAGGTATGTGGGATCAGTACTTACCCTTGGTGAAGTTTTCCTATAATAGTAGTTTCCATTATAATACTCAAATGGAGCCATATGAATCATTATATGAAAAGAGATATCGAACTAAAACTTGTTGGGATGAAGTTAGTGAGAGGAAACTTATTGGACCAAAAATTATTGAAGAGACAACAACAAAGGTTAAGACAATTCAGACCCATATTCAAGCAGCCCAAAGTAGGAAAAAGAGCTATTCTAATAACCAGATAAAGGATTTGTAATTTCAAGTGGATGATCATGTATTTCTAAATGTATCTCTATGGAAGGGTGTCTTGAGATTAGGTAAGAAAGGGAAACTGAGACCCAGGTATATTGGACCATTTGAAATTATGGAAAGAATTGGAGCTATAGATTACCGTTTACTGATGCCCTCAAGTCTATCCAAAGTTCATGATGTGTTCCAGGTGTTATTATTAAAGAAGTACATTCCAGACCTGACATATGTACTAACCTATGAAGAAATATAACTTGAACATGATTTTTCATACTGTGAATAGCCTATCGAGATTCTCGGCACAAGAGAGAAAGTACCGAGAAATTAGAAAACTTGACTGATAAAGGTTCTTTGGTGAAACCATAAGATTGAGAAAGTAACGCGGGAACCTGAGGATGTTATAAAGAGGAACTTCCCATATCTTTTAAGAGGGATATATACATGAAAAATTTTGAGGATGAAATTTTCGAAGGAGGTAAGAATATAACACCCCAAGATTTTATAGTATGTTTCTTCTTAAATAATTTCAATTCATTAGATAGATTATTATGAATGCAACACCGAGTCTCTAAGAAACAAAATTTTTTTATAAGAGATAGTTATAACCTAGATATTAAATTTAATTTTGTCACTTCTGTGATTTGAATTTCAAAAAATGGACATACATGGTTGCGTTCAATAAGATATTTAGAGTTTGATAGGATTAAGTTATTTTTTTTGAAAATAGTAACTTACCCTTATAAACAGTAAAGTTACCCTTATGAATAGTAATGTACCCTTATGAATAGTAATATGACCCTTATGAATAGTAACCTCACCCATGAAGTATAAATAAAATTTAGGCACTTTATAAATGAAAGTGAATATTTTAAAAACTAATAATTAAGTGTTGGTATTTTTGTGAGCAATAGATATTTAATTAAAATTTTATAATTAATAAATTTATTTAAAATAAAATTGATTTTTATAAAATGTATTCAAAATAAATATTTTTCTATCCTATGATTTTAGTACAATCTAATGAGACCTTAGATAATTTTTCAGGGTGTTATAAAATCAGTTATAAATTTAAAATCTGTATTTTCAAGTAAGTAATGATTTTATTTAAAAATTAAATTTAACATATTTAGAAAAATATTTTCATAAAATGGAGTTCATTTTTGGATTTTACATGTAAAAAAATATATAGGGTGATTTTTTTTTTATTTTTCTGAAATACTTGAATTTTTGGTGAATAGTAAAATACGATAATTTACAGTATAATACATTATAAGATAAATAAACTATTCATTGAATCATTACTGATGTAATAAATCTTTATTTAGAACTCACATGAAATTATTACTATTTTTTTCATAAGAATAGATACCATTTCTTATCTTGAGAAAAATTATAAAATAATGAATAAAATATTGAAAAATCACTCCTCTCCTCCACTATAAAAACCACCATCACCCCCCCTTCTTCTATCTCCTATAATCCTTTATGCTTTTAAAAGTTCTACCCAAATACTATTCACTGGTACCTACCCATGTCTGGGATCTCTTGGTACTGCCAAAAGACCAGAATTAGTCCCCTTAAAGAGATTCTCAAGGAGTATCCAAGAGGTAAAATCCCCTCCCTTTTCCTTTTATTTTTCTTTTCAAGTTCCTTCTTTATTTATTGTTCGATCCTCAAATCCTCTATAAAAATGATCATGATAACTATATAATCATCTATATACTGAAATTATATCATGTTAATGGAAGATACATTATCAATATGTTTACTCTCTCTCTCTTTTATTTTAAAAACGAAATCATTGTTTGGGAGGAGCCGATTTACAACCTTCGTGGATGATGAACTTTCCTTCTATAATTTCTACTTCATAACTGGTCATGAAAATCTTTTTATAGTTTAAAATATTCTAAAATATGTATTATATCTAATTTAATGATTCTATAACAACAATTTATACATTATATTAAATAATAGTACAAAAATAGTTCATTGTGATCGAAAAACGACCGTAAAAATCTAAACAATAATCACTAAATGTATTATCTATTGATTCATCATCATACAATGTAACAAAATTAAATATATAATAATTTACACTTATTTATGTTCATTAATAATATATAATTTCAATTTTTGAGAATTATATCCATTCTGAATGAAATCCATTACTTATAATCAAGGAAAGCAATCATGAAATCAAGGAAACAAACACTCCAAAATAACGGAATTCAGTCTTATAACTTATCAAAAAGGCCATAAATGAACTTAATAAAATTATAATAAACTATATAAATGTGTAGTAGGTACTTAATTAAATTATTAATGAGTTTAATTTCAAATTCCAGGACATTAAGATCAAGTGCAGAGAACATTCAGACAAAAGGTAAGGGGTTTCTCATCTCACTTTTATTTCCATGAGATTTACATTATTCGCCACTTATTTCTTGTATGTGGTGTATGTATGCTTCCATTTTATATATAATATCATGATTATATTTATATTCATGGTATTAAATGATTAATTTTATGATAATTATTTTTTGTTCATATGATTCGATTGATTACAATGTGGTAAGAGACTTGATCTCAATTTCCACTTCTTTGAGATTTACTTGGTATTGTGCACCTAATAATTTTTATATAGAGTATCTACTGCCCCTTTGGGATAATTTTTCATTTGAAATTTAATTCCTATTAAATATCCATATTGTTGTATAATTGATATGATTATTTTCTTAGCCATATACCCTTTTACATACAATGTTTATTTTGAGTGTTGTTTTAACTGTGGAAATATTGATGAATCCGTATACTCTATTCAATATAAAAAATTGATAAGGCATATTGTTCTGAAATTAAACCCTTTTATAATAATTATTTGGAGTTTTAGTGACATGCGGGTCCCTTTATATCCCCTCGATACATCAACAAGTCTCATGAGATAAAACAGTTGGCAACAAACCCTTCGAGTTTGTTTCCAAAACATAATCAGATGGGTTTCTACCCACAGACTTAAACTGTCTCGATGGTTTGATGGTTCATGTTCTAGGTACATGAATTCCAAATAATAATCATTCTCTTTATCCACTATTCACTCATTACTTTCCATGAGGTTTTCACTATGAAAAAAATCTATGGATTCATTTTTCATTCTCAGTTTATTGATGGCCCGTGTTTTTCATTTATTCACCATGCCATATTTATTATATCAAATTGGTTATAATTCACTTATTATTGATTAGTTATTCCTCTATATTTAACCCTTAATGATAATTTTATCTCACCCCTTTATTCTTTTTTCTTTACCTAGGCTACGATGAAGTGATCAATTTTTGAGTTTTCAAGGATGTATATTATTAGCTTTTGTTATGTATTATATGTTATTTTCTTCTACCAAGGTAAAATGGGTTCCATATATGTATCTAGTTTCTTCAAGACTACTAAACTGATTGGTCCTTCATGATTTTATTCCTTGTAATCATTCCAATGTAATAAAATATTGCACTAGCTCTGGGTTTATGGGGTCAGGGTGTTATAGTAATGTAAAATGTGATCATTCCAGAATTATATAAGTGAAATAAAAAATAATTATTCATAAAACCCATCCTTGAGACCATAACAAAGTGGCGTTGATAAAAAATGAATCATATCATGTCATGTAAGTGGTAGTCTGTACATACACATGATCAATGTGTTTTTTTCTTAGCGGATTCTAAAAAATGAATGAATTGTAATGCCCCGAACCAAACCACTTGGCCCAAGGAAGAGTGCTGCATGAAATCCTGTGTGCCTCCCCATACAAAATAGGTTTCTGAATAGAAGTAAGGGTCTTGGTCTATCATTGGGGAGACTATAACCTCAACATCATTCACTGAGAAAATAATAATAAATAAAAAACAATTACAATAAAAAATAAATATAAGAATTATCATGTGGAAACTAAAAGGTTGGAATATATTTAAAAAATGAAAGTATCTCCTATGTGGTAAGACTGTCTAGATTATAAGTAGCAGATAAATAAAAAATAAATAAATAATAGTGTGGCTCCTCTAGATTTCATCTTTATCCATGCTCCTTTTCTCATCCATCCACCATAGGGATCTTTCCCTTAATTGGATTCCTCATTTAATCTAAAAGCACACCAAAATTCTAGATCAAGGTGTGTGTACTAGACTTTTTAGGTCACCACCATTGTATCCTTATGATTGTGTGATGAAGTATAACATGTGTATTCTATAATAATAATAAATACATAACAATAAAAATTCCATTCAATAAAAATAAGAGAGGTCGTGCACTAACCAAGCTACCACAAACCCTTAGTTGTACCTGATTTGGGTCCATGTTAGAATAATAATAGAAGATGTCAGTAGTAACAAAACTAGCCACAATACGAAGTCCTAATGAAGTCATGTGAACGTGACACCTAGAATCCTCTATCCATCAATTAGTTTATTCTACCCAATGTCCTCTAGTTATAAACTATGCTACCTCTATTGTATGGTACTCGAAAAATGATAGGCTACCTCATGAACATCCTCAACACGATCTCCATGGAAACCTCATAACTCCACCATATGCCCATGCCTCTCATCGCTACCAACATAAGTCAAACACACCCCATATAACATATGAACATGTCATGAAAATATACCCATCTCAAGTACTAATAACAATCACCAAGACATGGTAACACACATACAAGGTATCCATAGAATATCATCATGATTATATAACATCACACAAAACAAAATGCTGTCAAAATAAAACATGGAAACAATATTTATAGTATCACTCATGGAATAACATATCTGAATCGGTCTCATGACACAAACACACACACACAATAAAAATAAAGCATGATATCAAGTATTCAAATGTATAAGTCATAATATGGAAATATGTATAAATTAGAGTCCAAGAGGTAAGGAACTTCTTACCTCACAATTTTCAATGTCAACGTCAAGGTTTGTTGAAGGCTTCGTTGCCTGAACCACATTCACAGACCAAACATAACATGATCTTCTTCCAAGGGCTCCTTGAAAAAATTATAATCCAAAATTTTATGGGTTCTAAAGTGAGGAAAAGATATACAAGTCCAATGGATACCTATAGGTGATCTCTAAAAATTTGGGAGGCTCCACGATGAAATCAGGTGGTTGCAGCCTAGATGTGTGATAGAAAACATACTTTAGTATAAGATAACACACAATGACATTGGGTATCACTGGAAGAAGAGTACTAGGGTGTAAGGGTACAACCACCATGGTGTAATGGTGCTTGCCATTTCATAGGGGACACATCCACAAAGTAGGAACCAACTTGTAGAGTATCACCATAGTGAAAATGAGAAAATATATGATACATAGGTGTAATAGGAGGAACCACAATGATGCAGGAATAATGGAAGCAACATTGAAAACACTAGAGGTTGACCTAAATGGTGTATATGGAAGAACTGCAACATAGAACCAAGATGGGGAATGCACCAATGCGACGTAAGGACTGGGTCTGCGGTGTAGAGTTGATTTTGCAGTCCTTTAGAGATCAGTGTAGATGGGAAAGAATGTAGATGGAAAGGGTAATTTGAGGATTGGATCCATGTTTGAATTCTCATTTTATCCTCTTTAACCTAAATTGAAGGCTCCTCATCAACATGAAATGAATTCCCTAAATGAAATCCAAAATGAATTCATTTATGGCCATGACTCCCAATGACCAGTTTTGAATGAATCCAGTCTTTATAACTAATATAGAAAATCCACTACGACATGGTCTATGACTCCAAGGTGAAACCTCCATATACCAGTCCTTACATGATGTAGTATATGATGCAAAATCCTTCGAGCAACACTAATATGACACAACCCCTCATGTTGTGATGTGGCTTCAACTCCTCAACACATTATGACATAGCCAAAATAATTATGACGTAACCACCCTTTTTTTGGTATAAATATTTCCAAAACACTATTTAGGATTTACATAGATTCTATAAGCCCTCAATACTTCTCCAAAACATGGGATAACTAAAAAAAATAAGGTAATAAGGAAAATCAAGGATCCTCATTAAGAAAGAAGAATTTCAGAGATTTACATGAACAATTGAAGTTACATTAATACAATAAAATTTAATTATATATATGATACTTAATTAACTATATTAACAATTTTATAGAATATTAGGAAGATTAAAATTAAAAATAAATACTAAGAGGAGAGTAATACTCATGTCGTGAACTTTGATTTTCCTTGGAATTATCCATGAAAATGAAGATCTTAGGCTAATTAAGGGTGAAAAAAGAATATGGTTCATGGGAGGTGGTTATAGGATGAAACAATAGGTATATTTTCACTAGGTTGATATGTGAGTTCCTTATGTGGAGTTTTTTTGGGAAATTTCTTCATCGCCCAATGGTGCACAATAGGATCAGAAAGATTCCTTGAGGCATGGTATCCTTGTTTTCACCTGTTTATGTGCTATGTATGATATGTTCATTCTTTTTATTACCATTGTGTGGGTATTAAGGGCAGAAATAATTTTATAATTAATTTGAATGTCTAAAATTGATGGGAATGAGGATTTATGTAAAGAATCTGAAATTTCAAGGAATTTTTTTTCTAAAATACTTTGGAATTTTACTAGTCTGCGGTTTCTGACGGCGCCTGATTCCGAGGCCCGGTGTGCCTGAAATAAATTTCTTAAGTTTTTTTGGGTACATTCAGTAAACGTACGTGTGAGTTTTTATATCTTTTGAATCGGTGCTCAGAATTTAAATCCGAGGGCACCGATGAACTCTTAGCACCAACATTCTCTTAAGGGGACCTTTACCATAGTTGTGTTTTGTCGTATGTGATAGTTAAAATCTGGGGATTCATTTAGAATTAAATAAAATTTTTGTGTTAAAATTTTATTTTAAGTGGAAGTTAATTCCTCCAAAGGGAAGTTGGGGTGGGGCCCACACCCCACCTAACTTTCCATGGGAGGATATAACTAAGGGTGGTGGGGCCCACACGAACCCCTGACCTTTCAACTCCCTTAAACTCCCCATTAACACCCCCTTTAATTATTTTGACAACTCTCCCATTAATTAATGTGATCTCTTCACCTCCCTCTCTCCCATTAATTTTTGCCAACACTTTTGATTAATGAATTGAACCATATAATTAATTAATTAAAGAGTTCGAATTTTAAATTCACGTGTGAATAAAATAATAGCCTTAGCTATTATTTTTATTTTGCACATGTTGTGTTGGGAGAATTTTGGGAAGGCTCTGGAGAAATAGAAGAACACTGTTCTTGTCTCGACAAAGAATATCCCCGACGAGGAACGTGAAGTCACCAACGACGCTTCTTCTTCGGGTGCACTCCGACGTCAATGGATTCGACGACCTTTTTTCGCGATGCCCGACCTCCGCGACGCTTGTCTTCCGCGACTCGTTGACGTGCTCTGCTCTTGAAATCGAGGTATGGTTTTTTTTTAATTTTAATTGCATAAAACTGTTCTTCTTTATTCATTGGAACCAAGTTTTATCTTCATCCATATGATACCACCTAACGCGGAGGGCATGGGCTGAAAAAACATGGCCCACCGACCCTCTGTTGATCCTTGTTCTATTTCTATGGAAACGATGATGGAATGGGTGGCGGTGATTGGAGAAAGAAACGGCTATATACCGACCGCGTGGAGAGGAACTGCGGCCTGCATCCACTGGCCGCTCGGCCGAAAAAGAACCGGCCGACCGGGATGGTGGAACCGCGGCGCCCCATGGCGCCGCGCTGTGGAGAACCGCAGCCCGCACTCCACAGGCCGCTTTGGTGGGAGAACCTGCCGACTCGTCAGCCAGCTAGGTTGGAGAAGGTCGTGACACCCGCAGGTGCCGCGCGGGAGGAGAGCGGCCCGCATGGGCCGCTCGCGCTGGGGAGACCGGCCGGCTTCGGCCGGCCGAACAGGAGGGCGGCGCCGCTCGGCGCCGTCGGTTCGATAAACTAGGGGGCCATGCCCCCCCCCCCCTACAGCGCTCGGCCGGGTCGGGCCGGGCCGCGCCCCCTTGGGCCGGGCCACGCCCCATTGGGCCGGGCCGTGCTTCACCGGGCTGGTCTGACCCTCTGCCGGGTCGGACCATCTGAATCAGGTCGGGTAGACCCGCCAACCCACTGGGCTTGACGGGTCGGGCCTGTTACACTTAAACGAGAATAACTTCAAGACCATGCGTCCGATCGGCATGCTGTCTGCGGCACTATGATTTTCAAAACGAGGCGGTCCTTTTGAGACACTCTTAGTGAGTTTTGGACGACTTTGGAAAAATGGCTGGGTTGGTTCGAACCCAAAACCAACAAGGCCCTCGGAGCGGAAACACTTATAACTTAAGGGCCTGACGTCCGATTGACGTGCAATCAACTAAGTTGGATTACTTTTGATGAGAAAGTTGTTTTGGAATACTCCACTGGAGGTTTGGACATAGTTGGAGTACGGTCGGGTTGGTTTTAGCTTAAAAACCAATCGGGCCCCTAGAACGGAAAAGCTAATAACTCACAGACCGGGCGTCCGATTGACGCGCCGTCTATTGTGTTGAGACCCCTATGAAATGGCAGAACTTTGAGATACTTATTCGTGGGACTTTTTGACACTCGGAGTATCGAACAGTAGGTCGTGGAGCAGATCCTCCCATAGACGAGCATACAGAGTATGGAGACCTAGTAGCTGGCTGAGACCTGATGACTGCTTGTCCGATTCGTTTCAGAGTGACTTGACTAGCCCAGTGGGGAGCACTACTGTGTGAGGTGGCATAACCACGATGGAGGAGTGCTACTATGTGAGGTGGAAGACCTGTGATACATGACATAAGGAGTACCTCTGTAGGCTATCAGGGGGACCGCTACTGTGTGAGGCGGTAGACCCATGGCGGGGAGCGCTACTGTGTGAGGCGGCAGACCCACGGTACTCGACAGGAGGAGTACCTTAGCAGTCTAAGGTTAGTGAGTAGCACCTCGGAGTCGCGACAGACCCACTGTACTCGACAGAGGAGGAGTTCTCTAGCAGCCATGGTTTCGATAATAAAAATATTGGTTTGAGCTGAGTCAATGGCCTTTGTGTTTTCCTCATGATTGAGATGGGTTACTTGATAACTTAGGTATATTTATGGGCATATACCTAAGTAATCGTTGTCCGTTGATTTCATAATTTTTGGTTTATCCTTGTTGGATTTTGTGAGACCTTGAGGGTCTCGAGGTCCCTAGTGAGTATCGTTATACTCACCCCTGTATGGTCTATGCCTGCACCTCGTTGTGTTGGATGCTGACGACGGACAGCGCTGACCGAGGCGGAGTGTGCGAGGACTGTACGGTGCCCGGAGGTGGACCTCACTACGAGATGGTAACCAGAGGAGACGGACGGACGTGGAGCACTAAGGAGGCTATATATACCTACACTTTAGGTAGGATCTGTGGTGGATGATCCAGGAGCTGCTAGACACCTTCCTGTGGTTTTTCTTCTAGTTATACCTGTTTTTCTTTTCCTTGTACTTTACTATTGGGATTTTATTTCCAGCCCCTTTTACTTTCCAGCACATCTTTTGTTATACAATTTTTTTACTTAGTGTTTGCTTCCACTTGTACTCTGGTTGTGTGTGTTTACCTTTTATAAAGGAAATGCCTTCCCAGTTTTAGGGAATTATGCCTTTGGTTCTAGTTGCTAGCCCTTGGCCAATGGAAGGCGGGTTTGGGGTAGTCACGATACGGGCCCCGGGGGACGGGTTGTGACAAATTGGCATCAGAGGAGTCGGTTCTACCACAGAATTCTAGATTGTGATATTTTCTTTCTATTAAGAAATAGTGTTAAGGGTACCGAGTGTGGTTTTCGGTTCAGGGAGTCCAATGTTGGTGCGGCGGCCGGTGTATCCATAGACCAGGACCCTGACTTCTGATTTCTGACTCAGTGCAAAAAAACACTGATTGCATGTGTATTCAAAAGTTTTCTTTAAGTCAGCTCAACTAGGTCGGCTCACCAGGTATAGTCTTTTGACTGTGTCACATCTGTTCAGGATGCCTCCACGCAGACAGTCAGTTGGAGTTCTAAGAGAGTACCTGATGACGGTCCACCGAGCGACGAGGCTCCAGTGCAGGGCCCTCTTTCTATGTTGGCACCTTCGGGTGGTGTACCAGTAGCACCAACACCCATTGCGCAACAGATTCCATCAGCTGCATTGGAGGACAATGCACGCTAACTGAGCACGTTGCACGAGTTCTAGCGGCAGAGGCCTTCGAGGTTACGAGGTGAGACAGATTCCCAGACAGCAGAAGACTGGATGGAGGAGATTGCTAGAGTTTTCCTCCTAGTTGAGACACCAGTAGAGCAGATGGTGATCTTAGCTACTAGAATTTTTCCATGAATGATCGCAAGGTTGGTCCACTTAGTGATGAGGCTACGGTACGTGGACCGATGCCTAATATAGTACCTTCAGTTAGTGTGAGCCATATCACTACCTGTTGATCAGTAGTTACGACTGGCAGTACCGGTAGAGGACACTTGTAGGCTTAGTGCCTCACATGTGTTTCAACATTAGATACCCCTCAGGTTCCGAGGTGATCCCGACTCATAGGCAGCTAAGGACTGGCTTGAGGAGGTGGCTGAGAGTTCTCTAGAACTTATACAACTTTGTTAGGATGACATGTCGGTAGCTGAATATTCATCGAGGCATACCGATCGTTCCGGGTGCTCGATGAATACGATACGAACAGTGCTTTGGGGCTCGGACTACTGACTGAGGTGTGTTTAAAGGATATCTGAGCCAACACTTTTCCTCTATGAATTCCTACTAGGGTGCTAGAGAGAACCTTTGTGGTTGAATTTTCTTTGTCTGAACAGATACAGCTAGTGAATTCTATCAGTGGGAAAGCAGGGAACTGATGCCAGTCTCAGAGACTTGGGCGTGTAAAATGTTTTAAGAAGAGTAAGTATTAAGAATAGATGAATCTGCAGAGCAGAAGATGTGAAAGCAGAGCTAGGAGGGTAGCATGTGGTGATGTACAATTCGACATGTTACAACCACCCACCATTGTATTCCCCGTAAGGCTCAAAGAGCAGGAGGGCAGGGGAAGAGAGTAGCTGCATGCGGTCAAGGAGTGTGACCCAAGGGCTCTAGGAATGGTTTGAGGTATGGTCTGTGTCTATTACTAGCTGCCGTATCAATAGAAAAATGTACCAATCATTCCTTCCTACAATGGATCTTGTCTTAGACCAAGAGTTTCCAGTTAAACCATTGACTTGACCCTCACGTTTGGAGATACCTTTGGGAGGAGACTCGATAATCACACTTACGCCGATGGTGTGATCTAACCCTTGAGGCGAGAGTTTCTGTTGTAACCTCTTGGTGGCAGTGGCGAGGCCTTACGACGTTAGTTTGGGTATGGACTGGGCAACCACAGTTCATACACAGATTGACTGTATTAGGAAAAAAGGTTGGGGTTTACCAACAATGCTGGGACGGGTTTTCCTTGGTCGGCGAAAAGAAAAACCCCAGGCAGCACAAGATGGAATCATGCATAAGTGGGTGAAGTTGATCACTAATGAGTCAACCAGACTTAGATTAGTTCCAGAATTCTCCAGAGTTGCTACACCGCTTTCAGCATTGACGAAGAAGGGGAAACCCTTCATGTGGTCAGAGAGATGCCATCAGAGCTTTCAGGAGCTAAGGCAGCGGTTAACCAGTGTGACCATCTTGAGGCTACTGGTGAAGTTGTAGATCATCCAGGAGCAGATGAAGAATGCACATAGCAGATAGAAGTCCTATGATGATAGGAGACAGAGACCACTGGAGTTCGAGGATGGAGACCACGTTTTCCTACGAGTCTCACCTCGACGAAGTCTGTAGAGATTTGGCCCGGGTGACAAGTTATCTCTATGATATATCAGACCTTTCCAGGTTCTTAGTAGAGTAGGCGAGGTGGCTTACTGCCTGACCCTTCCACCTCAGTTGCATTGAGTGCATGACGTCTTCCACGTATCTCAGCTGAGGAGATACGTCCACGAACCATCCCACATCATCAACCATAGGGAGCTGGAAATCGATGATGGGGAAACATTCATGGAGGTCCCGGTGGAGATTGAGGATCAACAGAAGAGGGTCTAATGTGGACGGTCGATTCCTCTTGTGCGCGTAAATTGGAAACACGGGAACCTCCAGGAGATCACATAGGAGCGGGAGACTCAGATGCGTGCTCAGTACCCCCTTCTGTTTCCCTAGTGTGAGTTGTAGCTTTACGGGGAAATAAAGCTCTGAGGTGGGGGTAATGTAAAGACCCGAAAATTTCAAGGAATATTTTTTCTTAAATACTGTGGAATTTTAAGAGTCCGCAGTTTCTGATGGCACCTAATTCCGAGGCCCGGTGTGCCCGGAATCAATTTCTGAAGTTTTGTTCGGGTACATTCGGTAAACGTATGTGCAAGTTTTTGTATCTTTTGAACCGGTGCTCGGAATTGAAATCCGAGGGAACTGATGAACTCGCAGCGCTGATATTCTCTTAAGGGGACCTTTACCACAGTTGCATTTTGTCATATGTGGTAGTCAAAATTTGGGGATTCATTTAGAATTAAATAAAATTGTTGTGTTACAATTTTATTTTAAGTGGAAGTTAATTCATCAAAAGGAAAGTTGGGGTGGGTCCCACACCCTACTTAACTTCCCATGGGAGGATATAACTAAGTGTGGTGGGGCCCACACGAACCCTTAACCTTTCAACTCCCTTAAACTCCCCATTAACACCCCCTTTAATTATTTTGACAACTCCCCCCCTAATTAATGTGATCTCTTCACCTCCATCTCTCCCATTAATTTTTTCCAACACTTTTGATTAATGAATTGAACCCCAAAATTAATTAATTAAAGAGTTTGAATTTTGAATTCATGTGTGAATAAAATATTAGCCTTAGATATTATTCTTATTTTGCACACGTTGTGTTGGGAGAATTTTGGGAAGGCTCTGGAAAATAGAAGAACACCATTCTTCTCTTGATGAAGAATATCTCTGATGAGGAACACAAAGTCACCAACGATGCTTCTTATTCGGGCGCACTCTGACGTCAATGGAATCGACGTCCTTTTTCCGCAATGCCCGACCTCCGCGATGCTTGTTTTCTGCGACTCATTGACGTGCTACGCTCTTGAAATCGAAGTAGGGGGTTTTCTTCAATTTTAATTGAATAAAACTGTTCTTCGTTCTTCATTGGAACCATGTTTTATCTTCGGACATATGATACTGCCTAACGATAAGGGCGTGGGCCGAACAAACACGGCCCGACGACCCTCCGTTGATCCTTG
Source organism: Viscum album (assembly GCA_963277665.1). Taxonomy (NCBI): domain Eukaryota; kingdom Viridiplantae; phylum Streptophyta; class Magnoliopsida; order Santalales; family Viscaceae; genus Viscum; species Viscum album. The sequence goes on along the minus strand of OY728129.1, from coordinate 1,315,443,638 downwards.
TTCTATTTCGATGGCAGTGGTGACGGAATGGGTGGCGGCGACCAGAGAAAGCGGCGGCCATATGCCGACCGTGTGGAGAGGAACCGTGGCCCAAATCCACGGGCTGCTCAGTCGAAGAAGAACCGGCCGACCGTAGCTGGCCGGGCTGGTGGAACCGCGGCGCCCCATGGCAACGCGCTGCGGAGAACTGCGGCCCGTGCTCCGTGGGCCGCTTCGACGGGCGAACCGGTCGGCTCGTCAGCCTACCGGATTGGAGAAGGCCACGACACCCATAGGTGCCGCGCGGGAGGAGAGCTGCCCGCACAGGCCGCTTGACCTGGGGAGACCGTCCGACTTCGACCGGCCAGACAGGAGGGCAGCACTGCCGGTTTGGGAAACCGGGGGGCCGCGCCCCCTGGTTTCCCAAACCCCCCCTCCCCGCAGTGCTCGGCCAGCCGGGCCAAGCCGTGGCCAGTTGGGTCAGGTCGCACTGGGTCGGGCCACGGTTCACTGGGCCGGTCTGATCCTCTGCCGGGTCAGACCTTCCGAATCAGGTCGGGCCGACCCGCCTGCTCACTTGGCTTGACGGGTCGGGCCCATTTCACTTAAATGAGAATAACTTCAAGACCACACGTCCGATCGATGCACCATCTAAAACACTAGGATTCTCGCGACGAGGCGGATCTTTTGCAATACTCTTAGTGAGTTTTGGACGACTTTGGAAAAATGGCCGGGTTGGTTCGTACCCAAAACCAACCGGGCCCTCGGAGCGGAAACACTTATAACTTAAGGACCAGACGTCCGATTGACGTGCTGTCAACTAAGTTGGATTCCTTTTGATAAGACAGTTCTTTTGGAATACTCCACTGAAGTTTTGGATGTAGTTGGAGTATGGTCAGGTTGGTTTTAGCTTAAAAACCACCTGGGCCCCTGGAACAGAAAAACTAATATCTCACAGACCAGGCGTCCGATTGACGTGCCGTCTGTTGCGTTAAGACCCCTATGACATGGAGGAACTTTGATATAATTCTTAGTGGGACTTCATGAAACTTGGAGTATTTACCAGTAGCTTATGGAGAGGATCCTCCCGAAGATGAGCATACAGAGTACGGAGACCTAGTAGCTGGATGAGACCTGATGACTACTTGTCCGATTCGTTTTAGAGTGACTTGACAAGCCCAGTGGGGAGAACTACTGTGTGAGGTGGCATACCCACGATAGAGGAGAGTTAATATGTGAGGTGTAAAACCCGTGGTACTCGATAGAAGGAGTACCTCTGTAGGATATCAGGGAGAGTGCTACTGTGTGAGGCGACAGACCCATGGCAAGGAGCGCTACTGTGTGAAGCGGCAGACCCGCGGTACTCGATAGGAGGAGTACCTCAGCAGTCTAAGGTTAGTGAGTAGCACCTCAGAGTCGTGACAGACCCACTGTACTTGACAGAGGAGGAGTTCTCCAGTAGCCGTGGTTTCGATAATGAAAATCCTGGTTTGAGCTGAGTCAATGACCTTTGTGTTTTTCTCATGATTAAGATGAGTTACTTGATAACTTAGGTATATGTATGGGCATATACCTAAGTAATTGTTTTCCGTTGATTTCATACTTTGTGGTTTATCCTTTTTTGATTTTGTGAGACCTTGAGGGTCTCGGGGTCCCTACTAAGTATTGTTTTACTCACCCCTGCACGGGCTTTGCCCGCACCTCGTTGTGTTGGATGCAGACGACAGACAGCCCTGACCGAGGTGGAGTGTCCGAGGACTGGACGGTGCCCGGAGGTGGAACTCACGACAAGACGGTACCCGGAGGAGACAGACGGACGTGGAGCACTAAGGAGGCTATCTGTACCTACCCTTTAGGTAGGATTCGTGGTGGACGATCCAGGAGCTGCTAGAAACCTTCTAGCTGTTTGTCTTTTAGTTGTACCTGTTTGTATTTTCCTTGTACTTTACTATTGGGCTTGTATTTCTGGCCCCTTTTAATTTCCAGAACATCTTTTTTTATACACTTTTTACTTATTTTTTGCTTCCTCTTGTACTCTGGTTGTGTGTGTTTACATTTTATAAAGGCAATGCCTTCCCAATTTTAGGGAATTATGCCTTTGGTGCTAGTGGCCAGCCCCTGGCCTATGGAAGGCGGGCTTTGGGTAGTCACGATACGGGCCCTAGGAGACGGGTTGTGAAAATTTTCCACATGATTTACTACTTTGATATATGTTATTGATAATATTATGCATGCCTATTTCCAATTATGAAAATAACGGCTGTTAAAAGTGATGTTTGTGCTGTATTTTTTATACTGTAATGATGCTTGCTATGTTATTGTGTGACCAAACCCTAAATGAAAATGAAAAAGAACATATATTTTTATAATAAACTGGTTTCCCCTGGATTTTGGTTTGTGTAATAATACCCATGAAAATTAAAGAAGTAATGTGATGAAATCCCCAAAATAATTGTAGAAGTCAGTTTGTGATTATGTTGTGTATGATAGTGAAATTTGTGTTTCTCTACATGGTTTGGGCTGTTGTACAGTGATGGAGGTGACCGGTTGGTCCATGTGATGTGTGGGACTGTGATGAGGAGGTTGGTTAACATGTATGCGATGTGGGAAGTTGTGCGATGTGGTGTGATATGTGGTAGAGATGATGTGTGGTGGTAATATGTGGTTGTTTCATGTGGTGGTTCTGTTATGATACATTGTTTTGGTGTAGTGGTTGTGGTTTAGTGGCTATGGCATAGTGGTTTTGGTGCATGGAGGTTATAGTTGTGCGATGTGAGGTTTCCATGGTGAGATAGCTTGGGTGATGTAATGAGACGACGATGGGAGATGTGTGGTGTTGTGGTGGTGATTGTGTGAGTTGGTCCAATTGTAGAATGGAATGGTTGTGATATTTTCCTAGTTATCCATGCATTGAACTGTGATAATAAACAATACAAAATATGTTGTTAGAAAAACAAGATGGACTGGAAACATATGTGTGGTAATTGTATAACTGTGTTGAATAAATGAACAAGTAGTGTAATGTGAAATGAAACAGATAACACAAAAATGTGGAAAAACATATAATTGAAAGTGTAAAATGTTTTTTATCTTGTGTTGTGGTTGTGTGGTGTTTCATATAGAGCTGCAGTTGTGATAGTTGGTGCACAATACATTGGTGGTGATGTGGTGTGTTCTAATGTAGCTGGTGTGAACCCATATGTTGGGTGTTGTGTGAAATATATGTATATATCATGTATGATTATGTTATTTTTATACATAACCCACTGGAGTTGGGTAAAATTACCAATTCTCAGAGGTGATTAGTTTTAGTTTTTTCCCTCAATATCTAGGATGGTAGTGATATAGATGGCTAGCTACCCCTCTCTCCATCTCTTCCATCAGCCATAGTGGTATGATTTGGTGTAGGATATTACCTAGTAGTGATTTGTGGCCCAGGTGTTTGTGAGAGTGATGTGGTGTGATGTGATATGTGGTGGGGGTCATGCATGGTAGGAAAAGGGCACAATGTTGATTTTCTTCACATTCATGATACCCTACTACTCTGGTTATGATGTGACGTGGTGTGTGGAATAGGTGTTTGTGGTTGGGGTGTGATGTGTTGTGATGTGATGTGTGGCCCAAGTGTCTGCGAGCGTGATGTGATGTGTGGCCTAGGTGTTTATAGGCAACATGTGATGTGATGTGATGTGTATCCTAGGTGTCTAAGAGTAGGATGCGAGGTGATGTGATGTGTGTCCCATGTGTATGTGGGTAAGATGTGATGTGATGTGGTATGTGTGGAAGATATGGGATCATAGGGTGTTTGATGTTGGGGTGTGAGAGTAGAAAATTAGTGGGGAAGTGGCAACATGGTGCCTTTCTTTTTTATGATCTCAATGCTATATTATTATATAAGATGCATGATTTAGTGAGTAATCCATGGGGAGGTTAGGTTTGGTTAGATGGCCTGTTTAGGTTCTTATTGGCCCTGATGCTTTTTCACGGGCACATTAGTATGATATTTTCACATGTGCACTTAAGGCCTTGGATATGTCCATATTGAGTATACCTATTATGCTCACCCAATGTATATAAAATATTTTTTAGGTTTCCAGGAGGACTTTGGAGACTGATATGGATATTACAATCTAGGTTGGATCTACCATTGAGTCGTTTCTGTAGATTTTTATTTTTGGTATATTTTGGAGACTATTATATGTATCAGTTTTTCTTTATTCATTGATTTTGGGATGGTTTTTGGTTTACCTTTAAATTTTTTGCTAGAGTTTCTTTGTGATTTTCTATCCTATCCCTTAATCCTGTTACATTTTTTGAGGGTGATGCCTCTTATATTGTGATATTTTTATACCATAAGTGCCAGTCGCCAACTTGGGGCTTAATAGAGGTGACACTTGGGGGTCATCATCTCTCCCCCTCATTGTGTAATATTTGGTGGGAGGGAGTTGTGATAGAGTGGTTTCAGTGCTAGTGGTAGAGAAATAGGATGGAGTTTAGAGTTAAGAACTATGAGTATTACATGGGTCATTATGGAAATGACACCAACTGACCTTGGTGCATGACATAGGCTAGGGAGCACTACTGGAAAAGTAGGCTATACAAATGGTTTATAACCATTGCTATAGGCTGGAAAACTGTTGGTATAGGGTATACCAACAGTTTTCCAAACCGTTGGCCAGTAAGGAGTGGGGAAAGCCCTTTACCAACGGTTTCATTTAAATCGTTGGTATAGGTGCTCGGGAATTCTGGAAAACAATTTACCAACGGTTCTAAACCGTTGGTAAAGAGTTTCCCAAAACTGCTGCACAGCAGCGCTCAGAAGCCCCCCCAGAAGCTACACCTGCATAAAAAAAAGTGCACAACAGCCCTCTAGTATACCCTCCACTATACACCTGCATAAAAAAATATCACAAAAGCCACATACAGACTTCAAACAGTATAAAAAACACATAAAATAGCCCAAAAAAACACATATGACAACAATCATCCGGTGGTAATTCACCTCACCCATAAAATTATAATAGGCAGAATAGTTTGATAAATATCTATTAGAGTTGAATAAGACATTCAAATTGACTCAAATCCCATTTTTTTTGTGATACTAGGTTTGGGTATGTAATGATTTGTGATGAATTTTGCATTGAACTTGTATTGTTTATAATATATGGTGAAAAGATATTTTCTTAGGAGTCTCGTCACTAATGACCCCATGAGTGAAACTACCAAACTCATGAAAAAGAGTCGTTGATGAGTGTAAATTTCATTTGTATTCACTTAAAATGATTTCCTTTTGAAATAAAAGAGATACATTGAGTGGTGTCGTCCACACCGCGCCTCATATTGAGGCAGAGTTGACTCGTACACATCACAAATGACCCATGGATACATGTCCTAAAGTATCAACAGTATCCGAATGCCTTTGGTCTATTTTCCGTATGTCAGTTGTTGTTTTAACTTAAACTATTTTCCATTTCAAAGAAAAGTGAAACACTTTGAGTGGTGCTGACCACACCGCGCCTCGGATTGAGGCGGGGTTGACTCGTACATGTCACAAATGACCCATGGATCATTGTCCTAAAGTTTCAATAGAATCCGAAAGCGTTTGGTCGGTTTTTCGTATGTCGTTTTTTTTACTTAAAAGCGCATCCATTTTAAACAAAAGAAAGACACTTTGAGTGGTGTCGGCCACACCGCACCTCGGATTGAGGCGGGGTTGACTCGTACACGTCACAAATGACCAATGGATACATGTCCTAAAGTATCAACAGTATCCGAATGTGTTTGGTCAGTTTTCTGTATGTGGTTTTTTTACTTAAAAGCGCATCCATTTTAAACAAAAGAAAGACACTTTGGGTGGTCCCGGACACAACGACCCTCGGATTGAGGCGGGGTTGACTCGTACACATCACATATGACCCATGGATACATGTCCTAAAGTATAAATAGTATTTGAATGCCTTTGGTCCGTTTTCCGTATGTCAGTTGTTGTTTTAACTTAAACCGTTGTCCATTTCATAGAAAAGTGACAAACCTTGAGTGGTCCCAGACACACCAGCCCTCGGATTGAGGCAAGGTTGACTCGTACACATCAAATATGACCCATGGATCATTTTACTAATGTTTCAATAGAATCCGAATTCATTTGGTCAGTTTTCCGTATGCAAGTTGTTGTTTTCACTTAAAATCCTGTCCATTTCAAATAAAAGTTAGACACTTTGAGTGGTGTCGGCCACACCACGCCTCGGATTGAGGTGGGGTTGACTCGTACATGTCACAAATGACCCATAAATAATTTTCTTAAAGTTTCAACAGAATCCTAAAGTGTTTGGTCGGTTTTCCATATGCCGTTTATTTTACTTAAAAGCGCATCCATTTTAAACAAAAGAAAGACACTTTGAGTGGTACTGGACACAGCGACCCTCGGATTGAGGCGGGGTTGACTCGTACACATCAAATATGACCCATTGATCGTTGTCCTATAGTTTCAATAGAATCTTAATGCGTTTGGTTGGTTTTCGGTATGTCAGTTGTTGTTTTAACTTAAACTGGTGTTCATTTCAAAGAAAAGTTAGACACTTTGAGTGGTACCGGTCACACGTATCCTCGGATTGAGGCGGGGTTGACTCGTACACGTCACATATGACCCATGTATCATTTTCCTAATGTTTCAACAGAATCCAAATGCGTTTGGTCGGTTTTCCGTATGTCAGTTGTTATTTTAACTTAAATTGTTGTCCATTTCAAAGAAAAGTTAGACACTTTGAGTGGTTCCAGCCACACCGCACCTTGGATTGAGGCGGGGTTGACTCGTACACGTCACAAATGACCCATGGATACATGTCCTAAAGTATCAACAGTATCCGAGTGCGTTTGGTCAGTTTTCCATATGTGGTTTTTTTTACTTAAAAGCGCATCCATTTTAAACAAAAGAAAGACACTTTGAGTGGTACCGGCCACACCGACCCTCGGATTGAGGAGGGGTTGACTCCTACATGTCATAAATGACCCATGGATACATTTCCTAAAGTATCAACAGTATCCGAATGCCTTTGGTCCGTTTACCATATGTCAGTTGTTGTTGTAACTTAAACAGTTGTCCATTTCAAAGAAAAGTGACACACTTTGAGTGGTCCCGGCCACACCGGCCCTCGGATTGAGGAGGGGTTGACTCTTACACGTCACATATGACCCATGGATACATTTACTAAAGTATAAACAGTATCCGAATGCCTTTGGTCCATTTTCCGTATGTCAGTTGTTGTTTTAACTTAAACTGTTGTCCATTTCAAAGAAAAGTGACACACTTTGAGTGGTCCCGGCCACACTGGCCCTCGGATTAAGGTGGGGTTGACTCGTACACGTCACATATGACCTATTGATCATTTTCCTAAAGTTTTAACAGAATCCTAATGCGTTTGGTTGGTTTTCCGTTTGTCAGTTGTTGTTTTAACTTAAATCGTTGTCCATTTCAAAGAAAAGTGACAAATTTGAGTGGTCCTGGCCACACCGGCCCTCAGATTGAGGCGGGGTTGACTCGTACACGTCACATATGACCCATGGATCATTTTCCTAAAGGTTCAACAGAATCAGAATGCGTTTGGTCGGTTTTCCGTATGCAAGTTGTTGTTTTCACTTAAAATCCTGTCCATTTCAAATAAAAGTTTGACACTTTGAGTGGTGTCGGCCACACCGCACCTTGGATAAAGGTGGGGTTGACTCGTACACGTCACAAATGACCCATAAATTATTTTATTAAAGTTTCAACAGAATCCGAAAGTGTTTGGTCGGTTTTCCGTATGTCGTTTTTTTTACTTAAAAGCGCATCCATTTTAAACAAAAGAAAGACACTTTGAGTGGTACCGGCCACACCGGCCCTCGTATTGAGGCAGGATTGACTCATACATGTCAAAAATGATCCATGAATACATGTACTAAAGTATCAACAGTATCTGAGTGCGTTTGGTTAGTTTTCCATATGTGGTTTTTTTACTTAAAAGCGCATCCATTTTAAACAAAAGAAAGACACTTTGAGTGGTACCGGCCACACCGACCCTCGGATTGAGGCGGGGTTGACTCCTACACGTCAAAAATGACCCATGGATACATGTCCTAAAGTATCAATAGTATCCGAATTCCTTTGGTCCGTTTTCCGTATGTCAGTTGTTGTTTTAACTTAAACTGTTGTCCATTTCAAAGAAAAGTGACACACTTCGAGTGGTCCCAGGCACACCAGCCCTCGGATTGAGGTGGGGTTGACTCGTACATGTCACATATGACCCATGGATCATTTTCCTAAAGTTTCAATAGAATCCGAATGCGTTTGGTTGGTTTTACGTATGTCATTTGTTGTTTTAACTTAAACCGTTGTCCATTTCAAAGAAAAGTGACAAACTTTGAGTGGTCCTGGCCACACCGGCCCTCAGATTGAGGTGGGGTTGACTCGTACAAGTCACAAATGACCCATGGATCGTTTTCCTACAGTTTCAACAGAATCCGAATGCATTTGGTCAGTTTTCTGTATGTCAGTTGATGTTTTAACTTAAACTGTTGTCCATGTTAAAGAAAAGTTAGACACTTTGAGTGGTGTCGGCCACACCGCGCCTCAGATTGAGGCAGGGTTGACTTGTACACATCAAAAATGACCTATGGATACATGTCCTAATGTATCAACAATATTCGAGTGCTTTTGGTCAGTTTTTCGTATGTGGTTTTTTTTACTTAAAAGCGCATCCATTTTAAACAAAAGAAAGACACTTTGAGTGGTACCAGCCACACCGGCCCTCGGATTGAGGTGTGGTTGATTCGTACACGTCACATATGACCCATGGATACATTTACCAAAGTATCAATAGTATATGAATGTCTTTGGTCGGTTTTCCATATGTGAGTTGTTGTTTTCACTTAAAATCATGTCCATTTCAAATAAAAGTTAGACACTTTGAGTGGTGCCGGCCACACCAATCCTCGGATTGAGGCGGGGTTGACTCCTACATGCCACAAATGACCCATGGATACATGTCCTAAAGTATCAATAGTATCTGAATGTGTTTGGTCCATTTTCCGTATGTGGTTTTTTTACTTAAAAGCGCATCCATTTTAAACAAAAGAAAGACACTTTGAGTGTTACCAGACACACCGGACCTCAGATTGAGGCGGGGTTGACTCGTACACGTCACATATGACCCATGGATCGTTTTCCTATAGTTTAAACAGAATCTGAATGCGTTTGGTCTATTTTCCGTATGCCAGTTGTTGTTTTCACTTAAAATCCTGTCCATTTCAAATAAATGTTAGACACTTTGAGTGGTGCCGGCCACTACTTCAAAGCACATTTTCCATATCATCTTCCACATGCATAAACATGAAATACATGGCTAACTAAGAAAGCTAAGTAAAAAAAAAAGAAAAATGAGCATCACAGTACCAAGGAATACTAAAGGTCTATGTAGTAGAGTAATCATACAATAAGAATCAAGTGCAAAAAACCGAATCTGAATGCAACGTCCCTATGAAGCAGAGGAAAACCCCAAAGTGGAAAACCATGTTCAAAAATAAAGAGTTATACAGAATTAAAAAATGTAATGGATCAATATGCCTCTGATCACCATCACCATCACTACTATCATCATCAGCCTCATCCTCGCCCCCATCTCTGTCCTCGTCGTCGTCCTCGTCCTTGGAATCATCCTCGCCCTCGGCCCCATCCTCACCCTCGGCCCCATCCTCGCCCTCGTCCACATCCTCATCCTCACCCTCTTCCTATTCAACATCCTCGTCATCACCAGAAACGTCATCATCTCGATCGCCACTAGAGCTTCCACCTGGTGCATTGGATGATGCACCCATCGACGGCATAAATGTCGGACAAGAAGCACTAGCCTCTGGTGGAAGTGATGAAGATAAAGGTCTCATCAGTTTCATAAATTCTCTGTCTCTTGTTTGAACTTGTACTTCCGACTCTGTGACCCTTTTATCAGACTGTCTTGCATGCTCCTTGACCTGTTCCAACTCGGGTGGTACTAGAATGGATACCTGGAGACGACCAATACCTCGTCGGGACTATATTCTTACTAGGTCGACAGCGTACTCGACCAGAGTGCTCATCTCCCAAAACCTGATATAAATGATCGTGTGGCCCAAAATTGTCAGGCTCCTGGGCATCAAGAGCCTCTAAAGCAGCCTGTAAAAAATATTAATAGATTATTAAATTTCAAATTAGATATTAAACTTTGAAATAAACAAATTAAAACTTACAATCTTCTCTTGGGTCGGTTCATTTACCGCAGTTCCATCTTTTTTTCTTCTACTTGAGCAAAACAATTTTGCTCGAGGGATACATCCTTCAATATTAATTTTGTGCTTCTGTAATGACATTGAAACAATATAAAGTGAAAGTATAATCATATATTCATTATTCAATAAATCACATAATTTAAGTAGGATCCAATAAAAAGGGAAAGTCCTAAAGAAAAATTATAAACAACTGTATCATACCTGCTGCCTCTCATGATCTGACATTGTTGTGTGACCTAAAGTGTGAAGGTATTTCTTTGAATCAATGTTTTTTTTGTTTTTTTCAGAAGATTCCTAAATAATGATTAATAATTAATAAGATTATATTAATGCAAAATATGAAAACTCTCATTTAAATAACTCAAATGAGATTAATACCTTAAATTTGGCAGTCACCCAATGGGTAATCATTTGGCGATATTGCTCTATCGGGCAGTCATCCATGATAGGTAATGTCTCTAACTCCGTGCCCACTCTATCACACCATCCAACATACAGCTCATGCTTATAAGCTCTCCAAAGCTCTCCTAGCTCTTTTAAACGCGCTGGTCGTGCACCTTCGCCATCAGGGAAGTTAAACCGAAGATGAAACCAAATTGATTAGTTAATTTAAATACAAAAATATACTACATTAAATCCAATAGATTTTTTACCCATATTTGTGCCCACGTGTTATCCTTGACTTCAGGTGGCAGATGTCTCCAAGAGAGAGGGCTGACCGGAATGATATCGGAGTATTTGGCTAGCGTCGCCAAAAAACCCCAACATTGCTGCCTAGATTTCTAAATCATTTGTCCATCAACATTATATTCTACCATCAACTGTGTCTGGCAGTTCCATACCGCACGCAAGCGATTACGCCCCCTCCCCCACCTCCTATATGTAGATGTATCTGTTATTAACGAAAAATAATATCAATACAAGTTATAATAAAAATAAATTTTGGTATAAAAATTTGATAGAGTTATATAAATATACCTGTGGTAGTCGGATCAATGGGTGCAGAAGCTGAAGGAATATCCTGTACAGGTGGAGTGTCCCTCAGTGTATGCTCCTCATCCACATACTGTGTCACAGTAGGAGTCGAAGAAGGTGGAATATAATAACCTGGAGATAATGAACCAGAAGCAAAAGATGATGGCATAGACGTCTGGCTAACTGGTAGTGTAAACATCGGAGGTCTAAATATCTCATATGTCCCTAAAGACACGCCAAGATCAAAATAGGGCATAAAAGATACGTCTGTGGTAGTGGATCGTCTAACTCTCACCCCCCGAGCCCTCGTACCACCAACCTCTCTACTGGGAGCAATATCAGGCTCCTCGTCAGATATCTGTCATCTAGGGGGTGGATCCTGAAAAAAAAAATTGATAGAAAAGTAAACACATGATATTATAAGTTATTGAAATATTTATATTTGAAATAAAATACTCACAACAGGGATGAGTGGAGGAACACCCATCTGTACCATGCGACGATTATTATCTGTCATGTTTTTCTGCCGCCTCTCTTCAATGGGTGTCATTTCCTGCAATGAAAACAAATATGGAAGTAATTAGAAACAGATAACTAATGTGTAACCCAAAAAACAAAATATAGAAAAACCATTATGATAAAAATAACATAATGAAACAGAATATTTATGGTGTTATGAAGGTAAGTACTAGGATACACACTCTGAATGATTTAGGTGAAACATGTAGGTGAGAACATGACTGTACGATTCTATATATTTCCCACCACAACTTTGGGTTCACAATCAACTCTAACAATTGAGCTGTTGGGGTCATCATAAGTAATAAACAGATTGCTTCCAATTACAGTAGGGATAGTGTCAACTTCATCATCACCATCATCAAAAACATGTCTGGGATTTACTTCAATAATTACACCGAATTTAGGATGATGATGATCTTTGACATAAAAAACTTGTTTCACCATTGATGCCAATACATATGGTTCATCGGTGGCAAGAGTGCGAGTCATGTCAATAACTCGAAATCCACAATCATCAATAAAGGTTCCTTGCCTCGTCTTTGAATCAAACCATTGACATTTCATCATCGTGACTCGACCATGCGAGTAATAATCCAAAATTATTATTTTCTCCACGACACCATAATAAGCAATATTTTCAGAACGAGGTCTAGTGTCCGATGAACTGGCATAACAGTCTGTTGTGGCAGTTAGCATAACACCATTATGCTGTGTTCTCATGTTTCTTGCTCATTCAGTGATAAAAAATTTGTATCCATTGATCACAAGTGATTTACAAGCACGAACCATGGTATTAGGACCAAAAGCCAAAGCTCTTATTTCCTCAAAAACAGAGTCTGTAGGCAAACTCGATACCTGAAATATAAACAAATAGTAAACTTAATTAAATATTATTTTTATTTAGTTATTACAAAAATATTTTTACCTTCAATTTCAACCAAGAAGAAAACCCTTTTCTATGCAAAGTCTCCTTCTTTATCAATGATAAAGAACGATGCTTTCTATATATCAATTCTTTATGTTCCCTGTAGATAAAAATAATAATAGTTTAACAAATATTTAAAATTACAAGAGATAAGATAACAGATACATGTACAATTAACTTACTTTATATACTCATCGAACAAATCACAATTGAACAACACTGTGCGATGTGCCATCTCTCACTATTCAAGGCTTAATGTTTTTAATGTATATGATCCCGGAATTCCTCCTGTCTGAGGAAGTGATGGAAAACTGGGTTCAATTTTCCCATACTTTTCTTCTTCATTTCTCATTGGTCTGTTTATTCTCGTAGTATGATCAGACAAATACATTGAGCAGAAATCCATACATTCTTGAGCCAAGTAACCGTTCACAATAGAACCTTCGGGATAATTCCTATTCCGAACATATGATTTCAATGTGCACATGTTTCTTTCAGTTGGATACATCCAACAGAAAGCAACGGGTCCTCCAAGAAGTATTTCGGTCAGAAGATGGATAGTCAGATGCAACATGCATGTAAAAAATGATGGAGGGAATATTTTCTCTAACTCACACAAAATTAATGGTGTCTCTGTCAACAGTTTTTGTATGAGGGATTTGGACAACCTCTTAGCACAAAGATCTCTAAAAAAATAGCACAACCGAATAACTGAGACTCTAACATTATTGGACAAGAGATGACGGATTGCTATTGGAATCAACTCATGCAAAAGGATGTGATAATCACGAGTCTTCAAAGATTTCAACTTCAACTCTTTTCTGTTGACCCGTTTTGATATATTGCTTGAATAGCCATCAGGAACTTTAATAGTCTCTAGCACTTCCAGAAATTGATTTTTTTCAGCAGGAGTCATCACATAAGAAGCACATGGAACTTGCCATTTATTTTCACTGATACAGACAAGATGCAATTATGGTCTGATCCCCCAATCTACCAAGTCGCGCCGAGATCGTAAATCATCTTTTGTCTTCCCCTTGACATTTAGAAGAATCGAAAGCAACATTTCACATATATTCTTTTCAATGTGCATTACGTCTAAGCAATGACGTAACAAGTTGGTTGACCAATATGATAACTCAAAGAATATACTCTTCCTCTTCTAATTGTAACAGGTATCATTGGAAACATTTTTCCTCTTTCTAGATTTCATTACACTCTTCCCAAATGAATAACTGAAATCTTTTAATTCATTAAGCACATCAGTTCCAGACATACGCTGAGGTGGATCGTTATTCTCCATGGTATTGTCAAATCTTCGACGATTGTTTCTATATGGATGGTTCATTGGCAAGAATCGTCGATGTCCCATAAAACTAAAACTACGACGATATTTCAGTCTTCTCGATTGAGTATTCTTCATACAAATAGGACATGACAATTTTCCTTTTGTGCTCCATCCAGACATCATTGCATAAGTAGGAAAATCATTGATAGTCCACATAAGTGCAGCACGCATCTGAAATATGTCTTTCGAACATGCATCGTACGTGGGCACACCCACATCCCAAATAAGTTTCAAATCTTTTATTAAAGGTTGCATGTATACATCTATATCATTTCCGGGATCAGAAGGGCCAGAGATCAGTATACTCAAGAAAGTGTAAGGCTTTTTCATACACAACCAAGGGGGAAGGTTATAAATGTGTATAAAAACCGGCCATGTGCTGTGCGAAGTAAGCATCTACCCAAATGGATTAAAACCGTCACATGAAAGACCCAGTCTCACATTATGCACGTCGGCTGAAAATTCAGGATATCAAGCATCAAATCTCTGCCATGCAAATCCATCTGTAGGGTGAACCAACTCTTCATTATTCTTTTTTCTCTCGGTGTCATGCCATTGCATTTTTACGGATATTTCATCAGACATGAAAAGGTTCTGTAATCTGGGGATCAATGGAAAGTGCCACATTACTTTTTGTGGCACACGAGATGGTGTTCCATCATCTTTTGGCTTCCATCGGGAGGTTCCACATTTTATACAATCATTTCTTTCAGCAGTTTCCTCCCAAAATAAGCTGCAATCATTCGAGCAAGCATGAATTTTTCTTTTGAGAATCCATGTTTATCAACCAACTTCCATGCCATATAGTGATCTGAGGGAATATCTACATCATCTGGAAGTAAGTCCTTCATGAAGGTAAGAATATAATAAATTGCTGTATTTGAAATCCCATACATAGTTTTCCCATGAAACAATCGGATTTAAAATTCCAACTTTTTCATTTTATCACATTGTCGATATACTGGAGTCGTCGCAGCATCATTAAATTTTTTTACCCTATCAACATCATCATTTTCATTGGACGCATCATGTGTGATTGTATTGAAATCTTGTTGGATGGACATCCTTTCCTTCTCATGATGTCGAATAAATGGAAACCGATCATATATCAAACTCTCCAATTCAGTCCTATCATTTGGATTATCAACATTTTGAGATTCCATTTTCTCTCCATTGTGATACCACACATAATAGTTTGTTTGGAAACGATATTTGGTTATATGATAGCTAACTGCTTCACGGCTCAACCAAGGTCTTCCAACACAATTAAAACATGGGCAGTGTATGCGACCACTATCTGAAGCCTTGTCAAATGCAAAATCTAGAAAGCTGTTCAAATTATTTTGAAAATCAGTTGAAATTCGATTAGTTTCGTACATCCAACTTCTATCCATTCTGTAAAAAAATCACAATAAGTCATTTCAAATCAATTCAATAATATTAAAGTTTAATCAAAAAAATATTAACGTAAATGACAATTGTTTACTCTATATAAAAGCATAACTGACAAATTACTCTATATGAGAATCATATTAAGAAATACAACAAAATACAGTGTATATAAGAAAATAAGATACAAAATTTCTAATGCCTATATTCACGGATTGACCAGTAAGATATTGGAAGTGGATCAAGGAATACATAATCCTTAAGGGTCTTGTTGGGAGTATATGAGTTTTATACTTTAACTTCTTCAAGTAGACCAGGATGAGGAGTAGGATGTGGATCATGGGAGTGGCGGGACTGTCCAATGGGGGTGTGGCGTGTCCAGGGGGGTGCGGGGTGTCTAGGGGGTGGTGGGGCCGTCCGGGGGGTTGGAGGTGTCCAGGGGGTGGGGGGCTGTCTAGGGGGGTCGGGGTGTCCAGGTGGGCGGGCTGTCCGTGCGGGTGGTCAGGTTGTCCAAGGGGGTCGGGGTGTATAGGTATATTTATATGAAAAGAATACCCCCACAATAATCATGCATCCCTGTCATTAGTCTAAACCCCTAGAACACATAAAATAAGCTAGTATGAACATTTACTAAAATATTTAACACCATACGAATGAAAATACAATCTAAATATAGTTTGAGAGGATATAATGGTGTGTGTGAAAAAAATGATATTAAATCAATTTAAATGAATATGGAACAAATGAGGGTTTATAATACACTAAGAGTACCTCAAACAATCCAAAACCACTATAGCACCACCCCCTTGGATAGCCCACCCACCCCCCTCGACACCCCTACCCCCCGTGGCCAGCCCACCCACCCCCCTGGACAGCTCACCCACCCCTCCTTGACAGCCTGACCACCCTCGTGGACAGCCCGTCCACCCTCGTGGACAGCCCGCCCACCCCCGTACCCCCCCGGACACCCCGTACCCCCCCGGGATAGCCCCGCCCACCCTCCCAAACAGCCCACACCCCCTCCCCTGCAACCCCACCACCACCACCTAGACATACCACCCCCCTAGACACCCCACACACCCCTCCCCCACCAGGACACCCCACCCAGACCCCCAGGACAGCCCACACCCCCTGGACAGCCCCGCCCACCTCCGTGGACAGCCTTTCCCACCCCCGTGGATAGCCCCGCCCACCCCCGTGGACAACCCACCCACCCCCGTGGACACCCCCTACCCCCTAGACAGCCCAACCACCCCCGTGGACAGCCCACACACCCCCCTCGACACCCCTTCTCCCTATGGACAGCCCCCACCCCCTTGGATAGCCCGCCCACCCCCTGGACACCCCTACCCCCTATGGCCAGCCCACCCACCCCCCCTGGACAGCCCGCCCACCCCTCCTTGACAGCCCGACCACCCCCGTGGACAGCCCGTCCACCCTTGTGGACAGCCCGCCCACCCCCGTACCCCCCTGGACACCCCGTACCCCCCCTATATAGCCCCTCCCACCCTCCCAAACAGCCCACACCCCCCTTCCCTGCAACCCCACCACCACCACCTAGACATACCACCCCACCTGGACACCCCACACAACCCTCTCCCACTAGAACACCCCACCCAGACCCCCAGGATAGCCCACACCCCCTGGACAGCCCCGCCCACCCCCGTGGACACCCCCTACCCCCTAGACAGCCCAACCACCCCCGTGGACAGCCCACCCACCCCCTCGACACCCCTTATCCCTATGGACAGCCCCCACCCCCTTGGATAGCCCGCCCACCCCCCTGGACACCCCTACCCCCCGTGGCCAGCCCACCCACCCCCCTGGACAGCCCGCCCACCCCTCCTTGACAGCCCGACCACCCCCGTGGACAGCCCGCCCACCCTTGTGGACAGCCCGCCCACCCCCGTACCCCCCTGGACACGCCGTACCCCCCTGGATAGCCCCGCCCACCCTCCCAAACATCCCACACACCCTCCCCTACAACCCCACCACCACCACCTAGACATACCACCCCCCTGGACACCCCACACACCCCTCCCCCACCAGGACACCCCACCCAGACCCCCAGGACAACCCACACCCCCTAGACAGCCCCGCCCACCCCCGTGGATAGCCTTTCCCACCCCCGTGGACAGCCCCGCCCACCCCCGTGGACAACCCACCCACCCCCGTGGACACCCCCTACCCCCACAATCCATTATCCAAAACATATCAAATTGGTTTGAACACAATCCATAATCCCCACAATCCATTATCCAAAACATGTAAACGTTCACGATAGCCTCCCCCAACTCTGATTTACATTTTTTGAACACTCTCCTTCCAAACATAGAATATAAAAACATTAAAGAAGTCTTCACAAACACAAAAAATATCCAATTTAGATATTAATTTCAATAATCAAGTAAACCACCAACACCTGGAAAAAATCTATTCATTAAAACAACTACAACAATATGTTTGAGATCAAATTTTACCTATTCGGATGGGGGTGTACCTGTTGGGATGGGGGGTGATGGTGTTCGGATGGGGGGTTAGCGAGAGCAGTGGAGCGAAAGAGATTTGGATGGGGTTCGCGAGAGCAGCGGAGCGAATAGATTAGGGCTCTGTCCGAATGGGGAGAGGATATCGCGATCTACAATTTGGGGAAAACCTTTGCCAACGGTTTATAAAAACCGTTGGCAAAGGCACACCATTCCCAACGGTTCACTGGAACCGTTGGGAAATATGTGAGTTTAGCACCCATTTCCCAACGGTTCCAATGAACCGTTGGGAAAGGGTCCACCGAAATTCCCTTTTTTAACTGTTTAAATAAACCGTTGGCAAAGGCTCACTATACCAACGGTTTAAATAAACCGTTGGTATACTACCATTGGGAAAAGACCAAATTCCAGTAGTGGAGACTGGCTAGGAAACAAGATCTTAGGTGACCCATGATCTAGTGCATGGACTTTGATATTATTTAATGACCCAGTGAGGTGGACCTGTTTTAAGGATAGATACCTAAGAGAGGTACATGCATCATGATGTCTTGTATTCTTATTTGAATTGGATGTTTTGAAAAAATAAAATGAAATATTTAAATAATCTTTGATAAAATTCTATAATACCAGGCTTAGGATGTTCTTATTTTTTTTAAAAATGGTTTTTGTTCATCATCCATTAGTCACTGAAGTAGTTGAGGTTAAGTAGGCTGATCTAGTTGATTGTTATAGGGTTAACTCGATTGAGGAGGATTAGGCATGGCCGCGAGCCTTGCGTTCCTTTCAATGGAAGAGTTTGGTAAAGTATGAGGGGAGTGCCTTATATTTGGAGACAAAGTGATAGATAGAGGATATTGAGATTGATTTTGGTCTGATTCGAGCATAAGCTAAGTTTTGAGAACCATTTCCAATTATTCAGATGTGGAGAGTTGTGCATTAGTGTTGGACGTTGTTACTTGGTGACCACAAGGAGGAAGATGTTTTGTGGTCAGAATTTCAGAGAAAGTTCTTGGTAGAGTTTCTATCATCAATGATGAGGGAAGCGAAGTTGTAAGATTGTATATCCCTTCACCAAGAGAATCTAAGTGTGAGTGAGCTTGTGATCACATTTAAGGACCTCCTTCACTTTGATCAAGATGTTTTTTTAGATGAGAAATTTAGAGCATGGCATCTAGAAGAGGCTTTCTACCCAGTGATCAGGTATGAAACCACTCTATTTACCCCCCTGAGGTACCTAGAGGTGTAGAAAAATGTTGAGGTTATTGAGGGGATTCTTCCTTGAGATTTTATCCTCAACAGGGTGTCTAATAGGGTGTTTTTAGTAGTAGAGATTTAGGTAGTGTCATGCGGATGTTTAGGTAGTTTGAGTTCCATTTAGTGGGGAAACAACCACATAAGTTTATTTCCAAACCATTAGGTACAGGTGGTTTTTGAGAACCTTTTGGTGGTTTTATGTTTTCAATCCATATCTATAGGAGATATGGGAACCTCCAAGATTAGTGTCTAACTAATTTGGGAGGTTAACTTCATATGTGAAGTAGGGACCCTTTTCAGAAGCAACAATTTCCTGAGTGGTAGTTTCACTATAAGAGACCATAATTGTTCTTCAACAGGCAAGAGTAGGTGGATTTTAAAGAGTGAAGCATTATGACGGTCCCCATCCATATGTACCTAGTCTAGAGTGTGACCATGGAGGCTGACAGTAGAGAGGTAGAGGAGCGGAGTGTGGTCAAATATACTTGTTAGAGGAAGCATCGTCAGTAGATCCGGGAGTTGTTTAAGGTATGATTAATTTATCTTCTACACTTGTGAGTTATTTTTTGTGATTTAGGGGCCTCACACTACTTTTTTTACCCTTTTATAGTCCATATATTATGACTAGATGTGGAGAGGCTTCTAGTTAACCTTGTGTTATCTGTACTAGTTGGTGGTCAAACTTCTTTGTTTAATGTGTTCTAGGGATGTAGATTGGTGATGAGGCAACCTCAGTAATTGGGGTATTTTTTTTTAAAAAGTTGGTTCTGGTCAAAATACCAGAACTTAGAGCTTTATTAAAAAAGAAAGAGGCACAAACAAGTTACAACAGACGGAAAGAGGGAAATTTTCTAGAGTCTTTAATAAAAGAAGGAATCAACTCTGGTGGGAGTTCATTCTTCTAAGTGATCTCATGAGAGACTAACATGTTGGCAAGCCAATTAGTGATCATATTAGCCTCCCGATAGGTATGAGTGGAAATAAAGTTTAGGTTTTTGAGCGCAGCGAGGCAGTCCATCCATATGGGGGTGAGAGAATATACAAGATGGACATCACCCTTCTAGATGGCTTGCACAATAGTAGTGGAGTCGCTCTCGATCCAGATATTCTTCCAGTTGAAAATATTTTCATAGGAGACATCATGAATGGTAGAAAGCATTTCTGCCTCCAGTGCAGAAGAATTTCGGTAGCTTCCAAAGAAACATCCGAGGATCTGGTCCTGATGGTCTCTGAAAATTCCTCCGCATCCAGAAAGTCCAGGATTTCCCTTTGAAGCTCCGTCCACATTTACCTTAATCCATCCAATAGGAAGTTCCTGCCAGAAAACTTCAATAGTGTAGCATGGCTTCGGGAAGATACCTTTGACACCAATTCAGCGAAGGGTTTCAAAATCTATGACAGAATTGTCACAACATTATTTTTGGATCATAGACGCTTCCTTTATAGCCAGAAGAATCCTCAATTTACCTGTATTAATATTAAAAGAGTTATTGTTGAAAAAAGAATCATTTCTACCATACCATAGTATATGAAGAAGCTGTGCAACAGTAGTAAGAAAGAGATTATTGATTTGGGGAGATCTTGGGAATTCCAACATTATTTTTAGTTGAGATAAAATAAATGTATCTAAAATCCATCTGCATCCAAAAAGGTCAAAGATGTAATGCCAAAGGGCCATAGCAGTATCACAAGATAAAAAAAGATGATTGATGTCCTTGCGATGCTGATTGCATAATCTACATTTAGAGAAAATATTAAAGCCATAAGATTGCAGGCAAAAATCAGTTGGATTTTTTTGATGCGCAATACACCACATAAGAGTAAGATGATAAGGCTTGATCCGGGCTTTATTGAAATTGGAAACCCAATTAAAATTTTCATCCTCATTAGGGAAATGATAGTGATAAAATGTTTTAGAGTCTAACAGACCATTATGAGCAGGTTTCCAAACAAGGAGATCCTTATTAGAAGTGAAATAATAATTATCCATAATCCCCTTGATAGGAGTCAGAAGTTGAGAATCAGGGGAATTGATCATCTCCCTAATAGAGCAGTTCGGGGGATTAGGGGAAAAAGTATTAGGCATATCAGAAATGAGAGGGTAGCCAGTCCAGTTATCAAACCAGAATTTTAAATAAGAATTCTTACTAACAAGCCATCTAGAATTTTCCAAGATAGAGTGAAAAGAAGCTTTGATCGATGGCTAGATAGAAGAATTCATGTAATTAGAAGAACCAGACTTAAGCTTATCAAGGAATCAGTTTTTGAGAAATCTCATGGAATGAGAGTTATTATGAATGAGAGACCATGTGAGTTTGGCCTGAAGGGCCTCATTAAAGATTTTAAGATTCTTAATACCAATTCCTTCATTTTCAATAGGTTTACAGCAAGTGGCCCAAGAGACCGTTACCAATTTCCTTTCCAGAGTGATTCCACTCCAGATGAAATTTCTTATAGATGTATTTAATCCTTTTATCAGCCCCAAAGGCCATTTTTAAACCATCATAGAGTAAAATAGCTTAGAGAAAATAGTGGATTTAACAAGGAAAATTCTTCTATCCATTGAAAGGGATTTACCTTTCCAGGAAGAAAATTGATTTTGAATTTGATCAACGATGCTAAGAAAAAAACAAGCTTTCAGTCGACCCCAGAAAAGGGGGACACCAAGATAAGTAAAAGGGAGGGATCCTTCCTTAACTCCTAAGACATTGGTGATATGAGTTTTCCTATTAGAGGGGAAGTTTTTACCAAAGTAGATGAAAGATTTTTTTAGTTAATGAATTGGACAGAAACCTCCTCTTAGTGAGAAATGATGGATTTAAGGTTATTAACATTTATTTTGTCTCCCTGAAGGAAGAAAATTATATCATCGGCATAGAGAAGGTGAGAGGGAGCATGAATATTTCTAGAAGCAATGATTGGTTTGATTCTTCCTCCCTCAACATTGAGGGAGAGCAGTCTACTAAGATAGTCTTTAGCGATAGAAAAAATGATAGCAGAGAGTGGGTCTCCTTGTCTAACACCCTTGGAGCATTTGAAATATCCCCTAGGTGATCAATTAATAAGAATAAAGATATTGGCTAAGTTGAAGATGATTTTAATTTTATTGATAAAGGAATCATTGAAGCCAAAACTGGAGAGGACCTTAAAAATGAAGGTCCAGTCAATCGTATAGAAGGCCTTAGTGATGTCCAGCTTAAGAGCAATATTCCCACCTCTAGTATTTCTATTCAATAAATTAGTGAATTCCAAGGTGAGGCAAATACAATCTTGTATAGATCTTCCTTTAATGAAGCCAAACTGGTTCCAGGAGACAATTTTGTTGCTAATATTAGAAAGCCTATTAGCAAAGATTTTAGTAATAATTTTAAAGAGAGAATTTAAGAGGGCAATGAGACAGAAGAGGTGAATTTCATCATCATTATCAAATTTGGGAATTAACGTGAGGAATTGAGAGTTGAGAGCGTGGGGGAGAACCCCTTTTTCAAAGAAAGATTTAACTAATTTACAGAAATCATTTTGAAGGAAATCCCAATGTTTTTGATAGAAACCATTATTGAAATCATCGGGACCCGGGGCGCTGTCTGGATTTAGACTAAAGAAAGTGTCTTTAATCTCAGAATCAAGGGGGATGCAGTTGAGCAGACAGTTATCCTCAGAAGTAACCATGCATGGAATAATGTTTGGTAGGATATCTTTGTTGATGTTAGGACCATTGAAAATGTCAGTGAAGTAGGAAGCAACATGATTAGAAATCTGTTCCTCAGAATCAATGAGATTACCCTCAATTCTTAAGCAAGAGAGAGGATTAAAAGCTTTCCTAACCCGTTGAAGAGAGTTGTAAAATTTGGTGTTTCTATCCCCATCATTGAGCCATTTAGTTTTGAAAATTTGCTTCTTTAAGTTATATTTAAAGTTTAGAAGAGAGATAAATTTAGTAGAGATGTTGATTTCATCCTGGGGGTCAGAATTGAAACTGGATAAAGTGTTATTATTTTGAATGAGAGAAAAATCCTTTTCCAAATCTTGGATATCTTTGTCAATTAAAGAAGTTTTATCAGAGCACCATTTTTTGAGAATGTTTTTAAGGTTTTTCAACTTAGTGGTGCACACAAAGGCATCATTGTGATTACCCATATTAGTCCAGGAAGAATTGATAAGAGAGACACAATCCAAGTCCAAAGACCAGGCCAAATTAAATCTGAATGGAAAGGAAGGTTTCTGAGAGTTTTGAGGAAAGATGACTAAGATCAGATGATGATCAGAAGCAAGTTTAGTAAGGGTAACACACAAGATCTGGTTATACTTATCAAGAGCAGACTCATTAGTGAAAGCTCTATCACGTTTACTCACCACCACGCGATTGTAGTGATGTCTGTACCAAGTGAATTGATCACCAGTAAGGTTAATCTCAATGAGATTATTTCCATCTATGGCAGCTTTAAATTCTCCAGCGGAGATAGAGGAGAAGGAGTGGCCAATTTTTTCAGAAGGTGAAAAAATAGCATTAAAGTCCCCAAACAATAACCAGGGATCTTGAATCTTGGTACTGATGTCAGAAATCTCCTTCCAAAGAGATCTTCGATCAAGGTAATTATTTTTGGCATAAACAAAGGTATTGAAGATGTGAGTGCTATCAAGGTAGTAATCGCACGTCAAATATTGAGCAGAGAGACTAGATATGTTGAAATTTTTCAGAGAGGAGTGATAGAAAATCCAACGAGAGTCCACATAACCATTTTTACAAGCCCCCAAGAAAGAGAAACCAAGGTTACACAGATGCATGAATTTAGGGGCAAAGTTAACTTTAGGTTCAGCAATAGTAATCCGCATATAACGATGGGTAAAAATAAAACGCTTCAAAACATTAAGGGTTCCATGGTTTGTAATCCCCTGACAATTCCAGTAGAGAATATGCATTATTATTTACTCTTTGGGTTTGACTCCCCTTTCTTTTTATTACCAGCACTTTGACCTCTAGTTTTCCTAGGGGAAGTGGTTTTGTTGGAAGAACCGATTTTATCCTTTATGGCCATAGAAGACTCAGGATTGGCAGTGTTACATCCTGCTTTAATTTAAGAATTAGTCAACACACATACAGGATTGATAACTGAAACTGGATTCAAAGGATCCAAGTCTGAAACTGTAGTAGCCACCAAAACAGGGGGATTTCAATCCAAAATAGAAATCCCCTGATGAAGGGTCACTGAATCAGAAGCTGGATCTGTTTCAGAAGGTTCGGAGATTGATGGATTCACATCGACCACAACATTGGAAGCATTCTTCATGGAAACAGTGATGGAACAATCTGAAAACAATGAAGGTTGGTTACCAGGAACAAAATACTGGAAAAATGAAGAGGAAGTATTGTTTTTGGCCAATGTCTCAGAGTGAACAACACCAGGTGTTGGAGAGATAACCTGCCTAATGCATTCTATCTTTTCAAAAGAGCATGAGTCCTGAAGACATGCAGGTGAACTGTTAGACACAGGAGAAGGAAGAGGGAGATTGATCTGGGTTCCAGGAGCTGGTCCAACCATAAAATTAGTCAAGGAAGACTCACCCTTATGAGTCTGAGATATGGGAACTAGAGGAAGATCTTCAGGAATGGAGCTGTGTCCCAAAATTAGGGAGGAATCAAGGTCAGCTTGAGACCCAGTCAAGGGGGTATGATTAAACAGGTTATCAACATTTTCCAGTTTTTCCTTGATGGATTGATCCTGTAAATCCTGCTCCTGTTTCTCCACCTGATCAGCCCAGGTTACCCCAGGTTCTTTTGGGGTTTTAGGAATCCACTTTCCATGTTTGACTTGGGAAGGTTCAGATTTATCAGTGGGGGGGGGACTCTATCCTTCTTATTTTTCCTAAATTCATACCAATCATAAGGGTTATGATGATTGGGGGCTCTATGTACCAATATACAAATCTGAATAGAATGCCCTACAATTTTACAAAAGTCACAAAAGGAGGGCATATTTTAATATTCAAGGTCAATTACAGTCTTGTAATCTTTGGAATGAAAAGAGATAGTCTTACGAGGCTTGGTTTCAAGATTGACATCCACTAAAACCCTTTCATACATACCCAAGTCAGCATTAATGGTTCTTTGATCAATTTTGAGGGGGGTACCAATGCAGGCTGCTAAATCATTCAGTATTATAGGGTTCCAAAAAAACCAGTTTAAGTTATGGAACCTAACCCAAATTTGTGTAGACTTGCCTCTTTATTTATTCAGATTGAAAGAAAAATCTCAATCTGAGAGTCTCATAAATCCAGGCTTCAACAATAAATTACCTATCTTCCAAACAGAATTAAGATCCTCTTGAGAGTATAGAAGCATATAAAAAAAACCTTTTCCCAAGGGGATCATTTTCCAGTTTGTAATACCCCAACAGATTGATATTCTTTGTTTAAGTTAAACATAGGGCCAGGGTTTGTCTCCTTTAGCATACGAGACACGTCCCATTAAAGAAAACTTACAGAGATTTTGGCGTTGTGCAATTGCATCAGGATCTGCTTCAATGGCAGAACCTCCATCGTCCAGTCTCTTGATGGTTGAGCGAGATTTTGCACCTGTAGAAGAGGAAACAAGAGATCCTTTAAGAGCTTCAAGGAATGAAATACCTCGCGGTGCTCCAGTGATTGGAGGGTTAGATCCAGAATCCAGAAGAGCATTCCCCAGGTCTGGAACTTCCATATCCGAGCTTTTCTTTTCATTTTGCTTTTGAAGAACCACTGAAATTTCCCAATTAGGGTCGAATCCAGCCATAATAGCTCAGTAATTGGGGTAATTATTCTTATTGTATATACATCTATATGATGTTATTATTGGAATGGATTATCTTTATTTTTTCCTGAAATCATCAAATTATTTTGAATAAGAGTTTCATTTTTTTATGTGGAGGGCCAATGAGTGGTGTTCATTAGAGAGATAGGTTATTAGCTATATAGTAGGCAAGTGGAACCTCTTTTGTTGCAGTTGGTGGAATTGTAGGTTGGGGGTGTCCCTAGTGTTGTGTTGGAGTTCCTTGATTTCTTCTCATAGAAGTTTATGACACTACCCCCTTGATGTGATATCGATTTTAGTATAGAGTTACAACCAAGTTCATCTTGATTTAAATGGATCCCTATCAAATGGTGCCTATAGAGTTTCATGAGTTTATGTTTTAGGTGGATGATCTGACGTAGAGAGGTTTCATCTTACCCAGTGTGGTTCCATGGGGTTCTCCAGTATTTTTCTCCAAGGAGGAAGGTAATATGAGGTTGTGTATAGACTACCAGAGGGTGAATTAGGTAATGGTTAAGAACCATTTCCCTCTTCTAAGGATAAATGATCTATTCTACTAGAGAGGGGTGAGTTAGTTCTCAAAGATCAATATGTTGTTTGGATATCACCAGTTTAGGGTGAAGTATGAGGATATGAGAAAGACTACTTTCAGATGCTGGTATAGGAACTTTGAGTTTGTATTCATGCTGTTCAATGTTATGAATGCACCAACCTTTTTCATAGGTCTTATAAACTACATGTTTCATGAGTTACTATATTGGTTCTTCATTGTATTCATAAATGATATCTTGGTCTACTCGAAGTCAAAGGAGGAGCATTCTGAGCATGTAATATTTGTTTTGTAGGTCATTAGATACCACTAGATTTATGGGAAGTTGTAGAAGTGTGAATTATTGATATGAGTGGTGTGTTTCCTTGGACATGTGGTGTCTTATAAGGGTGTGGTAGTGTTCCCATCGAAGGTCGAGGTAGTTGTTTCTTGAAAAAAGCCCAATAATTTGGTATAGGTTCACAGTTTCCTTCTTCTTATAGAATATTATCGAATTTTTGTACCTACTTTATCTTGATTTACATCGCTACTAACAATATTGACCAAGGTCTGAATTTTTTTTTGTAAAAAAATCAATGGTAGGTAGTGTTTTTTTACCAGAATAAGAAGTTGGTCAATGTTTCAGTGCTTCAGTTTATAGAAGAGGGTGTGTTGTTTGTGTTTTTTTTATGACACATCCCATTTGGGATTGTGATCAGTATTCATGTAGAAGATAGAAGTGACATATTTTTGGTCTAGGTAGTAACATCCCCATGAGAGTAACTATGCCACCCATGATCTGGAGTCGATAACAGTTGTGTTCATGCTAATGCCGTGGTGGGATTACCTCATCGATTGACATTTTGTGGTTTTTACAGACCAAAAGATCATAAGATATGTTTTATATTTATGGAACATGAATTTAGACTGGTGTAGGTGGATAGAGTTTCTTTAGGATTACTATTTTTCGATCCCTTACTCCTTAGGGAAGGGTAATATTTTTGCTAATGGGTTGAGTTGGATTTCCTAAGAGGATGTGGCTCAGGAGTCAGTGGAGGTTTGGAAAGGAATAAAAGAGTTTGCAGTGATGCATCTTGAAGTTGGGGAGAGAAGTGTACTATGTTGTCTTTATCATATGACCATGGATTAATATTTGATGCATTTGGTGGAGGAGTCTCAGTGGGGGAGACTCATAGGTAGAGTTGATACACGATCATGTTGTCCATAGTGATGCTCCTTAGGGATGGATAGAGGATGATCAAAATTAGGTACTATTCAAGGGGAGGTTGTTTGTCCCACATGTGATACAAAAGGGAGTTTTACATGAGTTTAAAATATCAAATATATCATTACTTCCTATCATGAAAAATATGTATCGTTGATTGAGTTGATAGATTTGGTTGTCAGGGATGAAATGGTAAGTGGTAGAGTTTTTAGAAAAATGTCTTATTTTTCAGTAGGTGAACACAAAGCACCATATACTAGGAGGTTTCTTGCAGTCCTTGGATGTCCCTGAGTAGAAATTATAGGACATATTAATGGATTTATTTATAAGGTTTCCATAATATTAGGGAGCATGTGATGAGGTTTGGGTGATAGAGGACCATTTGATAAAATTAGATAACTTTATGGTGATATGTGAGTCAAGTGGCTTGGATATTTTTGGAAATAAGGTACGTGGATGATGTGGTTAGGGTTCATGGGTTAATGAGGACCATAATATATGATAGGATTCTCATTTCACCACATGAGTCTTGATGGGCTTGTAATATTATTTTGGCTCCTTGTTGTGCCTTAGAACTATTTTCCACCCTCAAACAGATAGGCAGATGAAGCAGACCATCCAAACACTAGAGGATATGTTATGGGAATATGTCTTGGAATTTGGTGGATCTTAGGTATGAAACATTAATTTTGCATATTTCCCATTCAAAAACAGATATAACACATCCATTAGCATGGATATGTTTGAGGTGTTGTACATGCAACCATTTCATTCTTTGTTATCATGGGAAAAGGTTGGGGAGTCAGCAGTTCTTATTCCTAATGTGGTGTAGAGCACGACCAAGAAGATCCCGTTGGTTCATGAGAAGATGAGGGAAGAGAAGGACCACTACTGGAAACTTATCCTTTACCAATGGTTTCAAACCATTGGTAAAGTCTGGAAAACCGTTGGTATAAAATATGTCACATACATGACTTATTTTAAAGTTAAATTTCATTAAATTTCCATTTATGATTTGTTTTTAGGGTATCTCAAGCTTTTATGGTGGAATGAGTGAGTTTTTGTGAATTGGGCCAAACCGCGAGCCCAATTCCAGATTTAAAAATAAATTTTGTTTCTTTTATAAGTTTTTCATTTTTTAATATTTTGCACCCATTAAAATTACTAAATGGTATCCCCTGACATATTAACACCACCATTGTAGTTTGGAGCCTTTAGAATTCCATAACCAAGGTGTATATGGGTTTTATTTAAGGGATTGGGCTTGCCCGAAATCCCAATTCCAGTTTTAAAAATTAAATTTTATTAATTAATAAATTATTAAATTTTAAGGATTTTTCAGTGATTCCAAGCCTCACACATGCCCATTTAATCCAGACACGCGCCCAACCTCTCTCTACCCTATTTGGAGCTTTACTTAATTGCGATTGAGTGCTGAAAGTATTAGGGTTTCTAAAATCGGTCAGATTTGAGGAGGTAATTTCTTTCCATCATAACTCTCTCAATTCTTACTCTTTTTTCTCCATTATAGTTACTAAATTACCTCATAATCATTCTTAGAACCTCCATTGAATTTTTTACTATTTTAAATTTCATATACTAGTGTATTAGGGTCAATTATTTAAGATCCCTCAAGTAAGTGACTCTCTTCCATTCCTCAATCAAATTGCTTAGGGTTTCATCCTATTTTTTGGGGTTTCTTTACTTTTCCTTGAAGTACCAAATGACCATAAGGTTGTTTTTCGCAACTAGGGTTTAACCTTGGGTTTTATTGGTCCAATTTTGTAGTTTTAGGTTTGTTCTATGTCCCTCTTGGTGCGGTGGTGGTGCGACTTGATTTTCGCATGTTGATTCAAGGGTTTTCATTACTTTGGTAGGTGATTCCACTTTGTATGAAATATTTGTGAAATATTTACTGTGTTTATTATATTTTCATGTTTAACCCATTGATTTGGTGCTGAAAAAAATTGGTTTTAGTGGTTTTTGTAATGCAAGTGAATTTTAAGGGCCAATTTCATGTGAAATTTGTGCTTTTTTATATAAATATTTTATTGGTCGATTAATGGATGCCATTTAATTATTTAGTTGACCTTATTGAACTATATTAGGGATGAAAATAATGTTTTAAATGTTATTATTCTTTGGTTGTTGATGCGAAATCGGTTTTGGGTGATGTTTGTTAAGAAAATGATTTTTGAGTACCAATTTGGTGTTGAATTGGGTGTTTTACATGGGTATTCTATGCGATGCTTATTGGGATTGTTTTATAAATCATGTAATGAGTTTAAATAAATGTTTAGGGTGTGTTGGATTCTGTTTTTATAAATATCTATATGAATATTGTGTTCAAGTGGGGTTTTCAAAGAGTCTTGGGTGCAAAACAAAGAAAGATTTGGAGAAGTTGTTTTATTGAAACTCAAAGAGTTTTGTTTTGTATTTTAAATGGTATAAAATGTGTGTAGATACTGTACTGATTTTATGTGACCATTAGTGGTGTTTTATAGGAAAATTGATATATTTATAATTTTGAAATTGTTTGAGCACAAAGGGGGAAGCCTGGGTACCTAGGTGGGGCGGATGTGTACTAGTATGGCTAGTGGACCAGATGAGTTTTGTCCCTATTTCACCTAGAATTTGGATAAAGAAAACTCTAAATAAACTAGGTGGATGATTATTGGGGACCACTAGGTTATGGTTATGTTCCATACTAGTGGCTCATGCACGATAATGGATTTTACTATGGTTACATTACACCGAGGTATGGTGTACATGGGGCCCGAGACTATCTAGTGCCTAGAGGTGTTCCCAATTTTGTTTCTCATTGTTTTAGTGGTATTTTCCCATGTATTGGGGTGTTTTTGGAAGTAATTCATATTATATAACATTTATATTTAAATGTGTGAACATTCTGAAAACTTTATCCTGAAAAATGTTTTCAATTGAAAGTTGCATTTCTTGGATTTTATCACTGCTTTTCTTTGTGTATTAAAAATGCTTGATTTTTCACATTGTATTGAATGCTCTTTAGAATAATTGGGTGGTATAATATTGGGATTATTCTCACACCCTACTTACACCTCTTGGGTGTAAGTATACTTGGTTATGTTTTACTCAGGTAAAGGAAAGACTAAGGGTGATGGCGGTTCAGGGTGTTAGTCCCCATCCTTGGGGCAGAGTTGTAGAGACAGCTTGGGGGTGATGACCCCTTGTCTTGTGGAGTCCATGGGGATATTTTTTTTCTGTTTAATTGTGTATTTGGACCTTTTGTATTGCATTTTAACTTATGTATTCAGTTCTGGATTTTTGTATAAACCTTGTTGGTATGAATTTTTCAGATTCATTTTATCAAATATTTTTGGTGTTTTATGTATACATATTCGGGTAAATCATTCCCAAACCAAGATAAATGATATTCTGGTACTTGTTCCAGCCCTTGGGGATAGGGAACGCCCTTTGGGACTTGTCACGGGTTGGGTTTGGTGCCGTTTTTGGCGGCGACCAGATTCGGTTCGTGACAAAATGGTATCAAAGGAGGTTCCCTCTCTGTGGGTCACGTTATATGGGGAACAGTCAGGATAGTTTGGAGTTAGGATTGTCAAGACATGGCATTATAGTTATGAGTAATTTAGATGATCAACACACCTCATGATGGGATTAAAGTCACCAGGGGATGTTGGGATTTATATGAGTCCTTTGGATTTCTTGGATTGGTGATGATTAGGGGAAATGAAAAGAGAGTTGGGTTACTGGTCTTGGTGAGCTCGCAGGGTCTGGAATTCCATGTGGAGTTGGGGATATTTACATAGAAAACTCTTTGTGATGGTAAATTAATTGGAATATGGCTTCCAACCATATGTCCAAGTCACCCACTGAAACTAGTTTCCTCTCACATTGTCTTGTATTCTATAGTTTTGAAATCTTAGATCTTTGGTTTAAAGTGACTTGGTTTTAAGAAGCATAAAGTTTTTGTGAAATGATTATCTAATAAATAAAGAATGGTTGGATTTTTGAAAATGGAGAACTTAATTTTCAGAATTTTATTGGAATGGAAAATAGTGTGTTTTCCCCTCTTTTGAAAGCATGAACTATGTCATTGTTGGTTTTGAAAAAGTGTCTGCGATAGAGTTTTCTAAACTATTGAAAGGTGTTTTAATGGGATGAGATGTTTTGAAATTAATGTGTATGAATTGAAAGTGAGTTTTCATTTAAATGATTCTTCCTTTCTGAAAATCCTGTTAAGATGTAATTTGGGTTTGATTACGTGGTCAGAGGTTTTGAGAAAAAGGAGGTATTGGTTGACTGTTTTGGTTTTGAAAAGTGGAAAGATTTTTTTTATTTTAACCTTTGGTATTTCCATGAGCAACCACATGCATGGGGTTATATAGGATGATGGATGGTTAATGGAATGGATGGATGAGTTTTGGGATGGATAAGAGGAGGGTGCCCATTATGGCACAAAAGCATGCATGTGTAAGGCCCATGGGGTACCATTTGTGGATATGCTAACCGCTGAATCGTTTATTTTCAAAAAGATTATTTTAAATGAGAAACTTGATGTATTTATGAATTGTTTGGGATGATGTGTATTATTTGTTTTTTAAAATTTTTATGTTTTGGGATATTTTGAGTCCAAGAACCCCTCCTGTTTGTATTGTGTTTTGGGTTTTTGTTTGGTTAGTAGTCTGTGTTGAAGGGCCGGTTAGTGGTCTCTTCTGAGAAATGTTTTGGGATGCTTTTACGGTGTTTCCTTTAATGTGTTTGGATCTGTTTTGTGGTATATCTTTACCAATGGAACATTTTGGTTGGGTCCTTAGGTTTAATCATTGGATAAGGTATGGCCCATTAAGGGATAGTGCACAACTGAAGTGAAACCTGGATTGTTTCTCCATTCAAAGACCCTCCAGTTGATCAATATAAGGAATCTTTCTCATGAGATTTTTAGATTGAGTCTACACCCTTTCTATTCTTGGTTTTTTGTATCCTCTTGTAGTTGGAGAGTGATCATGGAAGGTTGAAAGAGACCTTATCCTCTTATGTTTCATGATTTGTCAAAGGTGGAAGTGGTCTAGGGTTGTTAGCATGGATGAGTATCTGGATGATGTCTAAGAGGTACTCTCGGTCCTTCATAGTCTCTTCGAAGAAGGAGTTCAAAATAAACTACCAGTGTGGGAAATATGGTCATGAGAGGATATTGTGGACACTTTCTAGAATTGTGTGTTGTTTGGGGATGTTGTATAAGTTCCCACTCTATGCATTGTTTATATCAGTCGCAATGGTCATGTTCGGTGAAGACTTGTGATTTCATGCACTCGATTGACTTTAAAGGTGAAAGTCGTGCAATCCTATGAGAGTCTATTTATGTTGGGAGAATGTCTCCCATGGAAAACTTCAAAATCTTCCATTTTAGAGGAAGGTTATTATAGGTGTTATTTACTTGTATAGTTTCTCACTCGAAGAAACAAGGTGTGATGTATGTTCATTTTCTAAGCCCTTCAGTGAAATATCGAGTTAGGGTAAAGTGAGTTTGGAATGTGTTATGTCTTGTAAATATTATCGGGGATTTTAGGATAGTTTTTGGTGGCACCTAAAGAAGAATTCGCATTCAGGGGGGTTTCCAAATCCTAATTGCGAGGTCGAAGATGCTTCAATCATTTGAGATCCATCCATAGGTCTCAGAGAGAAGCTGGCTCGTAGTGAGGGGAAATACCAAGGTTGTTTAAACCCATGTACAATGTATTATCCTCAGTATGAAATATAGTAAGAGTTTAAACCACTACTGTCATAATCTTTCTTCCATTGTTCCCATTCGATGGAAATAGGTTGAGGGCCTTGTACCCATGTCATCACCTAATGTCATTCCCTCCCCCTTTGGTTTCCATCAAGTCATTAGAGAATGGTTGGAAAATTGGATAGGCGTGATGAGGACATATTTTGTGTATGATTAGTAGAGACCATGTTCTAGGAAGCCATGTGAAAATAATGATCTGCACAGTTAGTGCAGAATTTCCCAAACCGTGCGGACTGACCCTGCACCCTTCCCAAATATTTAAAAAAAATTGGGTCTTTCGGTGTCGGACCATGCTAGTCGGTTAAGATGATTGGTTCTTATGGAGGGGATACCCACTATGATTTTCATGTACCTTCCTTTGTAAACTGTGAATGTAATTCTACCCTTTGTACAAGGGAGTTCGTTCAGACCTCCCTATGTTAGTGTCTTGATTTTGTCTTGGAAAATAATATAGGTTGCCTCTTATGGTGGGGTGCCTATTTGTGTCCCCCCATACCAATAGACCAGATTTATCCATGGTCTTGGATTGGTAGTAGGTAGTCTCGTTCATATCTTTCTAGATACTAAAATATTCCTTGATTAAAAGTTAGGATTGGAGAGCTCCCAATGGTTTAGTTAATGTAAGTTAAGTGTAACCTTGTTCGAAGTTGTTGTTCGTTTGGGTGAATTTCTTGAGTCTTGTTCGGATAGTGTTTGAGGAGTTTTATTTTGAGAAAAAATATGAATGTGATTGATCATTTCAAGAAAGTGTTGTATGTTTGGGTTGTGAGATTAATCATTCCTTAATTGATCACTGGAGGTGTTTTGGCCCTTGGGGGCGAAGCTTGGCAAAGAAGTACATCTTGGTTTATCGGTTGGGTTTGGTTTTCGTATCTGACCTTGTTTTAGCTTTCCAAGGATAGAAAGCTTTCATGGTGGAAAGAATTTTCACATACATGACTTATTTTAAAGTTAAATTTCATTTAATTTCCATTTATGCTTTGTTTTTGGGGTTTCTCAAGCTTTTATGGTGGAATGGGTGAGTTTTCGTGAATTGGGCCAAACCGTGAGCCCAATTCCAGATTTAAAAATAAATTTTGTTTATTTTATAACATTTTTATTTTTTAATATTTTGCACCCATTATAATTCCTAAATGGTCTCCCCTGACATATTAACACCACCATTGTAGTTTGGAGCATTTATAAATCCATAACCAAGGTGTATATAGGTTTTTATTTAAGGGATTGGGCTTGCCCGAAAGCCCAATTCCAGTTTTACAAATTAAATTTTATTAATTAATAACTTATTAAATTTTAATAATTTTTAGGTGATTCCAAGCCTCTCACATTCCCATTTAACCCAGAAACGAGCTCAACCTCTCTCGCCTCTCTTTGGAGCTCTTCTGCATTGAGATTGAGTGCTGAACTTATTAGGGTTTCTAAAATTAGGCAGATTTGAGGAGGTAAGTTATTTCCATCATAACCCTCTCAATTATTACTAGTTTTCCTCCATTAAAGTTTTTAAATGACCTCCTCATCGTTCTTAGAACCTACCTTGAAGTTTTTACTGTTTTAAAATTCATCTACTAGTGTATTAGGGGCGATTATTCAAGATCTCTCAAGTAAGTGAGTCTCTTCCATTCCTCTTTCAAATTACTTAGGGTTTCATTCTATTTGCTTGGGGTTTCTTCCCTTTTCCTTGAATTACCAAATTAAAAGGAGGTAGGTTTTCGAACCTAGGGTTTAACCTTGGATTTTCTTGGTCCAATTTGTGGTTTTTTGTTTGTTCTATGTCCCTCTTGGTGCGGGGGTGGTGCGACTTGATTTTCGCACGTTGATTCAAGGATTTTCGTTACTTTGGTAGGTGATTACACTTTGTATGCAATAC
Organism: Viscum album; assembly: GCA_963277665.1. Taxonomy (NCBI): domain Eukaryota; kingdom Viridiplantae; phylum Streptophyta; class Magnoliopsida; order Santalales; family Viscaceae; genus Viscum; species Viscum album. The sequence goes on along the minus strand of OY728129.1, from coordinate 1,315,408,271 downwards.
TTGTGACATAGATAATGTGTTTATTATATTTTAATGTTTAACACATTGATTTTGTACTGCAAAAAAATTGGTTTTAGTGGTGTTTGTAAGGAAAGTAAATTTTAAGGGCCCATTTCATGTGAAATTTGTGCTTTTTTTTAAATAAATCTTTTATTGGTCGATTAAGGGATGCCTTTTAATTATTTAGTTAACCTTATTGAACTATATTAGGGATGAAAATAATTTTTTAAATGTTATTATTCTTTGTTTGTTTCTGCGAAATTGGTTTTGGGTGATGTTTGTTAAGAAAATGGTTTTTGAGTACCAATTTGGTGTTGAATTGGGTGTTTTACATGGGTATTATATGCGATGCTTATTGGGATTATTTTATAAATCATGTAATGAGTTTAAATAAATTTTTAGAGTGTGTTGGATTCTTTTTTGATAAATATGTGTATGAATATGGTGTTCAAGTGGGGTTTTCAAAGATTTTTGGGTGCAAAACAAAGAAAGATTTGGAGAAGTTGTTTTATTGAAACTCAAAGTGTTTTGTTGTGTGTTTTAAATGGTATAAAATGTGTGTATCTGCTGTAATGATTGTATGTGAACATTAGTGATGTTTTATAAGAAAATGGATATATTTATCATTATGAAATTGTTTGATCACCAAGGGGGAAGCCCAGGTACCTAGGTGGGGCGGATGTGTACTAGTATGACTAGTGGACCAAATGATTTTTGTCCCTATTTCACATAGAATTTGGATAAATAGAACTATAAATAAACTATGTGGATGATTATTTGGGACAAATAGGTTATGTTTATGTTCCATACTAGTGGCTCGTGCATGATAATGGATTTTACTATGGTTACATTACACCGAGGTATGAGGTACATGGGGCCCGAGACTATCTAGTGCCTAGGGGTGTTCCCGATTTTGTTTCCCATTATGTTAGTGGTATTATCCCATGTATTGGGTTGTTTTTGGAAGTAATTTACAGTAGATAAAATTTCTATTTAAATGTGTGAACATTCTGAAAACTTTATCTTGAAAAATGTTTTCAATTGAAAGTTGCATTTCTTGGATTTTATCACTGCTTTTCTTTGTGTATTAAAACTGATTAATTTTCACATTGTATTGCATGATCTTTGGAATAATTGGGTGGTATGCTATTGGGATTAGTATCACACCCTACCTACACCCCTTGGGTGTAAGTATACTTGGTTATGTTTGACTCAGGTAAAGGAAAGGATAAGGGTGATGGCAGTTCAGGGTGTTAGTCCCCATCCTTGTGGTGGAGTTGTGGAGACGGCTTGGGGGTGATGACCCCTTATCATGTGGAGTCCATGAGGCTATTTTGTTGAGGTTTCATTGTGTCTTTGGACCTTTTGTATTTCATTTGAACTTATGTATTCAGTTCTGGATTTTTTTATAAACCTTGTTGGTATGAATTTTTCAGATTCATTTTATCAAATATATTTGGTGTTTTATGTATACATAATTAGGTAAATCGTTACCAAACCAAGATAAATGATACCCGAGCACTTGTGCCAGCCCATGGGGATAGAGAACGCCCTTCATAACTTTTCACGGGATGGGTTTGGTTCCGTTTTTGGTGGCTACCAGATTCGGTTTGTGACAAACTATACCAATGGTTGTCCAAACTGTTGGCTGTAGAGTCGTGGGGATAAACATATCCAAATGGTTATATGAGAACCATTGGGACATGGCTTCAGAATGGATTATATACCAATGGTTTCTTGTAACCGTTGGTATAAATGTTTACTAACTATTTAAAACCATTAGAAATATCAAAATTCATGTCTATACCAACGGTTTCCAAACCATTGGTATAGACTTTTACCAATGGTTCCTCACAAACAATTGGGATACTTTTACCAACTGTTTACATGAAACCATTGGTATAGGTTTTATTTTCACACATATGAAAATGGTTGTAAACTGTTGGAATAGGCTTTATGCACCTGAAATAGCAAGCTTGCCTCCCCCCTATGCACCTGTAGCAATGCACTTCCACCAGCAGGCCTGCCTCCTCCATGTGCACCTGGAGCAAACCAAACACCCATACAAAATTCACACAAAATTCTACATATGAACCATTATAAAATAAAACAAAAATATAGAATTCTAAATACCTGTAGAATACAAGCAGAATTTTGTATAAATTCATATAGAATTCATACACATATAACAATTACCTGCAAGTATTTCCCCATGAAAATTAGAGTCACTCTGGATTGTGCACATAAATAGTTCTTTTAGTGGGGAAATAATACCTATTTTAGGTTCTAAATCCCCCATTTTTCATGTAAGAGTGGAACAAAGAGGGTGTCTATGGAGGGGGGGTTGTCCATGGGGGTGGGGGTGTCTAGGGGGGGCTGTCCAGGGGGTTGGGGGTGTTGTCTAAGGGGTTAGGGGGTGTCCAAGGGGGTGGGTGGGTGGGTGGGGGGGGGGGGGGGGGTTGGGGGGGGGCTATCCATAGGGGTGGATGTGTCCATGGGTGTGGGGGTGGGGGGGGGGGTCTAGGTGGTGGGGTGGTGTCTGGGGGGGGTGTCCAAGGGGGTAGGGGGTGTCCAGGGGGGTGGGGGTGTCCAGGGGGTGGGGTGGGGAGTGTCTAGGGGGTGGGGTGGGGGGCTATCCAGGGGTTGGGGGGATGTCCAAGGGGGTTGGGGGGGGGTGACTGTGGGGATGGGGGGTGTTCGAGGTGGTGGAGGGGGGGGGGGGTGTCTAGGGGGTGTGGGGATGTCCATGGGGGTAGTGGTGTCTAGGGGGTGGGGTGCGGGGTGTCCAGGGAGTGGGGGTGATGTCCAGGGGGTGGGGTGGGGGGGGGGGGGGGTTGTTTCCAGGGGGTTGGGGGTGTCTAAGGGGGTAGGGGGTGTCCGGGGGGTGGGGGCTATCCAGGGGTGGGGGTGTTCAGGGGTTGGGGGGGGGGTTAAGGGGGCTATCTAGGGGGTTGGGGGGGGGGGTTCAAAGGGGGTAGGGGTGTCCAAGGGGCGGGGGTGTCCAAGGGGTGGGGGTGGGGGGGGTGTCCACGGGGGTGGGGGTGTCCAGGGGGGTGGTGAGTGTCCAGGGCGTTGGGGGGGGGGGGCTGTCCAAGGGGGTGGGGGTGTCTAGGGAGTGTGTGTGTGTGTGGGGGGGGTGGGATGGTGTCCAGGGGGGTGGGGGGATGTCTAGGGCATTGTGGGTGTAGTCCAAGGGAGCAGGGGTGTCCAGGGGGTGGGGGGGGGTCCATGGGGGTAGGGGTGTCCATGGGGGGTTAGGGGGTGTCCAGGGGGTGGGGGCGGTGTCCGTGGGGGTAGGGGTGTCCATGGGGGGTTAGGGGGTGTCCAGGGGGTGGGGTGGTGTTCAAGGGGGTGGGGGGCTGTCCAGGGGGTTAGGGGGATGTCCAAGGGGGTAGGGGTGTCCAGGGGTGAGGGGTGTCCAAGGGGGTGGGGGGCTGTCCTGGGTGTGTGGGGGCTGTCCACGGTGTGGGGGTGTCCAGGGGGTGGGGGGTGTTCAGGGGGGTGGGGGGTGTCTAGGGGAGGAGTGAATCAGTCACAACAAATCATCAATCCAAGTTTTATTATTTATATATAAATTAATAAATATAATGTGACATACCTAATCACACATATATTTAGGCACCACAAATAATCAAACATCAAATTTTCGTAATATCAGTAAAAAATGTAATAAATCAATCTGTCCCTCATCACCATCACTATCATCACCGTTATCATTAGCCTCACCCCTATCCTCATCATCATCCCCATCATCATCTCCGCCCTCATCAACACCCTCATACTCACCCTCGTACCCTGCCTCGGACTCCTCCCCGCCATCCTCCTCCACCTCAGCCTCCTCCTCTGCCCTGACCTCCTCCTTAGCCTCCTCCTCCTCCACATCATCCTCCTCCTTGCCATCATATTAACCCCCACTAGAACTGATAACTGGTGCATGATATATATAATTCATCGATGAAATATATTCATCACAAGATGTGATGGACTCTGGTGGTAGTTTTGGATGTAAAACTTCCATCAGTTTCATAAATGCAGTGTTTTCCCTAGCAAGCTATTCTACCATCTCTGTAGCCCTTTTTTCAGCCTGTTCTACCTGTGCCTTAACATGCTGTAACTCAGTGTCACTAAAACTCATACCTGAGGAGGGGCAATACCTCGTTGGGACTATACTCTTCCAAGGTCGGCATCGTACTGTGCCAGGGTGCTCATCTCCCAACACCTAGTGTAAGTGATCGTTTGGCCCAAAATTGCCAGGTTTCTGGGCATCAAGGGACTCTAAAGAAGCCTATTAAAAATAAAAATTGATTATTAAGTTACAAAATAGATATTAAAATTTTATATCAACAAAGTAAAACTTATAATTTGATGTTGAGACGGTTCATTAACTACACTTCCATATTTCTTCCTTTAACTCGAGCAAAATAGTTTTTCTCATGGTAAACATCCTTTAATATTCAATGTTTACCTCTATAATGAAATTGAATGTAGGAAACCATAAATAAAAATAGGATACCAATAATTAATTTAATAACTAAAATTATATAACAACTTTAGAAATCAAATAAATTATGGAGGAAATAATATAAAGTGAAATTTGTAAAGAAAAATTTTAAACAACTGTCATACCTACTTCCTCTCGTGATCTGGCATCGTAGTACGTCACAATGTGTGGATGTATTTTTCAGCATCAATGTTTTTTTATTTCTTCCGAATGATTCCTAAATAAAATTCAATAATATAAAACATAGTATTAACGTAAAACATGAAATTTTGGATTTAAATACCTCAAATGTGATTAATACCATAAATTGGATAGTCTTGTAATGAGTAATCATCTACCGATATTGTTCTATCAGAAAATCATCCATGACAAAGACCTCCTATAACTCTGTGATAACTCTATAACGCTGTCCAATATACAAATTTTTCTTATAGGATCTCCAAAGCTCAACAAAATCCTTTAGATGTGATGGCTGTGCACCCTCACCATCAGTGAAATTAAACCGAAGTTGACATCAAAATATTAATTCATATAAATAAAAAAAATAATATATTACATTAAATAAAATAGATTTTTTTACCAATATCTCTCTCCAAGAATTATCCTTGACTTCATTTGGAAACTTTCTCCATAAGAGCGGGTTGACAGGAATGATGTCGGAGTATTTGGCAAGCATCGCCAAAAAACTCCAACATCACTGCCCTATTTTTTCAATCATTTTACTGTCCTCATTTTCTTCCACCATCAATTGCATACGGTGGTTCCACACTAAATACATGTGTGTACGCCCCTGCCCCCGCCTTTTATCAGTAGATGTATGTGTTATGAATGAAAAACAAATATTTTATCAATACATGTTATAATGAAAATAAATAATGGTATAAAAATTTGTTAGGGTTTTATGTATATACCTGTGGTATTCTGATCAATGGGAGATACTGGATTCGCAAAAACTGAAGGAACACCCTGTACAGGTGGAGTGGGTACCAATGTATGCTCTATAAGGACAGACTCTGGCGGAGCAAGAGTTGAAGAAGATAGCATATATAATCTTAGAGAGAAGGAAGTAGAAGTAAAAGAAGATTACACTGATGGTAGAATGAATGCTGTATGGGGAGTGGAAATCATCATTGGGTATGGTAAAGATGGTTTAGGAGACTTAGATGTAAAGGTTGGTGAAAACATGGGAGGGATAAATATCCTGTGTGTCCCTAACGACACACCAATATCAGAATGTGGGATAGGTGGTATATCAGTGGGAGGGACATGGTCTAATCGAGTACGCCGACCAGATCAACTAGCTCTCATACCCCCTCGTAAGAACACCCTTAGTATTGGGACCACTACTAGGATTCTCATCAAATAATTTCCACCTAATAGGTGGATCCTACAAAATTTTTTAAAACAAAATTAATCACATGACATTATATATTATATATATATATTTGAAATAAAATACTCACTAAAAGCACTAATGGTGGAATGACAATCTCTTCCATGTGACGATTGTTGTCCATCATCTTTTTCCTTCGCCTCTCTTTAATTGGTCACATTTTCTGCATTTGAAAACAAATATGGAAGTAATTAGAAAATGATAACTAATGTGTAACCCAAAAAACAAAATAAATGAGAGGGAATAGGGGGATTCATGGATAATTTAACTATCCATTGTTTTAGGTGAGCTTGAATAGATATATAATGAATTAAATAAATCATAAAATATGTAATAAATAAATTTAATTTTTTGTAGGCTAGTTATTTACTAAGTTCCATCAGTCTATTAAAATCACAAAACATTGATTCTACGACTTTATTTCACTCAACAACCAAGAGAGAGAGCATACTGAATTATGCCTCTAGAAAATTCACCAAGGTATATATTATGAATGAATAAACCCTTAAGATAGTTAGAAATGATGATATAAACATATGAACAAGGATAATATATCTACCGGATTCATAAGGGGTAAATCACTTGTCAAAATTAAGGAAAAATTTAATTTCTTTATCCCAGGTAGATGATGCAGGTTTCTATACATGTTTTGCAGAAGAAGAAGAACCATCATGTTCATTATATGGTGAAATGTTAAAGGGAGTTCTTAGAGTTATAGTAATTTTATACATGGTAAATAAAGCATTGAAATGTTCACCATGTTAGAAATGTTGTTTTCATAGGTTTGAATACAGTTTAATTCCAAATTATAAAATGCGATTCAAATAAAATTACAACCAATAAAAATTGAAAATTAACATAATGGTAAAGTAAGATACAACATACTTGTAATCAATATTAAATCAATTTTAATAGTACCAACCTTAACAATCCAATTTGAGATAAACCAAAAGAATTGGGAACATAGATGAATGATTTTATATATTCCCCACCAAAACTTCAGGTTCATAGTCAACTCTGACGATTGAGATATTTAAGTAATAAAAATTAATAAATGGATCATTTGTAATGGAAGTAGGAATGGTTTCAATTCCATCATCACCATCATCAAAAATATGTCTTGGAATTAATTTAATAATGACACCAAATTCAGGTCGAATATGGTCTTTGACATAATAAACTTGTTTCACCATTGATTGTAATACATATGGTTCATCAGTAGCAAGAGTGCGAGTCATATCAATTACTCGAAATCCATGATCATCAATAAATGTTCCATGCCTCATCATCGAATCAAACCACCAACATTTCATTATCGCGACTCTTCGATGAGAATAATAATCCAATATTTTTTTTTCAATGAATCCATAATAACCTAAATTTTCAAATCGCGGTCTACTATCTGATGCACTAGAATAATAGTATGTTGTGACAGTAACCATAACACCATCATGTTGTGTTATCATGTTCTTTGATCGTTCAGTGATAATAAATCTGTACCCATTGATAACAATTGATTTACAATCATGAACCACAATATTAGGACCAAAATCCAAAGCTCTTATTTCCTCAAAGATAGAGTCAGAAAAAAAAAATCAATACCTAAAATATAAATAAATATTAAATCTAATTAAATATTGATTTAATTATTTTAAACAACAATATTTTTTACTTTCAATTTTAACCAAGTAGAAAAATCTTTTCTATGAAAAGTCTCCCTCCTTGTCAAAGATAAAGAAAAATTATTTCCATTTATCATTGCTTTATGTTCCCTATAGATAAAAATAGGAATAGTTTACAGATATATATGTAATATATAAATATATTAAAATTACTTACCAGATGTAGTCATCAAACAAATCACATTTGAACAAAACCGTGTGATGTACTATCTCCTGCTCTTCAAGGATTGATGTCTTCAATGAATATGATCCAGGAATTCCTCCTATTTGAGGAAGTGATAGAAAATTGGGTTTGATTTTCTCATTCTATTCTTCTTAATTTCTCATTGGTCTATTCATTCTTGTAGTAAGATCAGACAAATACATAGAGCAAAAATCCATACATTCTTGATCCAAGTAACCGTTCATGATAAAACCTTCAGGATGATTCCTATTTCGAACATAAGATTTTAATGTGTACTTATTTCTTTCAATTGGATACATCTAACGAAAATAAATAGGTCCTCCAAGAAGTATTTTAGTTGGAATATGGACAATCAGATGAAACATTCATGTGAAAAATGATGGAGGAAATATTTTCTCTAACTCACACAAAATTAATGGGGCATCTGCCAACATTTTTTGCAAGAAAGACTTGGAAAAATTTATATCACAAGGATCTCTAAACAAATGGCACAACAGAATAAAAACCAACCTTAAATTATTGGACTAAAGATGATAGATTTCTATTGGAATCAACTCATGCAAAAGGATGTGATAATATTGAGTCTTCAAAGGTTTTAGCTTCAAATCTCTTATATTGACCCATTTAGATATGTTGCTTGAATAACCATCACGAACTTTAATAATCACTATTAATTCCATAAATTTTTTTTATTTCTATAGGTGTCATCACATAAGAAGCACATGTATCTTTCCATTTATTTTCCCTGATACGCATATGATGCAATTCTGGTCTGATGCCCCAATCCACCAAGTAACGCTGATACCGTAAATCATCTTTTTTATTTCCCTTAACATTTATAAGAATCTAAAGAAAAATTTCACATATTTTTTTTTCAATGTGCATTACATCTAAGCAATGTCATAACAAATTGGTTGACCAATAAGAAAAATCAAAGAAGATACTTATCTTATTCAAATTGTAATAGGTTTTAGTGGAAACATTCATTCTCCTTCCATATTTCATTTGACCCTTCCCGAATGAAAAAATGAAATCTTTCAATTCATTAAGCACATCAGTTCTAGACATACACTGAGGTGGATCATCGGTCTCCATTGTATTATCAAATCTTCGACGATTATTTCTATATGGATGGTCCTTTGGAAAGAATCGTCGATGTCCCATAAAACTAAAACTATAGCGATGTTTCAGTCTTCTAGATCGTTTATTCTTTATACAAACATGACATGATAGTTTTCCCTTTGTTCTCTCTCCAGACATCATTGCATAGGCAGAAAAATTATTGATCATGCATATAAGCGCATCACGCATATGAAATATGTATTTCAAATATGCATCGTATGTGCACACACCCACATCGAAAAGAAGTTTCAACTCTTTTATTAAAGGTTTAATGTATACATATATATCATTACAGGGATCAGAAAGGCTAGATATGAGTATAATTATTAATGTGAAAGGTTTTTTTTTGCATGGGGGAAGGTTATAAATTTGTATAAAAACTAGCCATGTGCTGTGTGAAGTAAGAATATACCCAAACAAATTAAAATTGTCACATGAAAGACCCAACCTCACATCACGTAATTTAGCTGCAAAATTAGGATATAAAGCATCAAATATCTTCCATGTAAATCCATATGCAGGGTGAACCGACTTATCATTAGTCTTCTTTCTCTCAGTACCATGACATTGCATTTTTATTGATATTTCATCAGATATAAAAAGATTATAGAGTCTGGGGATCAATGGAAAGTACCACATTACTTTATGTGGCACACAACATGGTGTTCCATCAGCTTTTGGCTTCCAGAGGGATGTGACACATTTTATACAATAATTTTTTTTCAGCAGTTTCTTCCCAAAATAAACTTCAATCTTTCCGGAAAGCGTGAATTTTGTTTCTGGAAAATATAAGTTCATCAACTAACTTCCATACCATATAGTGGTTTAAGGTAATATCTACATCATCTAGAATTAAGTCCTTCAAGAAGGTAATAATTTAATCAATGGAAGGAATTAGAAATCCTATACATAGTTTTCCCATAAAAAAACCAGATTAAAAATTCCAACTTTTTCATTTTACTGCATTGTCGATATACTGGAGTTGTGGTAACATCATTAAATTTTTTTCACCATGACAACATCATCATTTTCAATAGACATATCATGTGTGCTTATATTGAAGTCTTCTTGGGTCAGAATCCTTTATTTTTCATGATGATGAATTAATGGAAACTGGTCATATAAAAAATTCTGCAATCCATTCCTCCCATTTGGATCATCAGAAATTTGAGCTTTCATTTTATCCCCATTGTGATACCACACATATAGTAGTTTTCTTGCAAACCATATTTGGTTATGTAGTAGCTGAATTATTTATGGCTCAAACAAGGTCTTCCAACATAATTGTAACATGGGCAGTGTATGTGACCACTATCTAAAGCATTGTGAAATGCCAAATCTAAAAATCTCTCTAAATTGTTTTGAAAATCGCTTGAGATCTGATCGGTTTCATACATCCAACTTCTATCCATTATGGAAAAAAATTGTTATAAGACATTTTTTCAAAATAAATTCAATAATATTGATGTTTCATCGAAAATATATTTAATTATATTAGAATAATTCACTTTATATGAAACCATAACCAACACATTACTCTATATGTAAATCATAATATAAAAGACAAAAAAAATACTACATTTATAAAAAAAATATCTTTGAAGAACTATACATGAGTGTACAAGATCATGTACACTTGTGGAGGATAATTATTCAGAAGTTGAGTAAATTTTAGATCGGATAAATTTTATATTTTAGTAGATTATTTGAGTGATCAGATACACTGCCCAAGGGGGTGGGGGGGGGGGGGGCTGTCCAGGGGGGTGTCCCGGGGGGTGGGGGGACTGTCTAGGGGGGCTATCTAGGGTGGGTGGGTGGGTGGGGGGGGTGTCCAAGGGTTAGGGGTGGTGTCTAAGGGGGATTTCCAAGGGGGTGGGGGTGTCCAGGGGGTGGGGGGTTGGGGGGGGGGGTTGTCTAGGGGGTGTGGGGGTGTTCAAGGGGGTGGGGATGTCTAGGGGGTGGGGGTGGGGGGTGTCTAGGGGGTGGGGGATATCCAAGGGGGGTGGGTTGGGGGGGGGGGGGTGTCTAGGGGGTGGGGTGGTGTCTGAGGTGGGTGTCCATGGGGGTGGGGGCTATCCAGCGGGGGTGGGGGGTTTTCAGGGTGGTGGGGGGTTTCCAGGGGGTGGGGTGGTGTTCAGGGGGGCCATCGATGGGGGTGGGGGTGTCCAGGGTGGGGTGTGTGTGTGAGGGGGGGGGGGGGATGTCCAGGGGGTGGGGGGTGTCTAGGGGGTGGGGTGGTGTCCAGGGGGGCTATCCAAGGGGGGTGGGGGGGTGTCCAGTGGGTGGGGGGCTATCCAAGGGGTGGGGGTGTCTAGGGGTTAGGGGTGTCCAGGGGGTGGGGGTGTCCACGGTGGGGTGGTGTCCAGGGGTGGTGTCCAAGGGGGGTGGGGGTGTCCTGGGTGGGGGGGGTGTCCTTGGGGGTGGGGGGTGTCCAGGGGGTGGAGGTGTCCATTGGGTGGGGTGGGGGGTGTCACGGGGGGGGGGGGGGGGTCCATAGGGGTGGGGGTATCCACCCTCAAACTAGGGTCATAGAGTCTAATATCTATCCAATTGTAACATGAATTCAAGCCTATTATAGATGACCCATAAGACTGTTGGTGTAAACCATGAATATCATACATATAAATCACCACAAACCTAATTGTAAACACACCACCAAATATCATACATGGATCAGATTTTATCTTCCACTCTAAATATCATACATGAATTCAAAAAAAAAAACCTAATTGTAAACACACCTCAAAATGTTTAGCTAGGTATGTGGCTTATTAATGCCTTGAGAGGTTAGTAGAGAGATAATTCTAGGTTTTGATACAAGGTGTAAATATATTATTTTCTATTTTTAATTTTTTTTGTGTGTCAAATATGATCCTATATATGTTGTTTAGGCATATGAGACAAGTTTTTATGGGACACTAATCATGGGAGTATGATCCTTGTTATATCATTATATGATATGGAGTTTTACAAATGTTAAATTTGTATGAGATAAATATGGATAGTGGATAAGAACCTGAGTGATATTTCTTTGAAGAGATCACTTCTTCTTGGAAGGTAAGAGTGAGTGTTGGTATAGAAATTCAAGAAAAGTCTTAAAGTGTGAAAACAACTATACATTGGTTATTTGTGATTACTATTTTTTTAGAGTATTAGAGTAGACACACCACCCCCCCTAGACAGCCCCACACACCCCTGTAGACCATACCCCCCTATATCCCCCCCCCGGGACAGCCACCCCCACCTAGATAGCCGCACCACCCCACCTAGACAGCGCACCCCACCCCCCACATGGGCAGCCCCCCTCCTCCCTAGATAACCCACACCCCCTCCCCCAACTAGACAACCCACCCCACCCCCTTGGACATCCCAACCCCTGGACAACCCACACCCCATCCCCCACCTGGACAACACTCCCCCACCCCCTAGACAGCCCAACCCCTCCCTGGACATCCCACACCCCTACAGCCCCTACCCCCTGAAGCCCCCCTGGACATCCCACCCCCTGGATATCCCCCAACCTACCTCGATAGCCCACCCCCACCCCCACTTGGACAGCCCCCACCCCACCTGGACAGCCCCCACCCCCACCCCCACCTGGATAGCCCCCCACCCAACCTGGATTTCCCCCCACCTCCCACCTAGACAGCCCACTCCCACCCCCATATGGATAGCCCCCTCCAACCCCACCTAAACAACCCCCACCCCACCTGGACAGCCCCCCACCACCTGGACATCCCACCCCCACCTGGACAACCCCTATACTCCCACCTGAACAACCCCCCTCACCTGGATATCCCACCCCCTCCTTGGACTTCCCACACCCCTCCCCACCTAGACATCCCACCCCACCCCACCTGGACAGCCTAGCCCCCTCCCACACCTAGACAGCCCACCACCACCACCCTAGACAACCCACCCCCACCACCTTGGATAGCCCACCCCCTAGATAGCCCACACCCCCTCCCCACCATGGACATACCACCTTGACCCCCTGGATAGCCCACACCCCTCCATGGATATACCACACCTCTCCCCCACACCCCTGCAACCCCCTACACCCTGCAGCCCCCCTACTTACTGAACAACCCACCCCCACCTGGACAGCCCCATACCCCCTACAACCCCCTTAGGGTAATTTTATTTAAAACCATTTTATTAATTAATAAAAGGAAACCAACATGCATTAGCCATTTTAATCAAAACAACCCCTTTAATTTATCAAAACATGAAAAATTCAATTTATAAGGCACTATGGGTCAATTATAAAATGTCATTGGGGAAAGGGGAAATCAACTACATGGTTAATTCCAATTTAAAAACTGGTCCAAGCACTTAGGAGGTGGGGTGGTGTCCAGGAGGTGGGGTGGTGTCCAGGGGGGTGTCCAAGGGGGTGGGGGGCTGTCCAAGGGGGTGGAGGATTTCCAGGGGGTGGGGGTGTCCATGGGGTGGGGGGTGTCCAGGTAGTTGGGGTGTCCAGGGGGTTGGGGGGGTGTCCAAGGGGGTGAGGCTGTCCAGGGGGTGGGGGGGGGGCTGTCCAGGGGGTGGGGGTGGGGGGGGGTGTCCAGGGGTAGGGTGGGCTTTCCATGGGGGGTGAGGGGTGTCCAGAGGGATGGGGGTGTCTGGGGGGTGGGTGTTCTAGGGGGTGGGGGTGTCTAGGGGGTGGGGGGCTGTCCAATGGGGTGGGGGGTATCCAATGGGGGGGGGGGTTTCAGGAGGGGTGGGGGTGGGGGGTGTTCAGGGGAGGCAATAATCATATAATACCTTGAAAATTACCTATACCCAATCCAACTAATATCACAGTTCCAATCCATTACCCAACCAACAACCAATTCATCCTCAATATCACTACGTTTCCCATTATTCATTGAACAAAAACTATAAATACAAAATCCGAATCCAATTTTGAACTAAACTAAAGATCATAGAAACTACCATATCACCCCACTAAAAAAATGTAAAACCACCTACACCACTACCCCAACCATCCCCAATCCCTTCACATGGACCATCCTTATATCCATTACCTACCTTGAGACCATATGACTAAACAAACCCTTTACCATCTTTGAGCAGGGATACATCTCACCAGCACCCATTAGTTCATATGGTTCAAGAAATCTACACAGAAGGAGTGGAAATGAAGACTTAAAATAAAAGTGATTCACAAAATCATGACACTTGAAGTGTAGAACAAAAACAGAAAACAAATCAAAGTGTTTGGTATACCATGACAGAGACCTCACGAAACTCTGATTTAGGCCATATAAAAAAATAAAACAAAAAAATAGATGTAGAACATTAAAACTAAGGTAACACTTACTAATTTTAAGTTTAGAAATCAAAAAATTCTTGATTGAAGATGAATCTATTGGGTGGAAGGAGTTTTACAGCCTAGTTTAAAGAGAGAGCTTCAAGAGATCTTCAGATTAGGGTTGTAATTGTGCGGATGAGGGAGATGGAGATGCTGTGTATTTGGGGGAAACCTTTCCCAACATTTTTTAAAACCTATTGGGAAATATATTCTTTACCAACAGTTTTAAAAAACCATTGGCATACATTATAGAAATCAGAGATTTTCCCATGGTTTGAGTAAAACATTGGTAAATATTCATTCTAACATCAGAATACGAATGGTTTCAATAAACCGTTGGTAAAGGTTTCTCTAAAACTAGTATACCAATAGTTTGTTCAAAACGTTGGCATAAAACCATTGGGAAAACCTCCATTTCCACTAGTGGACCATCAGAAGTCCTATGCTGATTGCATCCAGAGGCCCCTGGAGTTTGATGTTGGAGACCATGTGTTCTTGTGAGTCTCCCCTAGGTGTGGGAAGTGGATGTTTGACAAGGAATTAAGATTTCTTCCTAGTTTATTAGGCTCTTTGAGGTATTGGGGTGTGTTGGTGAGGTTGAATATTGGTTGTAATTGGCACTGTGACTGGAGAGGATCCATGATATCTTCCATGTGTCATAGTTTCATCAATATCTTCATGATGAATCTCACATTATTAATTGGGGAGAGTTGGATATCGAAGATGACATGAAGTTCATGGAGCAGATAGTAGATATCCAATATCATTGAGAGAATGTTCTTCATTGAAGAACCATTCCCTTTATTTTCATGTTTTGGAGGTATGGTGACCTGTAGAAGAGTACTTGGGAGTGAGAGATGCAGATGCATGCCCAGTACCCTGATATGTTTTAAGACATTCTCTTTTGTGTTTTTTAGACAATGTGATATTTATATCTTATTATATTATGATATGTGAAGTTTTCCTTGACAAGTAATGTGTGATAAAGTTTCTAATTCACTAAAATGGGAGGATTTAATTATTAATTAAGACACATTATACTATGATGTGACCAAAACTGTGCGAGTGGGTCAGTGCCACCCAACGCGGATAGTATTTCAACATGGAGTATGGAATTCACTAATTTATGTGCTTAGTGGAATGATATGTGTTAGTTGTGTTAGTGTTTGGTTTGAGCCATGTGGTGGTTGATACGGTTGTGTGGTGATGTGTTAGTGTTTGATAAATGATGAGATCCTTGGGAGGTGTCTCATGGGATGGTTGTTCGGAACCCTTTTTTTCTTAGGTTTGGTTGTGATTCTCGAGGATGAGAATCATTTTAGAGGTATCTAGTGTAATGGTATATTACTTCCCAGTCCATTAATTTTATAGTTTTGGATGTTTTAGGTGTTTTAGAGGAGTCTTGATGTGGTTTCGTGGTGGTTGGAGGTGCAGTAGAGCTGTTGTAGGATTTTCACACCATGAATGGATTACATGATATGAATTGGTAATTCATTTCTTGTGTATCTAGATGGTTTCACAGATTGTTTGAAGGTGAAGGGGAAACCATAAAAGGGATTCACATCATGAAATTGGTACATGACATGTAATTAATTAAAGGCCAAGGCAACGTGAATTTTGGAAGAATGTGGAAAACATGGTAATTCATTTCTTGAATGGGTTACACGATGTTAAATTGTGGGGTTATAGGTTATTTTATAACCCTTTCAGCCAATTTATTTTCATTCATACATACATATCTATCTCTACGTCTTATTCCAAGTAAACCCTAGTCAACCCGATGATACCTTCTAGACCTCTTCTACCTTTCATAGATCCATGGGTTCTGGTGGATTCCTACTGGCCATCCATGTTGAGTTCTCCTCCCATCCTCATGGGGTTTCCTTCCATTCTTCTTTAGAGATCTGATGCAGTGATGTGGTTTTTGTTTGGGGTGTTTAAGAGTTTCATTTTTGATAACCTATGGGTGTGGTGTATGTTGATTGGTGTGTTCCTTACACAGTGGTGGTTTTGGGTTGTTTTTTATTCACCCTACAGTGTGCAGTGAGATCAAAAATATTCCTTGAGGTAGGTGATCCTTGTTATCACCTGTTTATGTCCTATGTGTGATATTTGCATGACTTTCTTAACTTTGGGTGGATACTAAGGTTAGTTAATTAGATAATTAATTAGCATGTCTAAAATTTATACTAATGGGTTGTTTCCACATTCTTTACTACTTTTATATATATTATTAATGATATTATTCTTGCCTATTGACAATTATAAAAATAAAAGATATTGGTGGCCTTATTTGTACTGTAGTTATTATGATCTAATGACCCTTTCTATGGTTTTTTACGATCTCACCCTAAATAAAACGGTTAGAGAACGTATGTTTAGTTAATAAACTAGTTGAACTTGGATTTTGGTTTGGGTGATAACCTATTCTAATTAAATAAGTAATGTGATTAAAGTCCCAAAATAATTGTGGAAGCCAGTTTGTGATGCAGTTGTGTATGATTATGCTTTAAATGTTTCTCTATATTTTTTAGTCTATTTTATAGTGATGGAGTTGACTTGATGGGCCGTGTGATGTGTGGGGATGTGATATGGAGGTTGGTTAGCATGAAAACAATGTGGGCAGTTGTGCAATGTGGTGTGCAGTGTTGTGATGCATGGTGGTGATGATGTGTGGTGGTATTGCGTGGTTGTTTCATGCATTGGTTGTGTTTTGGTGTAGTGGTTCTGGTGTAGTGGTTGTGGTGTAGTGGTTGTGGTGTAGTGGTTGTGGTGTAGTGGTTATGGGGCAGTGGTTGTGGAATATTGGTTGTGGTGCATGGTGGTTTAGTTGTGCAATGTGAGGTTATCATGGTAAGATGACTTGGGCGATGTGACATGACAAAAATGGTGGATGTGTGGTAATATGGAAGTAGTTGTGTGAGTTAGTTCGGTTGTATCATGGCGTGGTTGAGATAGTTTCATGATTATCAATGGGATAAACTATGATGATAAACGAAAAAATAGGTTGGTAGATAAATGAGATGGACTGGAAATGGATGCGTGGTAATTGGATAACTGAATTGAATAAATGAATGAGTAGTGTAATGTGAAATAAAATGGTTAATGAACAAATGTGGTGAAACCTGCAATTGAAAGTTGGAAATATTGTGTGGCTTGTGTGGTGGTTTTGTGGTGTTGCATATAGTGGATCCAGTGGTTGTGATAGTTGGTGCATAGTACGATGGTGGTGATGTGTTGTGAGCTAGTTTAATTGGTGTGAACCCATAAGTTGGGTGTTATGTGCTATATATATATATATATCATGTATGATTATGTTATTTTTATACAAAACCAACCGTATTTTATAACCATACCAATTCTTATAGGTTCTGAGTTCTGTGTGTTTTCCACAACATCCAAGATAGTAGTGATATGGATGGATGGAAACCCCTCTCCCCCACATTTCCTTTAGATGTTGTGGTACAATTTATTGTTGAATATTACTTAGCGGTGACGTGTTGCCTAGGTGTTTATGGGAATGATGTGATTTGTGGCAGGGGTGATCCATGGTATGAGGAGGGAACAAGGTTGATTTACTTAATGTTCATGATACCCTACTGATATGGTTCTAATGTGATGTAATGTGTGGTATAGGTTCCTGTGGGAAGGATGTGACGTGTTCTGCTGTGATGTGTGGCCTAGGTGTATATGGGAAGGATGTAATGTGATGTGATGTTTGGCCTATGTGTTTTTAGGTAGAATGTGATGTGATGTGATGTTATGTGTGGATTCTATGGGTGGGATGCGATGTGATGTGTTTCCCAGGTGTATACATACATGATGTGATGTGATGTGGTAGTGTGAAAGGGATGAGAGAATAGTTCATTCGACATTGGGGCGTGAAAACATAAAATAAGCATGTAATCGGTAGTGGGGAACCTAGCTTTGTTATGATCTTAATGCTATATTATTATACTGGATGCATGATTTAGTGAGATATCCATAGTGAGGTTGGGTTTGGTTGGATGACCTGTATAGGTTCTTGTTATTTCTTTTGTTTGTTCACATGAAATTTAGCATGCTCTTTTCACATGTGCACTTGAGGCATTGGATATGTCCCTAATGAGTATACCTATTATTCTCACCCTACGTATATAAAGTATTTTTTATATTTTTAGGAGGACTTTCAAGATTAAACTAGACATTACAAGCTGGGTTAGAGCTATTGTTGAGTCACTTCATAGATTTTACATTTTGGTATATTGTTGGAGACATATATGTATCCGTTTTACTTTATTCATATATTATGAGATATTTTTTTGTTTACCTTCATATTATCTAATGGAGTTGTTTAGTGATTTTTTATTGTATCTTATGATCCTATTTCATTTATATAAGGTAATTCCTCCCATTATGTGATATTTTTATAACCACTGTGCTAGTTTCCAACTCAGGGAATAATGGAGTCCGGACTCGGGGTCATTATATCTCTCCCCTTATTACAATATCTTTAGCAGGAGGGGTTCATGACATCACTAGTTTTCCATCCCCTGTACTGTTGGTTAATTCGAATTCAGAAAGGCTCTTTAAAAATTAGAATCCAGTTTTAACTTGATTCCATATAAAGTTTTCCCAAATCCGAGATTAGAGGAGATGAAACCCACTCAAGTGGTACTTCAACTAGTTGATATATCTATCAAGTATCCCAATAGACTATTGGCGGATGTTTTGGTTAAGTTTAGAAAATTTATACTTCCATCCGTTTTCATTATTCTCGATATGGAAGAAGATTCTAATATACCACTAATGTTGATAAGAAACATTCTACTAATTGGGAAAGTTTAAATTGATGTTCATCAAGGAGAGATGATTTTACATGTGGGTAATGACAGGGCTTCCTATAATGTACTCAAAGTTTTCAATAAAGCCTCTATTATAGATTAAAAAATCTACAATATAGTGTCTAACTTGGAACATTAATTGAAATATAGTAACATTGATATAGGTCATCCACAACAAAGTGAAGACCAAAGTAACGAGGAAGGTTATTTTGTCTCAAAATCATAATAAGTTTAGTAAGTTTCTAGAAAAAGAATCCATCATTGGCAGTATGAATTAATCTTGAAAATCTTGGAAAGATAAAAGTTTAAGCCCTTAGTGACTTTAGTTTAAAAGGATATATATATTGAAATGAAATATCTTCCATCATCTATTTAGTGCAACCACTTTGGGGGAGAAATGTACATTTCTAGTTATTTTAGATTCCTCTCCCATGAAGAATAATTATGCTAAACTTTGGTAGGTTTTAAAGAGAAGGAAGTAGGAAATCAGTTTGATAGTGGATAATATTAAGGGGATCAGTCTGATAATTTTCACTCTTAATGTTCCTTTTAAGGACTAAATACACATTTTTAACCACAATGAATACTCAATCGTCCCATGGAAGAAGTTATCAATAATTAGGCAATTAAACTCTTGGATGTCGAAATTATTTATCTAATCTTGGATATCTCATGGGTGATTCCTTTACAAGTAGTGCTTAAGAAAGGTCGGATCATGGTAGTTTCTAATGGGAATAATGAAATTATCCCTATAATTATAGTTAAGAGGTTAAGATTATGTGTTGAATTCCAAAAGTTAAATGACTTCACATGGAAAGACCACTTTCCAATTCCATTTATGGATCATATAAAGGAATGACTACTTGGGAATTATTTATACTATTTTTTGGATGGTTATTCTAGGAATAAATATATTTTTATGTCCCCTAAAGATTAGGAAAAAATAACCTTCACATTCCCATATGATAAATATTCATATCATTATAGGTCTTTTGGAATATATAATGATCATGTCACATTCCTATTATGAATGATGGAAAATTTCCATGATACAGTGGAGAAGATATTGGAGGTATTCATGTATGGTTTCTACCTCTATGGAAATTCATTTAACACATGCTTTAGGAATTTAGAGATGGTTTTAGAAAGGTGTGAGCAGAAAAATATGGTTTTAAATTGTGAGAAGTTTCATTTTATGCTACAACATGGTATATTATTGGGCTACTGGATACTTGTAAAGGGAATTAATGTTGACCCCATGAATATTGAGGTTATATCCAACCATGCCATCCCAAATTTAGTTCGGTCAAAGTATTATCTATTTTGAATTTTATGAATCTTTCATAAGGGAATTTTAGGTATTGAAATCGAGGTTAATTGAATCCCCAATAATGGTTTCCCTAGACTAGAATGAGAAATTTGAATTAATGTGCGATGATAATGATTAGGATATTGGAGCAATCCTTGGATAGTGGGTTAAGGATAGTGGGTTAATCATATATTTTGGCCAATATACTATGAAATTCATGCTTTAAATTAATCTCAAATTAATTAAACCAATAATAAAAAATTAATTTATATCCCTCACAATTACATTTGATATATTTTGGTTTTAGTTGGTACTGTGCATGGTGGATTTCTAAATGGACCATACAACACTTAAATATCTCCATAATAAGAAATATGAGAAACCAAGGTTGATTAAATGGATACCACTTCTGTAAGAATTATATCAAGATATTTATGATAAAAAGGTAAGTGAAAATATTTTTTCTGATCACTTATATCAATTGGATTTACCCCACCTTGAGGTATAAGATGATAGAGAAATTGAGGAGGATTTTCTAAATAATAACATATCTTAATCTATAGAAACACCTTGGCCATGGTTGAATAATTTTAAAAATTACCTAGATATATGGATGATTTAACTTGACTTCTCATTTCAACATAAGAAGTGATTTTTTCATAGGTAAAACATTATTTTTTGGTAGACTCGTTGTTATTTTGGTATTATGGAGAAGGTTTTATTTGGAATTGTGTTTTTAAATTATAATTTTAGGGAATTTTGTAGTATTTTCATTCTTCTCCATCTAGAGGAAACCATGGGACATACAAAACTATTTATATGTTATTACAATGTAGTTTATTTTGGTCCATAATGTATAGATATTTTCCAAGTATTGTGGTGTACTATGATAATCGAAAATGCATGGGTAACATTGGGAACATAGATAAAATACCACAAAATCCTATGCTGCAAGTGGATGTTTTTGATGTTTTGGGGGTCAATTTTAGGACCTTTATCACCTTCATATGAAAAAACCTATATTTTGTCTTGTTTTGATTATGTTTCAAAGTTGGTGGAAGCTGCTACTACTACCCAAAACTCAATTAAAGTATTCATTAATTTTATTAAGAAAAACATGTTCATCCAGTTTGGAGTTTTAAGAGTGAATATCAATGACCGAGGCAATCATTTCAATAGATTAATGCCAAGTAATGTTATGATGAAGTGTGGGGTGAGGTAAAATACCGGTACCCCTTATCAACCTAAATATAGTGGAAAAGATTAAGTTTCTAATTGAGAAATAAAGAAAATTCTAGAGAAAATAATGAGAGCCTTAAGGAAGGACTAGCCAAAGAAGCTATACGATGAATTGCTGGCATACTAAACAACCTATAAAACTCCATTTGGCATGTCAAATTTCTAGTTGGTTTATGGGAATACATCCCAATTTCTAGTTGAGTTATAAAATAAGGCATATTGGTAAGTTGAATAATTGAATCTTAATATCATATCCATTGAGAAGAAATGGAATTCATATCTATTTGAACATAATGAAATCATATGAGAGGCACATGACAATGTAAATATGTACTAGTAAAAGATAAAGGAAGTCCATGATCACACGATCTGTTGGAATTCATTTCAAACTAGTGATCAAGTATTTATCTTTAACTCTATATCAAGACCTTTTCAAAGTAAATTGAAGTCCCATTGGTCAAGACCCTTTAAAATATTTAAATTATTTAATAATGGAGTTGTTGAGATTGTGGGAGAAAGAAATGCCTCAAACCTTATTATCAAATGAAATATATGGTCAGAAGGGTATCCAAAATTATCTTAAAATAAAAACAGTCCTAGGTATGTTGATCTAAAGGCATTAAATGTAGCACTGATCAAGAGGTATATGGTCATTTTATAAAAAAGTTCATAATTTGTTTCCCTATTTTTGTGTTTGACTATGAGATTATGTGATTGTGTTTTAATATTAATGTGTTATATTTATAGGATAATAATTAAATAATAGATCTTTGATTGAATTTATATTATGTAGGTATTTAAATTTTATATAGATGTCTAAACACTCTTTTTAAAATAATTAGGGAACTTAAGCTTTGACTTTTGGGAAATAAATTAATTTCAAAAGAGTGAGGAACCACAATTTTTAAAATCAAACCCACATGCATAGTTTGTGCATGGTTAAGAAAACCATATGCCATATCCATGTGGGGTAGACACTCATTTCTAGAAGCACTACGTGATATCTGTGTTGAAAAATCGATAGTGTGCCTCCACCATGAAAGAGGTACTCACAATCTAGTGGAACACACATAATTACTATATGGTTAACCAGCATAGTAACTGTGAAACTTTTAAAATCACCCCAAATTTCCGAAAAAAAATAAAAAATACTCCATTTTAACTCAAAAATTGAGCTACACCCTCACCCTACCCATGGGTCTCTATTCCCTCTTCCATCCCCTCTTCTCCTCCCTCTTTATTGTATCCTCCCCTTCCTCTAGTTTGAAGCCCGAAGGTATGTTTCTCCTCCTCCTCATCCTTCATTTTTATTCTCTTCATCTTCATTTTATTCTTATTTTCCCCCTAAGATAGGGGTTTATATATTATTTTCCCCCATACACTTTTCAATTTTTACTCCCCCTCTTTTCCTCATTTTTCAATTAATTTTCATGCTAAATTCTTCAAGAACATCATCACACATAATTTTCACAGTCAATTTTTCTAAAACCTAGATTTTTATTAATCCATCACCACTTGTTTAAGGATATCATAGTATTTACATAATAATTCAATAATTTAATTTCAACTATATGACTTTTAATTTTTTTATGTGTGTGCTAATATTGTTACAATTCCTTTATAACACCCTCCCAATCTCTCTATGGCCTACTCCTCTAAGAATTTCGATAGATAATTTTTGGGAAAACTTCCAAGATCTCATATAATATTCTATTATAGAGAAGATAATACAAGATACTAAGTCTTTTACACTTGATAATTAAACCCCCATTGATGTTTTTAATCCTACTACCTTACTGCACTTGGAATCATTGACAATATCAAAACATTAATTTCCAACCGTAACCATATAGAGGCCCTCTCTATATAAAAACCAACTTATAGATTGATTGTAATCGAGTTTTTAGAAAAATGTTTCTACTAGGATAATTATAATACTAATGATGATGGGGATATAATTGAGGTAAAAGGAAATACATCATTCCACCTTCTCAAAAAATTCTGTAGTTTGCAACTAGGGTGTTTTTACTCTGTGCTCGACATTTATGAGGAGGATCATGTGAACAACTATATTATTCCAAGATATATCTAACTCTGGACCCCAAAATCACCTGATAATTTTGAGCCACCATTTTATATCCAGGGGCTGAATAAGTTTACCAAATATCTAAGGTCTCAGAATTGATCAACCAAAACCCATTGAATCCTACATCGAGTCCTTACCACTTGATTCACTTCTTGATCAGATAGTGAAGGGAACATGACACTAAGGTACCTATTTTTAATTTATTCCATTATTTTTGTAAAATTATAGATTTGTAATATTTTTTCACCCAATATCAATTGAACATGTTTACTAAGCCTAAGGGATACATTTTTAGAGGCCCCTACATTATGATCTTAGCTGAAAGTCTTACACTCTATTTTTACAAGGAGGACTTCACTAAACATTATACACCTCTACCATTCAACATAAATATTATTATTTTTTAAATAAAGATAATTGATTATGATCAAAATCACTACCATTTCAGATTAGCCTAGGATGTGGCCCAGGATGAGACACAAGACATCTTAGCTTCTACAAACGCTTCCCATCACACCACTACACCTGATGAGGAGCACACTCCATCCTACCATACAACCTACCATCCATCCATGACTACCATTTCCATGTCTACACCCCTAATAATTTTACTATAACAACCATAACCATGTGGGAACACTATATACTGACCCAAACCTACAATGGAAGTGGGATCATTAATTTTATTCCATGTTTGACTAGAAGGTTGAGAATGATCAATATAAAATGGATGGAATATTATTTTAATACTTATCTTACCCATATCTATAATAACCCCTACTTGTCTATCCCCATTACTAATAAATTTATGATGGTGATTCCTCTCAAACATGCACATCTTAGTATTTTTATCCAGCAACTGAGAAACTGGTTGTATATTCTATAGAGAATAGTCATGAAACTCCTCTGATGACTGAGGTTATGGACTATGAGCGAAAAACGGAAGATCCAACTTGGGATGAGGATATTGGTGCATAATTTCATGAATCCTTTGGAATAATCCCTCCCATGCGTTGAAACTAAAATTTTCTTGACCTTTCACTTGTGTTTTATGCCTCAAACTTTTGCTACATTGCCTTATTTGTTCCTATGTTTTGTTTTTGATGTTTCAATAACTCTTAGTTTTTGATTTAAATCTTAGAGTGATTGTTTGATAATTTTATTTTTCCATTGATCTTTCACTAATTTGTATTGCTTCATTTTTCCTAGTTTCTTTATATTATGTAGTAAGGGGACTACTTGTAACTCTCAAGGCACACTCTTAAAATAAATGGGTACTCACACACCATTATCTTTCCAATCCTTCTACATCACTCTAGGGGAGTTTTATTTCCATCACTTTTATACTTTCATTATTTATTTTCATCTTTCCTGTGCTTACCTGATCACTTGTATCCTCCTTAACATGTTAATCAAGGATTTTGATCAATCTTAATTATGGGGGAGGGTACCTAAAAGTTTTCTACCCTATTTCTTCATTTCCTTGGCCATTCTAGGGATGAAATATTTTTATTAGAAACCATTTAAGTTATATAATATATTTCAAACATTCATATTAAATAAATGAAAATGGATTTTGGGGAATAATTTTAAAATTTCTAATATATTGAGATTGATAAGTATATTTTAAATGTGAATAACAATTATAAAAGTCAAGGATAATTATTTCAATCTTCATTCTTAATACATTTTTTAAGAAGAATTTTGTGATGGAGATGTTTAAATTAAGGAACCTCTTGAAATGGACGTAAATTTATTCATAAGGGGAAGTGATGCTTCAAAATTGTTGATACCATAGATATGGTTATTACATGATATTAATTACATGAACTCTTAAATTACGAAAAAAATCCATTTAGGTGAGTCATTTTAAAAATATGGGTACTAAAACTCATTCCCAGTATCTCACATCAATGAAAATTATAAATAGAAAAAATAATATCCAAAATGACATTAAACCTCCATCATGATTCAATATTTCAAGTCAATGAGGCTGTGTGAAATATTAAAGTGATGGCCCACTATTTGGGGTTAATGAGATCTTTTACTAACCTACAAAAGTGTGTGATGATATAGAAATGAATTAAGGATCTTTCTTTAAAATATATAAGGATGGTTTTAGATTTAAAGAAAAGAGTATTTAAGTATTAAATTTTTGATATTTTGAATTTAATTTATATTGTTAGTTTATTCTAAGGATTTTTGAGTATTAAATAATATATGTAGGTTTTTTTGACAACCATTCATTCAAAATTCACATTCACTAGGTTGATATAATATGTGACATATCTACCTATTTCTAAGATAATCCCTTTGAGATGATTTTCTAGGTAATTTTTTGAGGAAAAACAATCAATCAAGTGTGGGGGAGTTTGATTCACTTGTGTGCATGAGTCCTTTTAAAATTATAAATTATAATAAAAGTGGTTTTATGTCTCTTTTCATGTATGTACATCCTTTACATGTTTTTAGGAGAATATTGGTTATTAAATTAAGAATTTATAATATTTGGCACGGACCAGGCATTTTAGAAGAAAATCAAAGCCATTTGGACCCATTTTCCATGGTGAATATATTATACTATGTCACCCAAACCATACACCCCATCCCATGAAACCATGAAAGGCCTGAAGAGTTGAAATAGAATCACATTAATGGTGTCTAAAAAATTACCAAAACCATACAGATTCACTAGGAAACCATGAGAGGTTCCATTTGAGGAGGTAGTAGAGATTACACAGTATCCACATGATTATTTAAACCATGTAGACCAACCCTCAATCCATTCAAGTTAGAACCCAAGGAGACGGAACCATGTAAATGGTTAACTAAATCATCTAGACTTTCCAATAAACTATTCAAATCAAATCTAATGGAATATAAAGAATACTATGGTTAATGAAATTTTAAAAAAATCATGTGAATTAAATGTGCACCATTCAATAGACAACCACCTACATTCCATCTACCCCCATAACCACCCTTTGACCTAAGATTATGACTCTTAAGTACCACTAGACATCGAGAAAAACCAATTAACAATATCTGAGTATTTTTATAGGGGATAAATCTTCTGTGAGGCAATCATTCTTTGCTAGAGGTGATCTTGAAACTCAATATAAGAAATTTGTAGAGATTTTTCTTAAAGGTGACTTATACATTTATTTTTCCCATACTATAATGAAAACTATAGGTAATATGGTCTTGTTTTTAATTTATTGAATGAGTAGGTAATTACCCCTATGAATTGAGGTTTTAGATGATTATGAAGAAGATTTTTGGTAATTGATTTATTTATATTGTTTTTGTGTTGTTATTTTTAACATTTCATAACCCCTTGATTTTTATTTCTTTTATTCACTAGTTATACCATATCAGATCAAGAACAATTTATCCATGGATATACAATGGAATTGTGATGAATAATCCCATGACCATTGGGTGCATTCATCATTTCAAATGGGTTTTATTTCATAACAATTTTCAAGAATTAATTATTAGACCAAGGTGTTCAATTTTTTAAACTTAAATGAAAACTACCAGAATAAGGTGGCTTCGACACAATTGAATCCCGAACATGTGATTTATTATAAATGAAAAGACACAAAAAGTAAATTTATTTCTAGTGGCCTTCATCAAATTTCAAATCATTGATGCACTTATATTAGTGATATTTAAATCTATTTTGAGGGGGGGGGGGTATTTGGCTTGGAATAGAAAGGTGACTCTAGTGGAGATTGAAAAGAGGTCATATGAGGTTCCCCATGAAATTCTAACCCTATAGAAGCATACGATGAAAGATTATACAGTATATTTGAGTGTATTTCAAGTGAGGATCATCCTAGATAAAGGAACACTATTTGGTAAACTCTTTTATCCCAAATAAAACTCCTTTTATCCTTATATTCCTTTCAAGATTGATATATAATCCAATGAATAAAAAATCATGTGTAACATCTTATATTTTTTTATAATAATACCTTGTTTACAAAAAACTTATTTTATCATATAATAGATATAATACTAAAACCCACATCCTTTATTTAGATCCATATAAACTTAATAAATCCCTTTTTATTTAACTCCATGTTTTAAAAAACCATTTTTTCATTATTTGAATACAAAAAATGATCTCCATCAATTATTTTATAGATTTTGAACTCCTTTATATTTAAAACACTTTTAAAACATAAAGTTAGTATCATATACCTTCAAAATAAAGAAATTTATTTCTATAACATCAATACCTAACATTAAAATTCCATGATTTTTCTCAAACACCTTTAGATTACATAGATAAATCCATTATATAGAAACAATGCCCTTGATTCTTGACATTACCTTTAGGTTTCAATGACCTTGACTGGCTATTTTTACGAAACATTACTGGACTTTACATCAAGCTTTTATTAGTTTAGTTTTTAACCTTTACCCACTTATTCTGTTAATATAGTACCAAAACCTTTACATTAAACTCCCTAATTCATCTATCCTCAACAATTTTTTAAAATAGGGTAAAAATTTCTTTAAATTATTCAAATTTCCATAAAATTTACAATGATGATTGAAAAATGAGTTTCACAACTAGATAAAGCTTTAAAAAACATTTAGTCTCTCTATGTCCTAAAATTATCAATAATATTGAGTGTAAGAGTGGAGAAAAAATTTAATTATTTTATGTTTTTTAGTTTTAGTGTGAAAATTGTTTTTTTAGGGTAAAGTGTAAAAACTTTGGATGTTTAATAACCAATAAAAACACTTGGGTGAATCTGGATAGAGGTAATTCACTAGAACCATAGATGTATATGATTGTGATGATTATGTAATTTCATTATGAATTTAGTATGTGGATAGGTCATTTCATCAGTAATAGAAACAACAATTTAATGGAAGTTCTATGGGATCCTCAGAATGTGAGATTGAAATATGCACAATGGATAGTGTGATTTTACTAGAAGTTTAATGTGATTATCATAATGGATAAGTTTAGTTAATGGATCATAATGAAGTTCAAATATGGTAGAGTCAATTAAGAAGATGTATGGATTCTTATACTCTAGGATTGGGTCATGGATTCAGAGCATACAATGAGTAATGCAGAAGTATAGAGGAATGGTGATGAAAAGTATAAGAGTTCATGGATGAAAAAAAGTCAATCATAGTAGTATTTGGAATCTTTACTTAAATAGGAAATGTTTATCAAGTCATTAGTATGGAGCATAAAATATGTGCACTATTCACCAAGAATTAGCAGTCAATGCAATGAATTCTATAGAAAGTCTAGATATGTAAAATACAATAAAGTGATTCTCCTATATTTTGGATGATGTTGTTTATTGGATGAATTTATATAGATATCTATAATAAGTTCATTGGTCTAAACGGGAAAATCATGGCTGAAAATTACCAATAATGACTGATAGATACTGATGATGCCAAACCCTAAGGATGACGTGGCTTTGAAAGGAGAACATATAGGTTCATCTAGGTGTTATAGGATGAAATTTCAAAGGATTAAGACCAAAGGGAGAAGAAACCAAGATATAAAATGTCTATAAAGAATTGGTGAGACTTCTTCCAATATTATTTGTGGGGTTTTCAGATATTGTAAATCCTTTGTAACTCGTATGTACTTCCATTGGAATGAAAAATATACTAACATTCTATAGTGCAAAAAATATGAAATTCTAACATATTCAATCCTTATATTCATTATGTTTATACATTGTGATTTCATATGTATGCCTATTCTGTGCTTGATCACTTACTCATTTCCCACTAGGAGGATCATGAGGTGACTGATTCTTGAGAGGAATCCAAGGAAAGGATGACTTGATGTGGTGGATGGGGTGAAATGTCTTCCCAGTTCCAATATTTATAGTGAAGGGGATGATTTGATTGAAATATACTCAAAAACTAGGGGTTGAAGTTCTATTGTTCTAAATGATCAATAATAAAAACAACTAGTGATCATATTTGTGCCCTCGTCTCTAATAAGTGGTATCAAATCTTGGTTGCAGTGTTTAATGATAGAGAACAGATGCATAGGTTTCTGGTGGAGTAGTTGGTCTTTGAAGGTCCTATATAGGAAAAAAATTGTGTTTACTTCTGATTAAGTGCTCTATCAGGTTATAAAAAAGATTTCAGCAGAATTTAGTGTTATTACCATAAATATTTTGTGAATGTTGAAAGTCTAATTGGATTTAGGATTCATTTTTTGAGTTCTATTCATTGGGTGGAATTTTAGAGACTGGTGGAATACCAATAGAATTTTTATGGATTCTAGTAATCCCTCAAATTTTTTAGATTCAGTGAGAGTAGAAATTTATTATGGAAAGAGTTAGATTAGTTAGGCATGGTTTTCCAATATGATGGTGAAAGATTATGATCTTGTATAATGTTGGTGATGATAATCCTGGAGGGTTTGTAGTTTTCTTGGATAGAGAGGTCATACAAGAGTAGGAAAGTGAATGAAAAGGAACTAAAATAATAAATAGGTTTTTTACGAGGGTTGTGATCAGAGATTTTTTTCTATGAATGAGATATTAGAGGATAAGTAAGTAAGTCCGTGGAAAATTAGTGGAAGATAAAAAATTCTATTTCTTCAATGTTCAAATTCAATAGGTTCCACAAACCATTAGTTAAAAAGGGGTGACTAAAACATTTAAAAGTGTATAATTAATACCATATTAAGATGAAGTTATGGTGCGACATGGTTTCCATATTTAATTAAAGATAATTAACATGACGGAATGCGGAAGATCATGGTGGAATTCACTATGGGGGGATTCATGGTTATGGATCATGTAGATAGGGTTAAAAGCTCCAAAATGTGATGATTAGAAGAACTATTGTAATGATGGGGATTTGATTCCTAGAAGAATGAATCTAAGGCATGGTAATCATGAGTGAAAAAATTGAGGGAGGAGGAATTATGATAATTTATAATTCCTGTTAATTTTTTCTAGAACTCGATGGAAGGGGGTGAAAAATTCGATGTCTGTGACTAGTTTTCATGTTCCAATGTTTTATTTCAGGAAAACCCTTTTTTTACTTAAAAGTATCCTTGATGAAAGGATATGAAACATGATATAGTTGGACTAGAATTTAGTCCATGGAATGAGAGTGAGGATAAGTATTTGGAGTCCGTGATGGTAAAAATTTGAAGGATACTTAAGACATATGAAAGTAGGACAATTGTTCTCTCATCTATAATTCTATGGAAAATATGATTTTGTACCACTCTGAATCCATAGAAAGGAAAACCCCAAGTCCTATCACACAGTTATTTTCAAGGTATTTGAATTTGTGGAAATAATCATCAAAAGATTATCCAAGCAAAAAAAATACCTTTGGGATAGAGGCGAGATCCTCAAAGGACCAGATCGATGCTAGAAGTAGTGGGTGGAAAGGACTATATTGGCTTGGTTTTGTTGAGTAGTAGTTTCAATGAGAGTAAACCATATTTATGAAATCATACTTTCTTGTAGAATCATAGGGAGTTCCATTCTAATGATGTCACTAGAGTTTGTTTTACTATAAGATCTTAGTTTGCAGAGACATGATTAGAGTTTCAAAAGTAGATATTCAGAAGTGAGAGGCCATGGAATCGGTGCGCGATGAAACTTTTTTATGGAAGTCCCACAAAGTAAAAATATTTAATATCAATTCATATTTTCTTTAGGTAAATTACATGGATACATAAATATGTGTTTCACTGTTTTAGTAGAATGATAGATTTTGGATCTTGAGGTTGA
Organism: Viscum album; assembly: GCA_963277665.1. Taxonomy (NCBI): domain Eukaryota; kingdom Viridiplantae; phylum Streptophyta; class Magnoliopsida; order Santalales; family Viscaceae; genus Viscum; species Viscum album. The sequence goes on along the minus strand of OY728129.1, from coordinate 1,315,376,861 downwards.
AGGAAAATCTCATTCAATGGGAGTCTGGATGATCCAAGTGAGAATGGAATAGAGAACCATGTGATAGATATTGGATGTGGTTGAATAGATTCTAGTCAATATGAATTTTGTGTGAGAATAAGAATGTTTTTTAGTGTGATATTGTTGGAATCATATTGTGAAAAAAATTATCAAGTGGGAAATTATTATGCTTTATGTGAAAATTGTTTATTAGATCAAGTATCTAAGATCTATAAGTTTAATCACCAGTATTAACACTTTTTTTGAATCCATATGGATGTAATGCACCAAAACCATGGAATTCTGGGATCAGGTATCTAAAGTTAGTAAGTGGATGAGTCAATTCACTAGAAACATCAACATCAGTTGAATGGATGTTCAATAGAGGCCTCCAGATGTCAGATCAGTGGATACATGTTGGATAGTGTGAGTTCACTAAAATTTTTATGGGATTATCTAGAGGTATGAGTTCAGTCGATTAATCATATCGGTGGATGAGTATAGAGATGTAAAGAAAGAACATATATAGATTCTTCTACTCTATGAATCAATCATGGATCTAGAGGATGTAGTGAGGTTAATGAAAGGGGAAGCTATTGATATCCAAACCGATTTTTGGAAGAAATGTGATGAAATGTATCAGAGATCACGACTTATGTGAAGTCACTAATAGAAGTATGTGGAAGCTATCCTTTTAGAGGAAATGTTCATCAATGTATTAGCGAGGAGGGAAATTTGGATTAAACTATTCATTGGGAGTTGGTGGTCAATTCAACAAATGGTATAGGTAATTAGGAGTTGTATAGACAAACATAGAGATAATCGAATCTATCATATAGTTGTACTAAATGGATAATTGGTTGGGGCCCTCTATAAAAAGGATATTAGTTCACATGTTAATATTATGAATGAAAACTACTAATAAATAATGACTGAGGTAGACTATTCTAAACTTGAAGGCTGAGGTGCCTTTGAATGAAGATCACATAGGAGAATCTAGGTGTTTGAGGCCAAAATATCAAAGGTTTAATACTAAATGAAGGATAAACTAAAATATGCAATGGTGAGAAGGCAGTGGTGATACTTCTTTTGGTATTCTGAGTATGGATTTTGGATATTGAGAATCCATTTTAGACAAAATATACTTTTATTATAATAAAATAGATATTTTTTCACCCATTCATGCAGGATAAAATTCTAAATCATTCAATGATTTTGATAATTGTGTTTTTTTACTTTTTTCTTGAATTTGTATGCATGTTGTGTTCTTGATCACTTATGAATTTTCCTAAAATAGGATCATAATGTTACTATTTCTAGAGAAGAATCCAAGGTGGGGGAAACTCAACACAATGATTGGGGTGTGAGGTATTTTCAGTTTCATTTTTCGAAGTTATTGGGGATGATTCAAATATAAGATTCTATGATTCTAGTAGTTGATGTTCTGTTTCATTGAATGATCAGTAGTACAGACTAATGATGATTAGAATCACACCCTTATCCCCAAATTTCTTTCATAAAATTCCTTTTAAACATTAAATTAATCATTATTTTCTTATCATAAACATCAATATTAATTTGTTGAACAATTTTAATATTAAGTTACTATTTCAAATTCTTTTGTGACCGGGGTATGGATTTTCATAGTGATGTGAGTTTGTTGCCCTGCATTCCATCTTTCTAAAGGTGGGAAATATCCACCACCATGGTTGGTGATGTTGGATCCTTGATCAAAAAAATGATGATAGGATATTGGTTCCTCCTTCCTTGGATTCCTCCTTGGAACTCGTCACCTAATCTGGGTGTCCCTCATAGATTAATACAAGGTTTATGAAACTCATTACTTGTGCCATCTCTTTATGGACCCCAGTTAATTACACTACTTCTATCTGACAGGGAATCAACCTTTCATTGAAGTAGATGGTAACGTCAGGCATGTCTGGTCATCTCTAGACATAGGGAACATTAGTCACCTGTATTATTTCTTAGAGGATGGTATCTTATGAAGGCATATCAGGCATGATACCTGAGGAATCCCTTGTTTATCAAGGGTATATTATGAAAAATTCATGTCTTATGAGGTTTTTCTCAGACAACCCATTTTTAACACGAGGTAGGACTATGGAGATGAATTAAAATTGACCAAATGACCTGTAGAGGCAGATCCAAGAGGTTTCACCTTTAGGAGGGTGAACCTGGAAGGTTCACCCGATGGATGGATTAAAGATCTCAATAATAGTGGACCCGAGGTGGTGTGTCCCATAAAGGTAATATGTAACACCATGAAGGATAATATGGACACTGTTGGAGGTGGATCAAAGAGGTAAATCCCTAAGAGGGATAACCTAGAAGGTTTACCAGATGGGTGGATCAAAACACTCAATGATAGAAAACCTGAGGTGGTGTGTTCCATAAAGGAAATTTGTCACACCATGAAGGATAATCTAGAAACCGTTATAGGTGGATTGGAGAGGTATACCTCTAGGAGGGAGAACTTAGATATGGATGGATTAGAATGCCCAATGAGAGCGGACACAGGGTAGTGTATCCCATAAAGGGAAGATGTCACACCATAAAGGATGCTTTGGAAATCACCCAGGCCAGATCAAAGAGGTGAAACCCTATGAGGGGACACCACGATTTACTATTCAGTGGATTAGAATGCCTTCTAAAGGAATATCCAAGGTATCATGTTCCATAAAGGGAATATGTCACATCATGAAGGGTGATATGGACACCACCGAAGATAGATCTAAGAGGTGAACCCCTATGAGTGAGACACAAAAGTTTAGAATTGGATGTGATTGAACCTTAAGGAAGCATCCTATGTACCCCACTAGGAGACATGGATGAAAACCTACATAGTTCAATGAATGGATTGGGTCTTACACATGGGATATTCCCTTCGAAAGAGGATTTATCTTGGTTATATTTTGTTGTATTGAGTGGGGATTACATATTGAAGGTGATCGGGTGTTGTTAGGAGTAGTAACGATGTGGATGGGGCTTACATGTAATAATGGACTAGGTGAGTCACATAATATTTATAAAATGTTGTGGCCTAGGGAAAATGAAGATGGATCATGGATGGAGTGGGTGAAATTGATGGAATGGATGGGTTTGTTGGGATTAAACCATAGGGAGGTTTCCTATATATCCCACTTGGTTGAGAATTAAATTCAACATAGTTATACATTGGAATTTAGGGCTTACACCTAAGGAGGATGGCAGATGGGAAGTGGAGCATATGATTGGGGCTTACCTATAGGAGTTTCCTGAGTTCCTATATGGAGAATAAATGGTGTGGATGGGTCTTATACATGGGAGATATCCAAGTGTCTCTATAGATAAAAAATGGTGTATATGGGGATTGTCTGCGGGATATGTCTAGGTGTTGATAAGGATCAACATTGGTGTGTATGGGGCTTACACATGAGAGTTTCTGAGGTGCCTCTATGGAGTGGAAATGGTGTGTATGGGGATAACACATAACTGATGCTCGGGCAATGCAATGGAGTGGAAAAGTATTCATACAAAAATAAACCCCGACCTTGTTCGCTTGATGACGTCGACGAGGTCGCGAGGAAGAAGACGAATCGTTGGGAAAAGACGAACGTCAGTGTAGTCAGCGTTTTCCTCGATTGTTGGTTCGTTGACGTTGAAGATTCTCCTCGTCAATGAAAATCCCATGGAATAAGTCGGAGTCGAAGTCGGAGTTCTTCGTGGAGAGCTTTTCTCCTAAGGCTCTTTCCTTTACCAACGATTAATTTTCCCCAACCCACCAAAAATAAGAGATAGCCAATATAATAAATTATGTTCACATAATTTCAAATTGGAACATTTAATTAATTGAGAATGATTAATTAATTAAAGGGGGGATAATTGGAATAATAAATGTTGAAAGATTTGAAGAGGCTCCCCCATGTTTAATAGGAAGTTTGAGGGTTTCAAGCCTCGGGTGGTTCCCACCACCATAACCCCTCTTGGGAGGTTTTACTAGCTTGGGTGGTTCCCACCACCGAGCATTCAATTTGGAGAATAAAACTCTTATGGTCCCCACCTTCACAATATACACAATAGGGTGGTTACAACAAAATAAAATAAAATTTATGTTTATTTTATTTTATTATTTCCATGAAAACCCATAAAAATAACTTTTACCCTCAACCAACTACCGTCGAGGTGAAAGTATTCTTAAGAGAATACCGTCACTACAAGTTCAACAATGCCCTAAAATTTCAATTCCGAGCACCAGTTCAGAAGTCATAAAAACCCACTCGTACGTTTACTGAACGTACCTGAAAAAAAGTTCAGAAATTCATTCTGAGAACTCCGGGCCTCAGAATCACGTGACGTCAATTTTTGCAGACTTGTAAAATTCCCATATATTTAAAAAAAATTATCTGGAATTTCCAGGTCTTTACATTCTCCCCACCTCCGGGCTTTACATCCCCGTAAGCCATAACTCAAACAAAGGGAATAAGTGGGGGTACTGAGCACGCATCTGAGCCTTCTGCTCCCATATGCTCTCCTGGAGGTTCCCTTGCTGCCAGCGAACATGCACCAGAGGTATTGACCATCCACAAAGGACCCTCTCCTATTGATCCTCAATATCTACTAGAACCTCTATAAAAGTCACCCATCATTGACGTCCAGCTCTCCATGGTTGATGATGTGAGAAGGGTCGTGCACATATCTCCTCAATTGGGATACATGGAAGACGTCATGCACCTGGTGCAACTGAGGTGGAAGTCCTAATTGGGATTCCCCCTTGCCAACTCTACTGAGGACCTGAAAAGGTCTGATGAATCTAAGAGATAACTTTCTACCTCAGCCAAATCTCTGCAAACCTTATCGGGGTGAGACCCATAGAAAGACATGGTTTCCATCCTCGAACTCTAGAGGTATCCATCTTCTGTCGGCATACGACTTATGCCTGCTCTGTGTAGTCTTCATCTGCTCCTGGATGATCTGCACCTTCTCTATGGTAGCCCATACCATCTATGGTCCCACGAGTGCTGACTCCCTTGGGTTAGTCCATCACAAAGGTGATCTGCAGGGTCGCCCGTACAACGCCTCAAAAGGTTTAATCCCTATGGTGGAGTTATAACTGTTGTTGTATGAAAAATCCACCAAAGGCAAGTGATCCTTCCAACTTCCACTAAAGTCGAGGACACATGCACACAACATGTCCTCGATGGTCTGAATGGTCCACTCAGTCTGGCCATCCGTTTGAGGATGGAAGGCGGTGGTCAAATGAAGATGAGTCCCGAAATCCTCCTACAACCCCTTCCATAGCCTGGAAGTAAAACATGCATCACGATCAGAGATAATCATTAAGGGTACCCCATGTAACCGTACAATATTCTACACATAGAGGCATCCCAAGCTCTCTACTGAACCCTTCTCTCTGATTGGTAGGAAGTGGTCCGACTTGGTGAGTCAGTCGACAATCACCCAAATCGATCCATGAACCCTGATGTACGTGGAATTACTATCACGAAGTTCATGGATATACCATCCCACTTCCACTTTGGGACCTCTAAATGCTGAACCAAGCCCTCTCATACTTGATGCCCCATCTTCACTTTCTGAAAAGTGAGGCACCAAGAGACAAACTCTACTACTTATTTCTTCATTCCCGGACACCAGTGCTATCATCGGAGATCCTGGTACATCTTCGCCACTCCTGGATGTACCACTAGAGGGGAAGTGTTGAACTTCCTCAACAATTCCTCCTAAAGTGACATTGGTACCATGGTACATCCTTTGAAGAGGATGGCGTGCTCCCCACCTTCAGAAAATCCATCAAGTGCCTGTCCTGTGGATATCTGAGCACGTTATGTCTCGCAGTCAGTTTCCCCACATTATGCATCCCTGACTCGCTGAAGGAGTGGGGGAGTGAAGGTAATAGACTGAAGAAAAGTTTCTCCATCTCTATCCACAAAGGATATCTATAAAGCATCCAGTTGCTCCGTCACCTCACCTAGAAGATGTATACCCGACCTCCTACTGAGTGCATCTTCTACAAAGTTCCCCTTCTCATGAGTATATACTATCTCGAAGTCATAGTCTTAGAGGAACTCAAGCCAACGTCACTATCTCAGGTTCAAGTCCTTCTGGGAGAAGATATATCTGAGACTCTTGTGATCAGAGTACACCGTAAAGAGCTCGCCCATTAGATAGTGTCGCCACATATTTAAGGTGAAGACCACAGGTGCTAACTCCATGTCATGGGTATCATAGTTATTCTCATGCTATCTCAGCTATCTAGAACCATATGCAATCACTTCTCTCTCCTGCATCAGGACACATCTGAGTCCGGTCCCTGATGTGTCGCAGTAGACTACGTACACTATGCCCTCCTCTAGATGCCTCAGGATGGGGGCACTAGTCAGCCTCTACCTCAACTCCTGAATACTCTACTGGAATCTCTCTTACCACACGAAGGGTTGCCCCTTCTTTATTAAGGCTGATAGTAGTGCTGCAACTCTGGAGAAATCTGGTACAAACCTACGGTAATATCCATCCAAACCCAGGAAACTCTGTACCTCCATCACACTCCTAGGTGGAATCCAAGAAAGTACCACCTCAATATTCACTGGATCCACTGCAACTCCATCCTTTGATATGAAATTTCCCAGAAAGTGAACCTCTCAGATCTAGAACTGTCACTTAGAGAGTTTACCATAAATCTTGTGCTCTTGGAGTGTGTCCAGTACTACCTGCAAATGATAGGCATGTAACATCCCCAAATGATAAAGGGTTAAATGACTAAATGATATGACTCATGTCAACAAGGTGAACCTTCCTTTTCGGGAGCCTGTATGATTAGAACTCCACAGTTAAGCATGCTTGGCCTGGAGTAGTGATCGGGATGGGTGACCTTCTGGGAAGTTTCTCAGGGTGTGTGTGAGTGAGGAAAAAATACACTGGAAATGAAATGTGTTGGCCTGTGGGGGATTTCATTAGTCAAATGACCCGTTCAGGCACGTGGGTGGACCCTAAGGTGGCCCCCACATGTCTGCGGGGGCAACTGGTGGTGCCTGGTAGGCCACGACCCGACAGCCTTGTTAAGGTAAGGTGTATGTGCTGTCACTGAGACCCGGTTGTCACATTTGGTATCAGAGGTGGTACCCAGCCTTAGGTATAGTGCACTGCCTGGGTTGACATGTAAGGCCCACAACGAGGGCGTTGTGCTCTAAAGGGGGGGGGGGGGGGGTGGGGGGGTGGGGGGGGGGGGGTGATCGTAAATCCCCAAATGATAAAGGGTTAAATAACTAAATGATATGACTCATGTCAACAAGGTGCACCTTCCTTTTCAGGAGCCTGTCTAATTAGAACTCCACAGTTAAGCATGCTTGGCCTAGAGTAGTGATCAGGATGGGTGACCTTCTAGGAAGTTTCTTAGGATGTGTGTGAGTGAGGAAAAAGCACACTAAAAAGGACATGTGTTGGCCTGTGGGGGCTGTCATTAGTCATATGACCCGTTCATGCATGTGGGTGGACCCTAGGGTGGCCCCCACGTGTCTGCGGGGGCAACTGGTGGTGCCTGGTAGGCCAAGACCTGATGGCCTTGTTAAGGCGAGGAGTCTGTGCTATCACCGAGACCCGGTTGTCACAAGGCATGCTCCTCCTTAGTAGCCGAGTAGATTAGAATGTCATTGATGAAGACCACTACAAAACGATCAAGGTATGGGTGAAAGATCCTGTTCATGAGTCCCATGAACATTGCTAGAGCATTGGTCATGCTGAATGAAATAACCAAGAACTCGTAGTGGCCATACCGACATCTGAATTCCGTCTTCTACACATCTTCGTCTCGTACTCTGAGTTGGTGATAGCCTGATCTGAGGTCTATCTTCTAAAACCACCGTGCTTCCTTCAGCTGATCGAAGAGGTCATCAATCCTCAGGAGTGGGTACTTATTCTTCACGGGCACTTGGTTCAGGCACCGATAGTTGACACAAAGTCTCAAGATCCAATCCGCCTTCTTGGCAAACAATATTGGGGCTGCCCATGGAGAAACACTAGGCCAAATGAATCAATCCCCCTGCAAGTCCTTTAGCTGTACCCGTAGCTCACGAAGTTCAGCTGGAGCCATCCGATACGATGGTATAGATATCAGTTCCGTCTCGGTGTAAAAGTCAATGTAAAAGTCTACCTCTCTGCGAGGAGGTAGACCTGAAACATCATCATGGAAAACATCCGCGTACTGGTCCACCACTACAGGATAAATCAGAATATACACATCAACTATTCTGAGGGTAATTCTATCCAACTGATGAGTGATCAGCTACACTCTCCTTTGGATAAGTCTATCCTATGCTGTAAAGGCTCCCTTCTCATCGTTGAAGGTAAAACTGGTCCCATCCGTGCGAGGTGTCTGTGCTATCACCAAGACCCGGTTGTCACAAGGCATGCTCCTCCTTAGTAGACGAGTAGATTAGAATGTCATTGATGAAGACCACTACAAAGCGATCAAGGTATGGGTGAAAGATCCTATTCATGAGTCCCATAAACACTGCTAGAGAATTGTTCATGCTGAATGAAATAACCAAGAAATCGTAGTGGCCATACCTACATCTGAATTCCATCTTCTACACATCCTCGTCTTGTACTCTAAGTTGGTGATAGCCTGATCTAAGGTCTATCTTCGAAAACCACCGTGCTTCCTTCAGCTGATCGAAGAGGTCGTCAATCCTCAAAAGTGGGTACTTATTCTTCACGATCACTTGTTTCAGGCACCAATAGTTGACACTAAGTCTCAAGATCCAATCCGCCTTCTTGGAAAACAATATTGGGGCTGTCCATGGAGAAACACTAGGCCAAATGAATCACTTCCCCTACAAGTCCTCCAGTTGTACCCGTAGCTCACGAAGCTCAGCGGGAGCCATCCGATATGATGGTGTAGAGATCAGTTCCGTCTTGGGGTACAAGTCAATGTAAAATTCTACCTCTCTGTGAGGAGGTAGACCTGAAACATGATCATGGAAAACATCCGCGTACTGGTCCACCACTACAGGATAACTCAGAATATACACATCAACTGTTATGAGGGTAAGGCTAGCCAACTGATGAGTGATCGACTGCACTCTCCTCTGGATAAGTCAATCCTGTGCTGTAAAGGCTCCCTTCTCACTGGTGAAGGTAAACCTGGTCCCATCCGTGCAAACACACCACACCTTGTTCCTAGTACAGTCTATCTAAGTATGGACTGTAGATAACCAGTCAATACCCAAGATGACGTTGTAAGGCCTCGACGCCTCTACTAGAAGATCCCACCTGAAGATCTCACCTCCTAGAGTAAGCTCACACTTCCAGCACCAGTGCGTAATCGTCAAATCCGCTCCCGTAGGAGTCTCTAGCCATAAGGATCGATCCAACGGCTCCGTAGGAATCTTCAAGATCCTAACGTGGGCATTGGAAATAAAAGAATTACTAGAACCCGTGTCTATAAGTACTTCAGCTAAGGTAGAGTAGAAAAATTTCGTACCTCGTATTATCTCTGGAGCACCGTGATCGTAGGCCTTATCTGTCTGGAGTTGAGCTCACCCCTATCCACCTGCTCCCTACAGTCGGGGAGGACCTACTGGTGGTGGTGGAGGTAAGATCTCAAATTGTTGCCCACCGCCAACTGCACGACCAGCTCCTCTACCACGTCTGCCTGCTCCCTACAGACCTCCTCGATCAAACCAATGTATTTTTTTGGGTGGTCCTTCGACCCTCTGCTGATCATCCATACAATGGGTCAGACAGTCACGAGCCATGTGACCCTTCCCGTTGTATGAGTAACACTACATGATCCTTGCCTGACTGGTTTCGCCTTGGGTGCCCCGCACAACTGATCCCGAGTCATGCGGTCATCCACCTATAGGTCTGGTCCTCTTAGACCTCTATGATGTCTATCTGATACCAGCTACAGAAGACTCCACTATGTGACGAGTGGTGGTGGGTCTCACTACTGGTGACTGCTCAGCCAGAAAACTCTCCACCCAGAGGGCTCTCTCTAACACCCCCGCCTACGTTGGGATGCTAAGTGAGATCATCTAAGTCCTAATATCCTACCTGAGCCCCTACTCAAAGGTCTGGGACCAGAAGAATGGGCCCTGTACTATATCTATGGAGTTGCGTGAGAGGTCAGTGAACCTCACTGAGTACTGAGCTACAATCATGCTGCCCTACTTCAGATGAAGAAGCTCCTGTATGCGCACTATGTGAAGAGTCACTGGAACAAACTCTGCTCGAAATAAGCTCTAGAAGTCTTCCTAGAGAATCATCAACTTGTCGTGAACATGAAGCATCAAGCTCCACCATCTGCCCACTACTACCTATAAAAGGCTGGCGACAAGGATCACCATGATATCGGATGGTGTCTCTACGAGTCGGAAGACTCTCACCACAACCTCCATCAAATCCTCAACCACCTATGGGTCCGTCTCTCCCCTAAAACTGGGTGTCCCCTAGCACTAGAACTTGTGCAACGCGCTCAATCGGCGTGCACTCTCTGTTGCTGGGGCATGTGGAATTGTTGGACCAACGGGTAATGGTACCGCTGGTTCCTCCACTAGTGCCTCAACTGGAAGAGGGCCCTGCACCGAGGCTTCGTCAGTCGGTGGGATATCAGTGCGTACAACTCTCAGAACCATAGCTGGATGTCTGTGTGGAGGCATCCTGAAAAGAAACAGGTGTGCCACGATCAATAAGTTATACCTAGTGAGCTGAATCTAGAGATAACAAAGAAAACTCTTGGAAACACACATGCAATCAGTGTTTTCATGCACTGAGTCAGAAATCAGAAGTCAGGGTCCTAGTGTATGAATACGTCGGCCGCCGAACCAACACTGGACTCCCTGAACTGAAAACCGCACTCATTACCCTTAATGCTATTACTTCATAGAAAAGATCAGAGTCCTATTTATTCGGTAGAACCAACTCCTCTGATACACATTTTTCACGACCCGTCCCCCAGGGTTTGTTCTGTGACTACCCCAAGCCCGTCTTCCATAGGTCAGGTACTGGCGACTAGCACTGAAAGGTGTTTTCCCTAAATCTGGGAAGGCATTGCCTTTATGACCTGTAAACTCATGAAAGCAAGAACGTAACAAGATACGAACACAAGCAAACAGTATAACCAAAAGAGTGTTGAAAGTAAAAAAGGGTCAGGATACAATCCCAACAGTAAAGGTAAAAGTACAACTGGAATACAAATACAACTGAAGAAAGAGAAAAAGGCAGCTACTGGATTATCCTCCGAGGTTCCTAACTGATGGGTTGGTACAGATCACCTCCTCATCACTCCACATCCACCCTTCTCCTCTGTGTACCGACATGCCGTATAATACACCTCTTGGCACCGTCCACTCCTGGTACTCCCAACCTCAGTCAGTGCTGTCCGTCGTCTGCATCCAACACAATGAGGTACGGGCATAGCCCGTGCAGGGGTGAGTATAAAGATACTCAGTAGGGACACCGATACCCTCAAGGTCTCACAAAATACAACAAGGATAAACCAAAAAGTATGAAATCAATAGATAACCCTACCTAGGTATATGCCCATACATATACCTAAGTTATCAAGTTATCCATCTCAATCATGAGAAAAAATCAGAGATACTGACTCAGCTCACACTAGGATTTATTCTAGGGGTAGTAACAAGTAACATCTCAAGTCACATCGTCGAACACCTCAAATTCTAGATAACCCCTCCTCTATTGAGTATAGTGAGTCTACCGCGTCACACAGAGGCGCTTCCCACTAATCTTAGACTACTGAGGTACTTCTCCTGTCGAGTACCGTGGGTTTGCCACATCACACAGGGGAACTCCCCACCATGGGTCTACCACGTCACACAGAGGTGCTCCCCCTCGTGACTTGCTGAGGTACTCCTCCTATCGAGTACTGTGGGTTTACCGCGTCACACAGATGCGCTCCCCACCGTGGCCTACTGAGGTACTCCTCTTGTCATGTACTCTTGGTCTGCCATGTCACACAAAGGCGCTCCCCATCATGGATCTTCCACCTCACATAGAGGTGCTCCCCACTGGGCCTATCAAGTCACTCCAAGTTGAAAAGGTCAGCAGTCGTCAAGTCTCAACAAGCTACTTGGTTACCATACTATGCTCACTCATCTCTAGGAGGATACGCTCCATGATCTATTGTTCAATACTCCAACTACCACGAAGTCCCATGGAGACGCATCTCAAAGGTCCACCACGTAATAGTGGTCTCAATGCAATAGACAATGTGTCAATCAGACGCCCAGTCTGTGAGTTATTAGCCTTTTAGTCCCGGGGGCCCAGTTGGATTCGTGTCAATCCAACCTGACCATTCCCCATATTAATCCAAAACTATAGTGGTGGTATACTCAAAGGGAATTTCTTGCTCCAAAATTTTCAGCATCCCTGACGGTTTATCAAACGGACGTCTGATGCCAAAGTTATGGCCAAAAGAGTGTAAATGGGTCATATTGGGCCTGGGTCTGGTCCGGCCTGGTCAGACTGATCCAACCTGACCTTGCCTGGGCCGACCCAGTTCGGGTCGACCCGGCCTAACCCGCTAGGTCTGGCCCGAACCGTAGTGCGGCCTGGCCCGTATTGGGTGACCTGGCTCGTTGGGCGGTTCGGCAGGCTGAGAGGGGCTGCAGGGGTTTGGCCACGGACGGCGTGAGGCTTTAGGATGGCTCAGCTGGGGCAGCTCATCCAAGAGGGCAGAGGCCGCGGGGCAGGTTGGCCGAAGCGGCCCGGGGGCGCGGGGCAGCTCGGCCGGTGCGGCTCAGCCATGGGGCGGTTTGGCCGGAGCGGCACGGTGCCACAGGGTGGATCGGTCAGAGCGGCCCGGCCACAGGGCGGCTCGGCCGGAGCAGCGCAACAAAACATCGTAGGGCGTCTCGGTGGGCCGCAGTGGTGTGACTCAGTTGACGGCTTGGCAGGATGGTGACAGCGGCTCGGCGGAAGGCAGCAGTGGCTCGGAAGACCGTGTCGGAGACTCGGCAGATGGCAGCGACGGCTCAGTAGACAACAATGACGGCTTGGCCTAGTCGGTGGTGGCGGCTTGGCCCGGTCGGCGACGACCGTGGGCAATGTGGTGGGGCTGCGGGTGGCGGAGCTGCGAGGCACGGTAACTTTGGGTGCCATGGAGCGGCTCGGCCGCATGGGTTCCATGAGGGCACGGAGGTCACGAAGCAGCGGTGGCCGCGGGGCGGTGTCGTTGTGTCATCGCCTTCGTCGCATTCAACACCACAAATCATCACAATATTTGTGGGGGGGTCAGGCCATGTTTATTTGGCTCATACCCTCTGCGTTTGGGTTGTAGCATATGGCTTAATAAGAATTTGAAGAAGAATGTCGAGATTTAAAACCTCCCACAATGATTTATTCCCAATCCTGAAAAATAATTCAAGGGAACCACATGGGAAAAGTATTCATACACAAATAAACCCCTACCTCGTTCGCTTGATGACGTCTACGAGGTCGCGAGGAAGAAGAGGAATCGTTGGGAAAAGATGAATGTCGGTGTCATCAACATTTTCCTTGATTGCTGGTTCATTGACATTGAATAAGCTCCTCATCAACGAATATCCCATGGAAGAAGTCAGAGTCAAAGTTGGCATTCTTCTTGGAGAGCTTTTCTCCAAAGGCTCCTTTGCCAACGATTAATTTCCCCCAACCTACCAAAAAGAAGAGATAGCCAATAAAATAAATTATGTTGGCATAATTTAAAATTGAACATTTAATTAATTGAGATGGCTTAATTAATTAAAGGGTGAGAGTTGGCATAATAAATGTTGGAGGAGTTAAAGAGGATCTGTCATATTTAATAGGAAGTTTGGGGGTTTCAATCCTCAGGTGGTCCCCACCACCATAACCCCTCATAGAAGGTTTTACTAGCTCGGGTGGTCCCCACCATCGAGCATTCAATTTGTAGAATAAAACTCATGTGGTTCCCACCTCCACAATATCCACAAGAGGGTGGTTACAACAAAATAAAATAAAATGTATGTTTTTTTTATTTTATTATTTCGACGAAAACCCAAAACAATTAACTTCCACCCTCGACCAACTACCGTCAAGGTGAAAGTATTCTTAAGAAAATACCGGCACTGCTAGTTAAACAGTTCCCTTGGATTTCAATTCCAATCAACGGGTCAAAAATTATAAAAACCTGCTCTTATGTTTACTGAACGTACCTGAAAAAAAGTTCAGAAATTCATTCAGGGCACTCTAGGCCTCAGAATTAGGCGTCATCAATTTTCGCGGACTCATAAAATTCCCATATATTTAAGAAAAATTTACATAGAGTTTCCAGGTCTTTACAACAATGATGGTTTGTATGGGAATTATGCATGATAGATTCTTCGGTGCCACTATGGAGTAGAAATGGTGTGGATGGGGCTTAAACATGAGAGCTTCCTGGGTGCCTCTATATTGAGAAAATGGTTTGGAAGGGGCTTATGCATGAGAGTTTCCTGGGTTCCACTATGGAACAAAAATGGTGTGAATGGGGATTATGAGTATAATTTTATTGAGTTCCATTATGGAGTGGAAATGGTGTGGACATGGATTACATGTGGGAGCTTCCCAGGTACCACTATGGAGCGACAATGGTGTGGATGGGGCTTACGTGTGGGAGATACCTGGGTGCCTCTATAGAGTGATAATGGTGTGGATGGGGCTTACGCATGGGGGATTCCCGTAATGCCTTTCTCATGTCTGGCCATGATGGCACCCCATGTGCATTACATGATGTTAGAATTCAGTTTAACATCATGTGAATCGATAATGTTCTTGGGGATTACGAATAGAAGCTTCCCATCCAGGTTTCCTCATGTCAGGTCATGAGGGAATCCCAACTCACCAATGGGTTTAGGAGCATTATTTGGACTTATACCTGATGGAGAGGCCCATGGTTTTTGTTCAGTGGTCATCTCATTATTATGGCATGATTCATATTTTTTCTTAGCACATAAGGAATCTCATGATTGTCACAAGAGGCATCATATTATTGAATGATAGGGCATGCTACATTTTAAATTCATGTTGTGAGTAATATTAGGTAGAATATGACTAACAATTGATGGTTTGGGACTTACATAAGAGAGGCCCTTTCTGGTTCAACCTAACATAAAATCCTTATGATGAGGTTTTAGGAGATTCTAGGAATGTTTCAACTAAATTACTTATGGAATCCAAGATGATAATCCTAGCTCATAACATGTGAAAGGGACCAAGAGGAATAATTTGACTCAAGGTATTTTAGAGAGTGTATATGAGTATATCAAATCATGGTATTCCAAGGGTGGAAGTTGAGGAAGAACAAGGTCACACCTAACTTAGACTAAAAATATCTCAGGTGAGGATTTCACAACTATGGGCCCACTCAAAGGTAGACAAGTAGGGAAACTGTTGTGCATGATATTATACCCTAAGGGATCTATTCTTTTGTGATGTTGTGGAAGATCAGATTTACAGACAAAAAAGTGATGGTTCTCCCTTTGGAAGCTCACCTAAAATATGTGGGGGGGGGGTGCACTTCAATATATAGATGATGACTTTCGTGGAGCCGTGAAATATTTTTGTTGCAGAAGAGGTCTTCTGTGCATCCAATCCTTAGGCCATGAAAGATGTACACAAAAAGGCTATTTGATGTCGCATTGAGAATTTAAGATAATTTCGATTGGATCGATCTTGTGTGCAAGATTCCATTCTTACATGCGTAACTTCCTTCTTGCGCGTAAATCCATACTTTTCCCCAAAATCATCCTAGCTGGACATTTTCAATATTCTGACTTTGAACAGCCATAAATTATGATTCGTAACTCTGTTAGGGCTCCATGACTAGTCAAATAAAAGGCCATGGAATGAGATACACTCCTAAATCATGTTTTTCATCATTCAATTCATTCTTTGGACACATTTTTCTGGTGCCAATAGTTACCCATGAATGTGTTTCACTTAAAACATATATTTTGTACTTACTTAAGACCTAATCTTAAGTTACATGGCTAAGAAATTGATTAAATTAATATTACGCCTTTTCATGTATTAATATTAAAGTCTATTTAGACGATAATGATTCTATTTATATACAATATAATATTTTATATGATGAGTATCATGTTTTGAAATCATTTAATAAAGAAATTTATTAATTGTGCTCCCAATAAAATGTTGACCCCTTTTAAATTTCATAATATACATTTGTTTTCCCAGAAATATACTTTACTATAAAACAAGTCCTCTTTTGTGATCCTATCAAAACTTTTTTTATTTGGTATATCATCTTGAAAATCATACCATATATCACTCATGGATGGTTGGGAAAACAACTCTTTTTACAATCCATCGTATGGATAAACTCAATGCCATTACTCTGGTATCCTTACTTAGGGTTTCCCAGCTAATTGTAACCCAAATAAAACAAAATAAACAAGGAACTTAACACTTTGGGTTTCCTCATTACTTTCTTTCATTACATGCTTTAATTCATGGGAACTCTTATTTAGTAGAACCTACTCGGTTGAATGATTGAGGTATTTATAAGTGTTCACTTTGGAAGGAATCTTACAAATTGTATTTTTAATAGGGATTTAATATTGACATCTTATCTCATTTTATTCTATTTATATGTATTCATTACTCTAATGATTTAGTTTTGAATCCTATTCCTTCCACCAAATCAATATGAGAAAACCACATTGATGTGTAAGTCTTTACACAACTCGTAATTTATGTTACTAATAAAAATTAAAATCTAACTATATTTATACAATTTTAAATGAATATCAAGTATAATTTATATGAACTATTTCATATAAAGTATTAGAATCATATGAAATCAAAAATCCTCACAAGAGTAAGCTTAGAGCAATAGATAACCAACACCCACTTTTCTAGACATGGAATAAGATTCATGTCTAGTGAATAGTTTATCTTAAAGTCCCTCTACCCAAGGATACTTTACTCAAGAAAGACCTCAACATCACTAAAATTATATAACCTAATATGTATAAAATATAATTAACCTTTCAATTCATGATCATAACCTAATACAAGTCAAATTGATGTTATAAAAAACAAAATTAATTATGATACCTATCATGTAACTTATTATACGGATGTATGAAAAATTATGGAGGTATTTTGAACAATTTAAACTAAATCACACTCATATTTATAATATAAAAATTACAACTATAAATAGAATAAGGAATAATCTAAATAAATGAATAATTCATATATTTAGACATGAGATAAAAATTTGTGAACAAATCATAATAAAATAAATTATAAACACCTTATAATTTACCCATGCATCATGCACATTCCATAATTAAATATTTATAAACTCTTTATATTTATATATAATATGAACTCCATATTATTCTTTTATATGTCATTTACATTAAATATGTGATATTAATTGAAGTATAAAAAGTTTTATATTCCAATTCTATTATGTAAACCATTTACATAATCTAAATATCATGTATTTAATGATATTTAAACTTTGATCATATAAATTATCAAAACCCCTTATGATATGGTTTAAATAATTTATCAAATAAGGCACTTTTAATTTAAACAGTTTAAATTAATTAATTATGTTCAATTCATAATTTAAATATAAACTCTTATATTATTTTACCTTTTTTTAATTTATAAACACTTTATAAATTACCCTTATAATTTCTATATATGTATTTAATATCCAAATAATAAGTCATGTCACATGATATAAAAATTTATTTTAATACCATCAATTAATATTATAGAATATTTATGTAATAGATGTTTTATAATCATTTAATTAATGAAATATAATCACTTTATAATTAATTAGTTTATAAATACCTTTATAAATTAAATAAATTTCCCAAAATACCTTTTTCTATAATTTATAAACAATTTATAAATATTTCCATTCAATTAATAATTAAAATTTTAGAAAAACAATTTTTTTTATTATATCGTATTTAGAAATATATTAAAATCATAATAATTGTTGATAAACCACAATATGTCTAAACCTTTTAGGTGTTATCATTCTTAATTTTTTGTTGATAATCCTGTTTTGGATTATCACCACCTATACTATAATTCTATATAATATTAACCACCGACACTCTATACTTTTACAACTTACAACTAGCTTGTGTAAGATTATCCCAACATGTGACAACCTGCAAGAGGTCAACTAGTAATTTTTTGAGATTTTAGACTATGTAAAACCTTTGTATAAAATTAACTAGGCACACACATTCTATTATAGATTTTGATATGGGTTGATGCAGGTATAACCCTTTTTATATCAGTCAGTCATATTGTATAATATGCATCAATATTCTTGAAGCTGTATTATGATATATTTTCATCACATGAAAAAAATGATATTACTGAATAAAACTCTTTTATATCATATGCTATGATAGTAAAAAAATGAATAATTTATACCACATTGTTGGATATGAAATCATATATCATTTTTTGTGACCATATCAAAACTTACAATATCTTATATCATATGGAAAGATGCTGTTCAAAGCTAATACTATTTTTAATGATAATAAATATGACATCCACATGATATAATTTTTTCTTCATTATAATTTTTTTGAGAATAAAATTACATGGTGATGATTTGATATAAATAAATAAATATTAGATATCAAAATACACACAATTAATGTAAATAAATAAATTAGAAACAAAAAAAATCTAAGATTAACCATTCTTGATAACAAAACCATGTATAAACAAAAATTAAGATCACTAAGTGTAACTTACATTATTTATGGATTATAATAATATATTCTATCATATAATTGATGAAGATCCCTAATATGAATCGAAAATAGTCTTTCCTTTTTAGTGTATGCACAGTTCAAATGAATCACCCGATGCTCATGTGAGATCCTTGAGTTAATGCTTCAATCATCCATGGATCTATAATATGAATTCACTCTACAATCTACTATAAATTTTATCTTATGAAATATATTTACTGATGATAACCATACGAGGAATATTTATTCAAATTTTAGTGTCTAATTTTATACCACCTTTCACCATTAAATAATATAAATGAATTATGATATCAATATATCATAAGTAATGATATTGGAATAGAAGCGGTACGATATCTTATATCTTATCCAATGACATTCCCTCAAGGCATTCAATATGCCTTTTATAACATTGATATTATATAATATGATATCCCTATATCTTATCATATGATATATACAAAATTAATCATATATATATAATCTTTAGGATATATCTCTATCATGAGGATCATATAATCTCCCTCTAAAATAGAACATAGGATAAAAAATCACGTTTTGTCATTATACCGTCATTATACCTATGTATTTTGAAATTAGTTGTAATTACCTAGTGGAGGATGTGTTGGAAATTATTAGTGATTTTAGAGGACTTGGTCTTATAGGGGTCAACTAAATCATCAAGAAGACCAGCGATGGGCTGATAATTCCTTGCATTGGTGGAGTCCTAATCAAAATAAATCCCTATAAAAGTTTGGGACTGGGAAAAAATATTCTATGAAATTTATTATTAAAACACTAAAATGGGAAATATCCATGGTTAAATATTTGTTAAGCAATTATAAATATATCCCCTGTTCAGTTTTGATAATAAATTGATTAGGGTGTTAGGGATATTCATCCATACATTGTAAAGTAACCACAAATTTAAGGAATTTTTTTTACAATTGGGTGGGATATTGGAAGGCTTGAGTTATATATTCCATTTGAAGATAAATTTGAATGTATACATCATTTCTTAATTAAAAAAAATCATCAAAGAAAAACAATTTATGAGAACCCATGGGTCTTATGGATAATTTTTGGTATTAGTTAAGTTTTATTTTGTTATTGGATTTTAATTGGGCTTTGGTTTGGGGAAGGGTAGGGCATGAGCAACCCTTAGATGGTTGGAAATGATTTGGGTTTTGATTAAACATGGTATGGAAAAAACTTATTTGTACTTTTAATTTTTGTCATGATAATATAATAAATAAATTTACAATTAAAATAAACAAACACTACTTCAATAAAAAATAAAAAATGTGTTGTGCCATTACACCAATGTAAGAAAAACCAATTTCTGAAAAAATAAAAGTAGTTTCTATTTCGATGAATCATATCCATTTTTCATGGAATGCATAAATTGAGATTAAATTTAAAGAATAATTGAGAGAAATGAAACAAAATATAGAAAATTTAGGTTTTTATGAAAATGGATAAGAGTATTTTAAAAATCTCTTTGGGGAATTTAGAAAACGAAAGGGAAGAGTAGAAGTTACCTTGAAATCAAAGAAAAATGAAGGATATAAATTCCAAAACCCTAGATCTTGTGTTTATCTAACCAATTTATAGTGAAATTGTGGATAATAGATTAATACTAATATGGGACACATGCGGGTTAAGGGGTTTAATGATTAAAAGTATAGACTTTTGGAGTTTTTGGGTGGTAAAATAGAAAAATTTATTATAATGTATAGTAATCATGTATGGTCCTAGGGGCCATGCATATAACCATGAAGAATTTTTGTTCTTAATTTTTAAGGTTTCATAGTCCTGGTGATTGTGTATTTTTTATTAGATAAGATTCACCCAATTCTAAGGTCCTAATGTATGGCCATGGGGATCATTCATATGGACTATGTTTTTTTCTTCCTCATATGTTTTTGATGGTTCATTATTTCCTTGAATATTATAATCATATATATAGTCTTAAACTTACTGGTAACACATTATTTCATATCCAATTCTCAATAGTACAGGACAAAACATGCAAAAACACACAAAAAACACTAATATGTAAACTAAAACATAAAAAATATACATAATTTTTTTTGTAAATTTGTGGAATAATCATGTTACCTAATATGAAAAAAATTACTTGATGTATATATATAGAAAAATATAGGAACATGACAACATCAAAAATGGTATACGAAGATGGTATCCACCATACCAAGGACTCCAAAATAGGTCTCATAAATTTTTTCATTCACCTAGAAGGTTTTTCCATCATCACACATGATCTCAAATGCACCATGATTGATTAAATTCACAACTTTGAAGGTCCTTTACCATAATGACTTTAATTTTCTTGGAAATAATCATATACATAAATTAAATAAAAATACCTAATTATCATGATGAAATTTATTTCTTTTGATTATACGGCCATGAAACATGTTGGTTTCTTCCTTATAGATAAAATAATTTTCATATTTATACCTTTATATTTCATCAAGATCTATCATTTGGAGTATTATCTTCTACCTCATGGCCTTGAAGTCATAATTAAGGTCCTTCAACACCTAATAAGATTTGTGGTCAACTTAAATAATAATATAGAAAGGATTTATAACATAGGTAATTAATTAATTATATTATATTGATATTCAATTCATTTTATTCCCCCATGTTTATTAATTAATTAAGTTTTAAAGAGTTTTTTAATTAAAAGATCTAATCATTGGATTTTTTAAATATTTCTTAAAATGATTGAAATTGGGAATTTAATCAATTTATTTAATTTTTTGAATAAAGTGAATGGATAACTATTGATAATATACTAATTTTTTATTTTTAAGGAGAATAAGAATTTTATCAATGTATCTAAAGATTGAAATCTAGAAAAATCCATTCATAATATTCTTTTAAGTCTTAAAGATAATCTGTAAGGAATTATCCTTGATACATGAAGAAAATTACTTTACTATTGAATAAAAATATGATAGAATTGAAAAATTATTGGGAAGATAACTGTGATATGTAAGATCTTTCAAGAATTACATCATATTTTCAAAAGTAGACATGAAGATTTTTTATTTGACGTAATAAGAAGATCTAATTTTCCTAAGATATGTAAGATATATTTAAATATATGTAAATATTTTATAATTAGACATAATTTTCATTTAGTGATAAATAATATAATTGAATTATATAGATTAATACTTAAATTTTTTTACTTTGATAAATTTAGTTTAATTTCTCATGTAATATTTTTAGGAACATATGTAATATTTACTCAGTTCTAGGACCAATTACGTAAAACTTTTCCCACTGTGAAATCATATTATGCCTAAAAATGGAATATTTCATAATGATTAATATTTTACAAAAACTCATAATAAACTATGGATGTAATGATCATCTTGATGAAACATTAGTCTAATACATTCAGATAGTTATAGTATAGGATCTTTATATAATAATGCTTAACTAAATCATGGAAGAATTAACCTCATAGTACAACTGTCAATCAATTAAGGGAGGAAAGAATTAAAATATGTAGATTTGTAGGTATCCCAAAATATAGAAGGGAATATTAAAAATCAATGAGGTTATAATATCAAAAACCTTTAATATAGTTGTTAAAGGAATGATAAATATATTTTAGTTGGATGAGGTTGATTATACAAGAGATTAAAGATGGTGTTTTGAGTTTTTGGATGCTATTTTTTTCATTTTTGATGTCTGCAATCTCTCATATAAATGGTTAAACCCTTTTAGTGATTGGCATGGGGGAAGGTGGTAAATTTTATAATTATTTATTCTATACTTCATTTAATAAAATACTTCTTCTTATGTTAATTGATTTTACTATTTAGTGACAATTTATTATATTGAATGTAATTTTATTCAATTTATTATTCCTATAAATGGGTTGATTTTTGGATACATAATCATAATTATCCCTTTATTTAATTTTTCTCATATGTGATGAAATCTAAAATATTTAATGGTGAGTTATCTTGCTATTGATGATACATGTGTGGAAGGTAGTGAATTATTTTTGAATTACTTGGGTGTACATTCACTCAATTGGTATTTTCTTAAGTAGTTTAAGGATAGGTTATTATTGAGATGTTATACGATATCTTCCCACACACATTGAAAGGATGTTTGATAATCAATTATAATTTTTTATTTATATCAATCCTAAGGTGAAGGATAAGAGACCATGGATTTTTTCATTGGTTAATTAATAAGATTAATATTAAACAATTTTTAAGACTAATATAGCATTACATTTGGAAATTCAGTCCTCGAACTAATCAATAATAATAAATTTGAAACTTTTTACTTTTTATAATTTATTTCTAGTTCTTTCAACCTAAATATACTAAAACCATTTTAACTTACCATAGAAATTTTTTATTTTTCACCGCTCCTTAGAGATTACCATTTCTCTATGCTATACTATAGTATATCCTTATGTTTTCAATAGATTTGAGAAGAACCCCATGATAAGTATGCCAAAAACATAGCACCGTAGCTGGGAAAATCACACTACGTTGAATTAAGGATTGTCTTGAAAATTTTCTTGACAATTTAACCTTGTTTGGAAATTCTATTGATCATTTCTTGGAAAATATGGATAAATTGTTGAAAAATTTCATTGAAATGACCCTTTTATTTAATTATGAAAAGTATAATTTTTTGGTTGAGAATGGAATTGTTCTTGGATATGTAATTTCAAAAAATGATATTGAGGTTGATAAATATAAAATTAAAATTATCAATGAATTTACTTAACCAAATTGTGTGAAAAATATTATATCCTTTTGTGGAAATGAAGGATTTTATATATTATTCTACAAGGATTTTATTATGATTACTTTTACACTTTCTATATTAATTTTAAAATATTTAAATTTTATTTTCAATGATCATTTCCGAAAATATTTTGTTGATCTGAAGTATAAACTGACCATGACACCATTAATACAACCACAAAAATATGAATACCCATTCAAGATGCTGTGTAATTATTCTAACCATTCTACTAGAGCATTTTTATCTCATAAATTAAAGTAATAAACCATGTAATTTTCTATTATTAAAAAAAGTGGATTCAACTCAAAACCAATATAAAACCTCTAAAAATGAGTTTTTAGAAGCTATTTTTCCTTAGATAAATTAAGATAATATATTATTGGTACTAAGGGGACTGTTTTCTATGATTATATAGCACATAGGTGCTAAATAAAGAGTGTATAAGTGAATCTAAAGTTATTAAGATAGATTTAATTTTTAAAAGTGTTTTACATGGTGATAAAAAACATGATATAGGTTGAAAAAAATGTTCTAGACTATATGAATAGGTTGCCTTACATGAGTGATGTAGAAATTCTCAATAAAGAGCCACTTAATGAATTTATTCGAGAATAAAAACTTTGTTTGGTTGATGGAGATGCTTCATAGTATTCTAATATAGTAAATTTTTAGGTAATTTATCAAGTTACATCCCATTTGAACCCACAATAATTTTTTAGAATCAACGTTGAATCAAAATTTTATGTTTGGAATGTTTTCTTTTTTTGGAAATTTTTTAATTATCATATAATTAGGAGTAATTTTTTTCTAAAAGTGTTTTTTAACCCACTTATGTTTGATATATATTTTTTTAATTCATTTGAATAAGGAATGAGTTAATTTGAGATGAGATCGAGTGGCTGTAGAGACCATGAGAATATTTAAATATGTTTTGATAAGTTTTGAAGAAGTTATAAAAGATGAATGTTTTTTAAGAAATTAGAAAAGAAAAAAACTCAAACCATGATACATAATATCCTTAAATAGATACGTTAGGTGTTTGATGATGTTTAATTTTTTCCATTAAGGATAGATTGAAAATGAAACAAAGGTAAAACATTATTGTTATATAAGATTTTGATCTATACACAATATTTTTAGAAACATCACATATGAAATATAAGATTCTATCATCGTATAAGAATTTTAAAATTATGAAACTTCCATATGACACATAATACTTTTTTATTCTATAAATAAGGGTTGTTCGGGTGGTATGTTTGGGTTTTCACTATAAAAATAAAATAATTTTGAAGTATAAAATTTTTATGCTGCTGAGATATTTTCAAATTTTAAGAATCATGAGACTTACGTGAGTAATATTTTTTTTTCAAACAACTAGTTTTAGTGATTAATATGGATGAATATGAACTTACTACGAGTTATAAATAAGAATATCACATTGTGAAGTTGTATAAGGTTGGAAGACAAGCCAAAGATTGTTCTGGAATTTGAGATGCATTCATGCTCTGCGGATAAGATCATGTTGTGGTGTGTGATTAAAAGAATATTGTTGGTGAGTTTTATGATGTGATATTTTATTATGAATGTTATGAACTGTGATGGAAGGAGATAATATACTATTTCATTTTGTGATAGGTGGTTCCATGATGCAACCTTGCAAAAATTAAAAGAAGTTGCATCATGGGAAATTCCTTCACAATGAAACATTGTCACTACCTATCATCATGTAGAAACAGAGAGAATAATACATATATCATGTAAATATAAAGTTGTGATATTTCTAGATATAACATGAAGATTAAAATACAAGTAATTTTGGAGATATTATTTGTGATCATTTTAAATGAGTTTTGATGATTGAAAATTATTTAAAATTAAAATAATGAGATTGAAGGGGTTTTATATCCAATTTATGAAAACAATATCAGGGGTGATTCTTAGTATATAAGGAGAAAAAGTGTAGAAGTGGGTCGAATAATTCTATTAAAATTATAATGGAGTACTCTTAATTGATAATATCACATGAAGATTACTTTAAAAGGAGAGACGGATGAATATCAAAATCAAACTAGTCTATTTGTGGATCATGTTTTAATTTTTAATCATTCTACAAAAGAGTGGTTGTATTTTAATTATAAATAGTTGGGTCGTATGTAGATTATGGTTAGCTCCAATAATTATAACAATTTCAATGTTTTTCCTCTTCTTAGAGTTACTACTTTATAATAAAAGGATAGTTGTGTGTGCTTGGTATAAAAAACACCAAACATTGAGGACATAATCAACCATCTTAGAGGTGAACCAAATTAACCATTTTTAAGTTCCTTTTTATTTATACACTATTTTGAGTTAAAGAGAGTAATTATGAATGAGTAGGAGATCAATTAGGATTTGAAATAAAAATATTAACACCAATTCACCCCCATATCACTATTAATCACATCCAAGGTGATCATATAAATTGGTATCAAAGCTTGGATTAGGTTTCAAAGATCTATCTTGTTATTTATATGGATAAAAATAAATGTATCAACAAAAATTTGATGCCTTCATTTGATATAAAATATCCATATTTTACAGGAGACATTAGTGCCATAACTTTTTCTTACTGAGTTTTAATCTTTAGTATTATGTTTTATAGGGTTTCACTATTCTAAAGGAGAGTAAATCCTAGTCTCTAATTGATATTTTTTTTGAAAATGATAGAAATTAAAGGAGTGATGAAAAATTCTTATTTCTAGAGATGGATCTAACAAAATTAATTGAATGTAAGACTTCTTATGATATTTTTTCAAAACAACATAGTTTTTTTAAAGGAAATTAAAAGTTGAGGGAATCAAAGTTAAAAATTTATTGAAAATGGATTGAAGATATTAGAATGAATGAAGATGAATATTTTTATGAATTACTTTTGAGAGTTAATGTAATTCTTATTATTATAATATGATATCTTGAATAATATTTTATGGTAAATAAGATCATGATAATTCTTCCTGGATTCTTTGATTATAAGATATCAACACTTGAATATAAAGATATTGATGATTTTACTATTGATAAACTTCAGAATACTATTATTAATTATTAAATGAGAAGAGGATATGTCCTAAAAATTGAAGTCAATAAGGAGAATGAAATTGATTTTTAATCCTTAAGGTTTTTTATTACTGAGGATGAGAATATTTGTTTAATTAAAGAAGAGATTAGGAAATATTTTACTAAGACTATCTCCCTCCCTGATATCAAGGGAAAAAATAGGAAAAGGTAAGTACAAAAGAAAAATTTATTTTAAATGATTTAACTATAGAAAAATTAGTAATTTTCTTACTAGGAGTCCCTTGAAAATTAGGAATGAAAATGAAGATGAAAAATATGATGAGATATTCTCTAATAAAAGAGGTACACTGTAGAGAAATCAACCTCAATCAAAAATCAATAAGAAAATGTCACTGAGTTCTTTAGAATTAATTTTATATTTCATAAAGAAGAAATTTACAATAGAGATGAATGTTTTTATGATGAGGAAATTCATAATGACACTTCTCAAAAGGTCCTCATAGCTCACGAATAAGAAGAAAGAGATTCATTAGAGGATGAATCATAAATTAATAGTGATTTTTATTCTATATAAGGATAATAATACAAGGATTACATCATGATAATAGAGGTCCAAATATTATTATAGGAAATTATAAGGCTAAGAGATGAAAATTTATATATAAAAAAGAACTCTGATAAGTATAATCACATCCATATTTAGAAAGATAGTCTGGTGAAAGAAACTTATAGGTTAAAACATTAGAATAATAAGAAAAGGAATATTGTTTATTACATGAATTCTATTATCATAGTTGGGGATAAGGATGTGTAAAATCAAAAAATGAATATTGTTAATTTTAATAATAATAAAATTTCAAATATTGCTACAAATTGAGATATTTTAGGAGAAAGTGAGTATTACAAAAAAAAAATATCAAAAACCATTGATGAACAAGATATTTGGCAGGAAGATGTGAAGTTTACTAGTGATATATCTAAAGAGCAAATCATTTTATAAAAAGGTCAAGTGAAAAAAAACAATACATACTATAATTTAATTTTTAATTAAAACAATAACCTTTACATATATATAAGGGAAAAAATTATATGAAAATTTATACACCATAAAAAAATACACAAAAAAGAGATCCATATAAGGGTTTTTGAAATAAACACGTTATAGGTATGAGAATGGAGTAAGATATTAACCCATGTGATAATATAATTTCAATAAAATAAGGAGGTTTGAAGGATAATATAGGTTATTTGGTGTGTTTGGACATAAATATTATGATTTCTATTATAAAATATCTTTACCTGGTCTAATAAGGTTGAATGAATCTAGAGGGATACAATAGTAGCAGATGATAACTAATTATAAGATCCAATAATCTCAGAAGAAGATAAAATTGAAGAAATTGTTTTGAGAGTTTTATAGAAGCTTATTATCTAGAAGAAAGCATATCAAAAAAATGTATTATATTAATTATTTCTAAATTTAATCTTTGTTAGAAATGTGAGTATTTCTATAATAATAAATCTGTTTAAACAAAGGGGAAATGTTTTTAAATTTTCATTTAATGAATGGAAATTTAAGAGGCCCTGGACCGTGGATATTTGTTTTTCTTATCACATGACGATTGATTTAAATAACTTGAAGAATGCATAAATATATAAATAAGGAATTTTACCTTTTTAAATTATATATCATTAAAAATCAATGGTTCTGGAGTGGATAAAATTGATAAAAATCAAATAAATCCAAATAATTTTCTATTTATAAATGGCCTAAAGTATAATGTATTGAGTGTATCATTTATTTTTGATAATCTAAATGAGTTTATGTTTAGAAATAATTATTTTTGGTGAAGAAAATAAAATATAGAGATGTAATAAAAAGTGTATTGAGAATCCAAGGTAAGTTATTCCATGTTAGAGTCTCCAAAATAAGTTTCTATATGAGTATACAAGCTGATAAAATTTTATGGAAAAAATAATTGGTCATATTGGACTAAAGAGAAAAAATAGATTGATTATAGAAGAGGTTGTGAGAAATATTCATTTTCTGAAGGAAGAAACTGTCACTATTTTCAAAACTTATAAAAAAGGTAAAATAATTGATAATGTAATATTGTAGGTGACAGACAAACTACAATACTTTTAGAGTTAGTAAAATTTTTTATTTTCGGACACTTGAATAAAAATTCAATAAGTGTAGAATAATATTTCATCACATTCATTGATTATTTCAATAAAATGAAATGAATTTTGTTTTTGATTCACAGATTTTAATTCTCAAAATAAAGAATATGATACTTGTATCTATGGATGTAACCATACTATATGAGAATTATACATCAAGATAATTATTGTTTCAATCTATTACCATTGTTTAAATCATAAAAATCATATTTTAAGGCTATATTTAAGAAATTTTTAGTGTTTGGGAATCCATTTCTAATCAAGGATAAAGGAATAAGTGATGGTAAGTTTGATTAGAAGGCTGAAGATATAATATTCCTTAGTTATACTTCAAATTATAGTTAAAATAGATGATACGATAATAGAACTTAAATGATTGCTGATAGTGATGAAGTAAATATATCTGAAAATGAAAATGAACTCAAAAAATAAATATTAAATTTTTATGTAGTTGAAGTTTTTAATACTGAACATGCAATAAATTTTGAATAAAATATATAAATTTTTTATGATGACATAGTTTTATGTTATGCAATGGATGGGACTATGGAAATGAGAACCGAAACAACAAATTAATGTCTTAAAAGGAATGTTGATACTTAGAATATTATTTGGGATCAGAATTAAGGGTTTCAAATAATAATAATAATCATATAAATTAGTCACACTTTCCTAATTTCAAATATAAAACCCTAAAGTGTTGATTAATCCTTTGAAAAAAAATAATGGATTGATGCCTTGAATGAAGTGGGGGATCAAAATAAAAAAAATAAAACATGGGAGTTTGTGGTTAGGCCTAATGATAAGAACATCATTGGCACAAAATTGGTTTTTAGGAATAATATAATTGATAATGATGGATTTTTAAGAAAAAACCATAGTCTTTTGTACAAGGGATACTCACAAATTAAAGGGATTAACATTGATGAAAATTTTCCCTATTTCTAGGCTTGAGACTGATATAATTTTTAATAAAATTGTATGTCAAAAAAGATTGAAATTTTTTTAGATTATTACAAAGTTTTATCTTTAAAATAATGAGCTAAATTATGAATTTTATGTGGAGTAATATTTGTATTTTATTCCTGATAAATATGTAATTTTTTTTCTAATTAGATATTGGTCTTTATAGGTTGAAATAATCCCCAATATTTTGGTATTTCAAGTTATATTCATACATGGGATGTATATAATTTAGGAAATCATAGGTGGATAGAAAACTATTTGTGAATAATAATAATGATACATCCCTCATTTTTATTGAGTATACTGATAATATAATATTTTCTAGCAGTGAAATGAAATTGTTTAAATAACTTTTAATATAAATAAAGTATAATATTGAAATTTATTTTATTGGGGAGATGAAAATTTTATTGGGTTTTCATATTACCAATGTTTTTTGTCACATTTCCATTTCTCAATTAAAACATTCCAAGTATTTGTTACAAAATTCTGGAATTATAAGAATCCTGAAGAGTGTCTACATAAATCCAAGTTGGAACAAAAGTTGAGTAAATATTATGATAAGAAGGGTGTGAATGATAAATAATTTAAAAAATTGATTGGAAATAATTTTTACATGACTACATTAGGGTCATATATTGTCTATGTTTTTAATCTTTTTTTAGGTATTAATCAAAACCTAAAGATATGAATCTATTTGTATAAAAGATAATATTGAGAAACATCATAAACACATAGGATTATTGTATAGTATCTGAGAATAAAAAATGGATGAACTTATAATGTTTCACTAATACTGAATAGGATAGTAATGTTGATGATATGAATTTCACAACAATAGGAGAATTATTCTTTGGTGGAAGATATATCTCATGATATTTCAAGAAGAAATCATCTATCACATTAATTTTAAATGAATCTAATTAGATTTCTTGATCTCATGCAGCTACATAGGTGATTTTAATGAATACTAAACTTTAGGATATGTATGTTATTTATGGATATTTATTGGTTATTATCTTAATGTCCAAAGTTCAATAAATCTATCTAATAATCTAGTGCAATATTAAATATCTAAGCACATATATATTATGAATTATTTTATGAAGAATAATGTGGTTGAAGGAATATTGAAGATATAAACTATTCTAACCATGGATAAAATTGTTGGAATTCTTATAAAACCACTTTCAATTGAATATTTTGAGAAGTTGAGATATATTGTGGGCATTCAAGACACTCTCTAACAATATTGAGGTATGTTTTTGAGTTCTCTTCCCTCTTAAAATTATGCATAAATTTCTATATAGGTTTTTAAGTAATCTAAATGGGGGTAAATATAATTTTCCTTGAAATGTTTTAATCTATTTATTGAGTGAGCACAAGAATGTTCTTGAATATAAAACTTTTAATTTCCTAACTAAATATTATGAGATAGTATAATTTTATGATTTTTTATGGATAACATTGATGTATAAATTAACCACTCTTGTTTTATACACTGATCTAGATCAAGTAGACTTATATTTGATTGTTTTATGGACCAATTATATAAATAAGTTGATACCACCCCTTACACAAACTATGTATCTCTATTTTTAGAAAGGGGTGGAAAAGAGGTTCCAAATTTTCATTATGTTCATAGATTGGGAGGTGAAAGAGTTTAGATTTTATATGAAAATGAAATTTATGTTATTAAAAACAAATATGAATGGGGATATTGTTAAACCCACTTGGGGATGATGTTTTTTAATACACATGAATGAGGTTTGAGTTGATTTGGTATGATTTAGAGTGACTGTTGAAGCCTCAAGAAGATTTGAAGATATTTTGAGGTTTTTTAAAGATGTTCTAGAAGATGTACTTTTTCAAATAAATTATCAAATGAAAAAACTTCAAATTATGATACGTAATATCCTTCAATAGAAATGTAAGGTTTTTGATGATTCATAAATTGTTTTCCTGAGGATTGGACTGAAATAGTATAAAGGTAAAAAACTTATGGTGACGCATACGATTTTGGAGAATATGTAATATATTCAAAAACATCATATATGACATGTAATCATGAATTTTATAATATTACGGCACTTACACATTATATGTAAGAGTTATTCAATTTTTATGTAAGGGTTATTTAGGTAGCATGTAAGGTTTTTCAATTATAAATATATAGTAATTATAAAAAATAAAATTTTGCTGATTTTGGGATATAATTAAAGGTATAGAGATCACAATACTTTGGTGAGTAGTCCATGATTAAATAAACTAGTTTCAATGATGAATAAGTAAGAATATGAACTGACTATGCACCATGAAGAATAATTTAACACCTTAAAGAGGTTCTAAGATGAAATACAAGTCTATACATTTTTTGAAATTTTAGATACAACATCATCATAATGAGAAGATCATGCTAGGGTGTGTGATGAATAGAATGTTGTGGGAGATATTTATTACATGATGTTATTCCATGAAATTTATCAATTATGATAGTATATAATAGATTATTCCATGGAGGGATAAGATATTCTATGATGTAAACTTGAAAAAATTAAAAGAATTTATATCGTGAGAAATTAATTCATGTTAAGATTATGTCACTGTATGTTATCATGTAGATGTGGAGATAATAATATTGGTCTTATAAAAAGATAATTTCATGTTAATTCTAGATATAATATAGAGTTTAAAATTATGTCTTTTGGATATGTTATATGTGATTAGTTTAATTGATTTTTTATGAATAAAATGGTAAAGAATTAAAAATTCTAAGGTTGATGGGTTTTTATATTGAATGCATGAAAACAATATCCTAGTGATATGTTGAGTATATAAGGATAAAAAGAGAAGAAGAAGTGGGGTTATATAGTGCTACACCAATTCTGAAGGAATACTATGATTTGTGAACAACCTAGAATGATTTCTATAAAAGGAGATGGGGATGAATATCAAAATTTGACTAGTCTATTTGTTGATCATGCTTTCATTACTGAGAAATATTCAAAGGCGTTTTTATATTATGATTGTAAAAATTTAATATTTTTTTGTCAAATTATGGTTTGTGGGAACAATTGTATCATGTTAAAGGACATTCCCTTTCCCATATCTACATCCTAAAAATAAAGGAATAATTATGTGTGTATGTGATAAAAATCACTATACATCAAGGATATAATCATCCATCTTGGAGTTGAACCTAATTAATAAATTTATTTTGTCTAGTTTTATTTATCAACTATTTTAATTTAATAAGAGATATTATGAATAAGAATAATCATATTTTGGATTTGAATGAAAAATATTCACACTGATTCACCACCTTCTTAGTGTTTATCATTAAGTAAATGATCCTATCTAAGTATAATATATTCTATATTTTTTTTGTACATCAGCATGTCGAGGAAAATTTGGACCTAAAATAACTTATATAAATGTTTTGGAAGATGAAATACATAGGACTATATTATTTAAGTATTTTAATTCAATTTTTAGAAAATGCGATCAATTCCAATTTACTGGATACATATCAAAGAGACAATAATTGGGACAAAGACCAATTATTTTTTATGAAATATTTAAAATAAGGAGAATTTTTTTAAGGGACCATTTACCATTTTATTTAGATATTTTTACTCTTGTTAGATGTTTATTATGTTTTAAAATGGGTGGAAGTAAAATCCACCAAATTGATGATTCTATAGTTGTTCATTATTTTTCTAGGATTGATATATTTTTAGATTTGGGATCCTAAGAGAAATAATCAGTGACCAAGAAACCCAATTTTATAACAGGATCATGAAAACTTTAATGAGGATATATGGAGTGTATTATAAAATATCAACCCCTTACCATAAATAAATAAATGAAAAAAGTTAATATTTTAAAAAATAATATTAATGGAATCCTAAAATATGTTATCAAGCCAAAAATAAAGTATTGTAAGTCACATTGTGGGATTAAATGACATCCTATAAAACCCCAATTCGCATGAGCCCATAAAATTTGATCTATGATGAAAATTTTCATATGCTAATGAAGATAAAACACATGGCTTATTGTAGAGACCTGAAGCTTATCATACATGGACATTACATTACTTTTGCAGAATACTTAGTACATAACAAAAAACACACACACAAGGACCGTAATAGTTTAGTGTCTTTGGAAACTCGGAATATAATCTTCTAATCGTGGTGAAAGATCTTCAACATATCCCATAAAGATATTCTTTTTTTTAAAACCTAAATACTTTATTTATGTCCTGGGAAAAAGAAAACATAAAAGGGTGAGCTCAAATGCTCAGTAAGGGTAAAAAAAAGAAATATTAATCACGTCATATTCATAAGAACATATCTTTTGGAAATCTTAACCTGCAAAAGAGATCATAATTTCATAACATTGGACAAATCATAGTAGTGAAATGTAATCCCAATAATCATAACTTAAAACATAAAACTTTGTGGCATACACACATAATCATATAGAATCATTTCTTATTAGTCAAGACTCATTTCCAAGACTATCTTAGTGGACAAAGTCCCTTTCTGAGCCGAGTTCACTCCTCGTTTCAGTCCTGTTTCACTGAACCGGTATAACCTACCGTTCCAGCCATGTCTATCTCATGAGATATAAAATCTTTACCCAATGCATTGGAGGGAGATATAGGTCCCACCCATCTCATAATGATACCATTATTATGTGTGCCACAAAATCTTAAATCATACATCATTGCATAACCCATGTAATAAAAATGGGAATCTTAAACATCGTGACATCATAAAACAATTCATATAAGATAAAGGAATTCATAAAAATAATTCCATCACAACATAATAAAATCAATGTAATAATAGGGATAGAAATAGAACCCTTCATTATCTTAGATGGAAAATAATTTTTATAAAACACTTGAACTCCATTCTTGAGGAAAATATCCTTTCAACTTCAAAAACACTTTTCCTTTATTAACATGTTATAAAATTCTAACTAAAAGAAGTTGATTAAAAATAAACTTGAAAACTTGTAAAGGAAACTTCTTGGAAATAATGTTTTAAAAATCCATTCATGCCGTATAAGTTAAAAAAAAATTCTTCTCGTACTTTTTTCGGAAAAGTCAAAAAGTACCTCGTACGAAAAACGACAAAAGTTTACTTTCAATCTTTTACTAAAAACTCACCGAAGGGTAAAATAGGATTTAAACAATTGTAGGTGAATGGAAATAATATTACATATTGAGGAAACATGGATGTGGATGATAAAATACACCCCGGTAAATGCCAAAGTATAGACAATCTCGGATAAAAATGAGATTGTGATATTTCCCTTACCTTAGCTCCGATTTGCTTCGTATGTGTCCGAACCTCCTCTTCTTTGAAGCGCCTCTTTGAGACCTCCTTTTAGGGAACTAAAATTGTTCTTTGAGGAATACCAGAACCTTTAGGATGTTTCTAGGGAAGTGGATAAGGGAATTTGTCAGGGGTTGGCCGAGCTTGAAGGCTCAAAGTGGCGTGAGGAAGAGAGGGAGGAGGTGCCCTTTTATAAGGGAGGAGAGGGGCACCTTTGGAATAACAAAAAATATTATTTTATTATAAATCCAAATTCGGTTTTTAATATCTCCAAATTGATTTATTTCGAAGATAAGGTGGGTATGGGTCGAAATCCTCTCATCCAATAGAATTTAGACAAGTTTAGGTTCCTATTTTAACCTTATCATTTAGATTTAACATTAAATTAAATAATTTTACTTTTACCGTGTCTTCTTGTGTTCTTATACTATAAGGTTAATAAACTTACTATAAGTAGCCAAAAGAGCCCCAAGTTGTTTATTATTAATATATATAACCTTATCTAATTCATTTGGATGAACCATAGATTTTTAGGAATAAAATAACAATTACTAATATAATATTTGTTTTAAAAACTTTTTATGTCAATTTTGACACTATTTAGTAATTGATTTTTGTGAAAATCATAACAGAATTATTAGTTCTAAAAAGGATAATTAAATCAATAATAACTTTTCATATTAAACTAGAAAATTAGTGTAATTCATAAAAAGTCTCAAATTACATTTATTTTGGTGTTTATAACATCAATTATGTCAATATTTCATTAATAAGATAATTACTGCATCATCATTGTGTCATAAATAAATTAAATTATTTAAAGTCTTAAAATTACAAATAAAATATCATTATGTAGGAAATAGTTCTATCTTTCCAATGAATATTTATAGCCGAATTTATCTTATGTATAACCCCATATTAAAAATTATTTACTTATTAAACTTTGATTTTAACTATTTTAACCCTTCTTTAAATAAATTAATAATAACTGTCCTAATCTAATCCAAGTGGGCCTAAATGGTCATATTTTATTCCTAAGGTTGTTTTTGTTCGAATTACACTTGTCCAATAGAATTTGGACATGTGTTAGGTTAATAATAATATCATTTTTACCGTTAATTACCCTATTTACTTTTAACTGTGGTAAAAAAAGTAAAAAGTTACTATTCACCAAAAATTATTTTCATCTCATTGAACCACATTTTAGTCCTTGATATTAACTGTGTCTCTCGGAATTTCGAAATTCCACTCACAGAAGTGGTAAAATTAAGTTTTATGAAAAATTCAGTTTTTTTAACTACCACTTAGTGGTTTCACTATTCATCAAAAATTGAAAGTTTTCAGAAAAATACCAAAAATTAGGCCTAATATATATTTGATATTATGAATTCAAAAATGATGTCTATTTTACCAAATTCAAAACATATCAGTTTCATTAATTAATTTAAAAATTAATTCCTGTCGTCAAAACAAATAGCGTGTTCTTAAGAGATAATAACTATCAAAATATTGACAGTTGTTTATGTCTGGTTTAAATGTGAAATTACATCCAATAACCAACATTGTATTAAATTGTAAAAATATATTCTAAATATACTTTAAAATTAATCAAATTAATAATTTATCACTATTAATTATTTCTATTAAAAAGGTTCTTTTTAATTAAAATTTAGTAATTTTCACTATTCATCAGATAATGAAAGTTATCCGAAAAGTACCAAAATTTCACCCTAAGCTAATTTAGATATTCCGAATCCATAAATAAAGTCCATTTTGAAAAATAAAAATTACAAAATTTCAAAAAGTGGTTTTTACTATTCATAACGGCTAGTTTTACTAATATTTTAATAGCATATCGTTGTTTAGTAAAACTCGGTATTGCGTACTACACACACTATCGAGGAAGGTCGCGATTGCGTGTAATGCAAGGCAAGTCAAGGATGCGTGTTGTGCAAGCTCCTTTTGGTGTAGCGTACAACACAAGACATTAATGAAATTAAAAAGAATATTTTTCATAAAATCTCGGGGTGTTACATTCTACCCCCCTTAAAATGAATTTCGCCCTCGAAATTCGTCAGGGTTATAAATAGTTTACAATTCGAAAGTTTCTTTAATAGAAACCCACATCGTAAAAAGGAATACCAAAACCAATATTTAATAACAAAAGTATGAAACGTAACGGTTACCCAAATAAACTAATCACTGGGTTTCCACATAGGTGAAAATATGGATACAGAAGAGAAATCTAACCATCATGTTCTGATGGAGAGTGGTAGAGAACATGGCTATGGAAAATCCAGAAAACACAAAGCCATAAATTTGTTAAGATCTAAGGTACCATCTGATTAATCAGATATAAGATCACTAGGACAACATTCTGGTTTTCAAGATCATTTCCCTAAAGTTGATGAAATTGGAATTAGAAGAAATACTTTCGTGATTTTGGTATAGTCTCACCGTTTGTGGTTCTTTAGACAATTTCCACTTCATCTCTTAAAGAAATGAAGTTGAATTTGTCATTCGTGATGTGTTAGCAGATCATGTGATAGAATGCTAGGTCATTCCATCTGTCTCAAACAAAAGGTTAGAAAAGTTATCAAAAAATACATAAGTCTATCTATAGTGAGATTAATCATATATGGTTCCTAAAATGGACTTATACTTCATATATCATACTGCTTAATATAATAAAACTAGTTTATACTAAACAGGGACTTCCTGTAGGCCAGTGGTAGGCGATAAAGGCCAGTCGCACTTCGGTTGTGGGTTCGATTCCCACAGCCTTGTCCGACGTGATGGGCTGTCGCCCGTCCTGCAAGTTGTCCTTTTTCTAAAGCTATATTACTATAACATCCCATCAACAATATCAAAAAAGTTTTATGCTTAAACAATACTAACTTATGTCCAACATAATCCATTCCAATCTTTAGGCTTATCAAAACTACTTCAATTCAAGCTCATAGTATACAGAAAATGATCACGTGAATGCCATCATTTATCCCCCATATATCATAAGATTTATCTTGTTGGTCAAATTACAAACATGTGAATACCTTAATCATGTATTCTCTTGAAGAATGAATATCCATTGAACCTTAGTGAAAACATGAATGCAGTTAAAAGTCAACACTTTCCACATACCAAAATCCTCAAAATTCTATATCCTCAAACCATGATATCACTAAGTCCTTATATCAATCATGAGCTCATGAATACTATCAAACATATTAGATTATCTTTATCCCTTCATTTTGTGCATATCATCTGCTTTCCAAAAATATTTCAATCACTTTTCATGGTTACCGATGCCATAAAATTATTGAAAACCCTAATAGACCAAAACATAAATATTCCAATATTCCACGATACTATATAAAACATTATTTTGGAATCCCATTACATAAACACTTAATCATTCCACCACATCATTTTCATATTCAACATCACCAATAGTGATCGCATGTGACTTCCCTTTGTCCATTGCCTTAAGTGGTTTCTCATGTCGATCATCACTAACCCTTGGATTAGGGCATTTATTAGCATAATGCCCCATTTCCTTGCACTAGAAGCATTGAAGTGTTGTTGGTGTGTTCTCTGTAGTCTTTTCTTTATTCACATCATTAGAAACCCTTTTTCTATAACTTCGACACTCATCTGCTCGATGACCTTCTTTTCCACACTTAAAACATTTTCTAGTCCCTTTAAGACAATCTCCACCATGCTTCTTTCCACACTTTGAGCATAAGGAAACATTCATCTTTTTTTCACCATTATTCTGAGATTTCTCCTTGAACTCCATCATTTTTTTCTTGTCAAAACTATGAGATGGATAAATAACACCAACTTCCATTTCTACCTTGATAGCACAACGCACAATTTATTCATAGCTACTGAAGTCTCTTATAGCTAATGCCCTTCGAAGATTTGGTTTTAAGCCACTAAAGAATCGATCAACTTTACTTTCAGGTTGGATGATAAATCCAGATGCATACCTTGCAAGCCTTGTGAAATTCGCTTCGTATATACCAACAGATTCATCATCCTTTTTCTTTAGTTCAAGAAACTCCTTCTCCATCTTTGTTCGAAGAACACGAGGGAAGTACTTATTGAAAAATAAGTTCTTGAAATCGTCCCATTCCATGGACTCAATTTCATCTCTTGGACTCGTATTCTTGATAAGATTCCACCATTGATCAACATCACCTTCCAAACGATACACTGCTAAGATGACTTTATCATGTTTAGAACATTGAAGAACTGAAAATATCTTTTCAGTAGTACTAATCCATTGTTCAGCAACAAGTGGATCAGAAGACCCACAGAAAGAAGGTGGATGTTGCCTCATGAAGGACTCAATAGAATATTGTTCCCTTTTCTACTCATTTGGAAGTCCAGAATGATTCATAGCTTGTGTAAGTATAACAATAAGATTTTGCACTCCATCTCCCATAACATTTGTTTGTTCAGGAGGACAATCATTGCATTTTCCATTGCATTTCTCAACACGGTTCCTTCGGGTTCCAACCATCGTCTAAAACCCAAAAAGAATAGTGTGAGAGGCAAAAATCATAATAAAGGGGGATTAACTTCAATATCTAACATCTTTGGTTTAAGCTAATATTGTTACCATTGTTCTAGGACTATATCCTATACGTATACTTATCCTTAGGGACATCCCTAGACATACATTAGAAATATCTCTAGGGATCTCACTAACGTTTTCGCATCCTAGTTTCCAAAGGTTGACTAAACCTTTCCTCTGATACCAAATGTATAGACCCGAAGCTTATCGTTCATGGAAATTACATTACTTTTGCGGAATACTTAGTACATAAAAAAAGCACACACAAGGACCGTAATAGTTTAGTGTCTTTGGAAACTCGGAATATAATCTTCTAATCGTGGTGAAAGATCTTCAACATCTCCCATAAAGATATTCTTTTTTTTAAACCTAAATCCTTTCTTTATGTCCTGGGGAAAAGAAAACATAAAAGAGTGAGCTCAAATGCTCAGTAAGGGTAAATAAAAGAAATATCAATCACGTCATATTCATAAGAACATATCTTTTGGAAATCTTAACCCGCAAAAGAGATCATAATTTCATAACTTGGTATAAATCATAGTAGTGAAATGCAATCCCAATAATCATAACTTAAAACATGAAACTTTGTGGTATACACACATAATCATAGAGAATCATTTCTTATTAGTCAAGACTCATTTCCAAGACTATCTTAGTGGACAAAGTCCCTTTCTGAGCCGAGTTCACTCCTCATTTCAGTCCTGTTTCACTGAACCGGTATAACCTACCGTTCCAGCCATGTCTATCTCATGAGATATAAAATCTTTACCCAATGCATTGGAGGGAGATATAGGTCCCACCCATCTCATAGTGATACCATTCTTATGTGTTCCACAAAATCTTAAATCATACATCATTGCATAAACCATGTAATAAAAATGGGAATCTTAAACATCATGACATCATCAAACAATTCATATAAGTTAAAGGAATTCATAAAAATAATTCCATCACAACATAATCAAATCAATGTAATAATAGGGATAGAAAAAGATCCCTTTATTATCTTAGATGGAAAATAATTTTGATAAAACACTTGAACTCCATTCTTGAGGAAAATATCCTTTCAACTTCAAAAACACTTTTGCTTTCTTAACATGTTATAAAATTCTAACTAAAAGAAGTTGATTAAAAATAAACTTGAAAACTTGTAAAGGAAGCTTCTAGGAAATAATGTTTTAAAAATCCATTCATGCCGTATAAGTTAAAGAAAAACATTCTTCTCTTACTTTTGTCAGAAAAGTCAAAAAGTACCTCATACGAAAAACGACAAAATATTCCTTTTATATCTTTTACTAAAAACTCACCGAAGGGTAAAATAGGATTTAAAAAATTGTAGGTGAATGGAAATAATATTACATATTGAGGAAACATAAATGTGGATGATAAAATACACCCCAGTAAATGCCAAAGTATAAACAATCTCGAATAAAAATGAGATTGTGATATTTCCCTTACCTTAGGTCCGATTTGCTTCGTATGTGTCCGAACCTCCTCTTCTTTGAAGCGCCTCTTTGAGAGATACTTTTAGGGCACTAAAATTGGTCTTTGAGGATGAACAGAACCTCTAGGATGTTTCTAGGGAAGTGGAGAGGGGAATTTGGCAGGGGTTGGCCGAGCTTGAAGGCTCAAAGTGGTGTGAGGAAGAGAGGGAGGATGTTCCCTTTTATAAGGGAGGAGAGGGGCACCTTTGGAATAACTAAAATTATTATTTTATTATAAATCCAAATTCTGTTTTTAATAGATCCAAATTGATTTATTTCAAAGATAAGGTGGGTATGGGTCGAAAGCCTCTCATCCAATAGAATTTAGACAAGTTTAGGTTCCTATTTTAACCTTATCATTTAGATTTAACATTAAATTAAATAATTTTACTTTTACCGTGTCTTCTTGTGTTCTTATAATATAAGGTTAATAAACATACTATAAGAAGCCAAAAGAACCCAAAGTTGTTTATTATTAATATATATAACCTTATCTAAGTCATTTGGCCTAACCTTATATTTTTAGGAATAAAATAACAATTACTAATATAATATTTGTTATAAAAACTATTTTATGTCAATTTTGACACTATTTAGTAATTGATTTTTGTGAAAATCATAACAGAATGATTAGTTCGAAAAAAGTTAATTAAATCAATAATAACATGTCATATTAACCTATAAAATTATTGTAACTCATAAAAAGTCTCAAATTACATTTATTTTTGTGTTTATAACATCAATTATGTCAATATTTCATTAATAAGATAATTACAGTATCATCTTTGTGTCATAAATAAATTAAATTATTTAAAGTCTAAAAATTAAAAATAAAATATCATTATGTAGAAAATCTTTTTATATTTCTAATGAATATTTATAGCCGAATTTAACTTATGTATAACCCCATATTACAAATTATTTACTTATTAAACTTGGATTTTAACTATTTTAACCCTTCTTTAAATAAATTAATAATAAATGTCCTAATCTAATCCAAGTGGGGCTAAATGGTCATATTTTATTCCTAAGGTTGTTTTTGTTTGAATTAAACTTGTCCAATAGAATTAGGACATGTGTTAGGGTAATAATAATATCATTTTTACCCTTAATTACCCTATTTACTTTTAACCGTGGTAAAAAAAAGTAAAAAGTTACTATTCATCAAAAATTATTTTCATCTCATTGAACCACATTTTAGTCCTTGATATTAACCGTGTCTCTCGGATTTTCAAAATTCCACTCACAAAAGTGGTAAAATTAAGTTTTATGAAAAATTCAGTTTTTTTAACTACCACTTAGTGGTTTCACTATTCATCAAAAATTGAAAGTTTTCAGAAAAATACCAAAAATTAGGTCTAAGCTATATTTGATATTATGAATTCAAAAATGATGTCTATTTTACCAAATTCAAAACATATCAGTTTCACTAATTAATTTAAAAATTAATTCCTGTCGTCAAAACAAACAGCGTGTTCTTAAGAGATAATAACTATCAAAAGATTGACAGTTGTTTATGTCTAGTTTAAATGTGATATTACATCCAATAACCAACATTGTATTTAATTGTAAAAATATATTCTAAATATACTTTAAAACCAATCAAATTAATAATTTATCACTATTAATTATTTCTATTAAAAAGGTTGTTTTTAATTAAAATTTAGTAATTTTCACTATTCATCAGAAAATGAAAGTTATCTGAAAAGTACCAAAATTTCACCCTAAGCTAATTTCGATATTCCGAATCCAGAAATAAAGTCCATTTTGAAAAATAAAAATTACAAAATTTCAAAAAGTGGTTATTACTATTCATAACGGCTAGTTTTAATAATATTTTAATAGCATATCGTTGTTTAGTAAAACTCGGTATTGCGTACTACACACGCTATTGAGGAAGGTCGCGATTGCGTGTAATGCAAGGCAAGTCAAGGATGCGTGTTGTGCAAGATCCTTTTGGTGTAGCATACAACACAAGACATTAATGAAATTAAAAAGAATATTTTTCATAAAATCTTGGGGTGTTACACGTATTGGGTATCCAAATAGATGAATATTGATCTAGAAAAATTTTTAAGGAAAAAGTGACTTCAGGTGCTTCTCTATAACTCAATTCTTAAACTAATTCTAGGTAAACTTCATTCTAGATGGGAAAATCCATTTACTATCACTAATTTTTATCCCTTTGGTTTTGTGTATGTAATTAAGGAAGTCAATACGATTCCATTAATTTATAATGGATAAATGTTAATGAACTACTACTTTAATCTTCCATAGGCACCAATGAAGGTGATCTCACTCTTCCAACCCTTCTACCAATGAAAACCATCGGGTTGTACCTTTATTTAATCTTGTAAAATTGTTAAATTTTCCATTCCTGTAAAATTTCACTAAGGACACTAAAATATTCAATAATTGTAGAGGGAAATATTTATAATTTTAGGAATGTTAATATATATTTTTTAAATTTTATTTTTATGTGTTTTTTATTACTTTTTATATGTTTTTGAAACCTGTTAAGATAGAATTTAATTCTTTGGTAAGACTAAAACCTATGATAATTGTGAATATATTATTTAACACTGGGTAATAAAACTTAAATTAATGAAGAATAAAATTAGATTCAGATTCAAAGTTTGGGTGATTCATGAAAGGGCCATTGATTTTGGAATCCATTACACGCCATACAATTTAATATCAAAATCACCCACCTAAGATGATTCCAATTTTTTTTGAATTATTCTTCATAATTCTATCATTTATTGTGGGAAAAATCCATTTTTGAGTATCCATATTTCATTTTTTTAATTATAGTAAAAATATTAGAGAATTTAGTAACTCATTTTGACCATGATTGAGGCATTATTTTGATTTAAAATACATTTTTATAATAAACTATTTTTTGAATCCTACCTTGACATATGATCATTGAATTATCCCATAGAATTACTAAATAACCTTTTTATATGACCAAACTATAAGTATAAAACCCATGTATACCCAACTATATAAGTAAATGCATGATCATAGAAGAAAAAATATATATACTTAAAAATTGGGTAAGGGAGTTCAAATTGTAATGACCCATATTTCGCAAAGGTACAACTCATTTGTTTTTGGGTCAAATTCATTTAAAGAGACTTTATAATTTCACCCAATGGATTCACAAGGGTCAGGAGTGTTTTTTTGGGATTTTTTGGTACCTGAAACCCTAGAAATTTGAAAAATAAACCGGGCCACATAGTTAATAGAATCCATGTATCCTAGATCGCACGATCACTATTAACCCTGCGCGGTAAGGCGTAAAAGTCTTGGGGGATGAAAGTTTTTCTGAAATCATGTGAACCAAGGAACATGACTGTTCAATCTGTCTATATTTTGGGATAATAATTTTTTCATGGTTTGTGCAGAGTTAGGG
Organism: Viscum album; assembly: GCA_963277665.1. Taxonomy (NCBI): domain Eukaryota; kingdom Viridiplantae; phylum Streptophyta; class Magnoliopsida; order Santalales; family Viscaceae; genus Viscum; species Viscum album. Next base: position 1,315,332,219 of record OY728129.1, on the reverse strand, counting down.
AAACTTTGCACTATAACCATGAGAGGTCTTCCCTTGGATAGTAAGGGGAGAACAATTTTGACATGTTGGGCCAAACCATATGACCAAAACATGGGCCCCTATTTTGAGGGTAAAATTATTATTTTTACATTAATTAAATATTATACCTAATTTTCTCTTCCTCACTGTCCATTCAAGCAGATGAGTAGCCCCTCTTTCCCACGTAGTTCTCCCCATCCTCAATCTAGAATAATAAATATATCATACTTACAAAGTCCAAATAAAGATCCATAAAATGAATTGGATAACTAGATGTATTATCTAAATTCCTATCCCTTACTATATCAATTTATATTTGGTTCCATTTATATATTTAGGTGCATGATATTTTACTCTATTTTCAGGGAATTGGAACGTTTATTTGATATCTCCCAACCTACTTTTAATCTGAGGCCTCCATCAGACGAGGAATCATCAATGACCCTAAAGAAGGTGGTCTCTTAATTTTTCCCAAAAGTTATATTATTTTCATAGGTTCTCCATTGTGCCGCATGCATTCCATTTCCACACATTACCTTAAAATTGATTTCTTCATCTTAAATTGATTTGTGTACCTTTATATGCTTCTATTTATCATTGTTTAGTAAATTGAGGATGCCGACCTCGATCACAGAGACCCCTTGGGTGTTAAAACTTAAATTTACATTTATATTTTATTTCTTAGTTGTCAAAAATTCCTCCTAATAATTCTTATTAGGTTGTAATTTAATTTTTGTACTCCCATATAAATTCTTAATGAACCCAAGGAAACTCCTAAGTGCTTATTCTAGCTTATAAATGTAATTAACCATGTAGGTAATTTCCCAATTAATGATGGAACCTTCTAAATACCTCATTTTTCCTTGTAAAATAAATTTCCATGCCATGCTTCATTAAATGAGTATTAAATTTAATGAATTATTAACTATGAGTTTCCTTTCCTTAAGTGAATTTAATGATGTAAATGGAATGAATTATGAAAGGGTGGAAAGGTCCTACTGATTTTTTCTTATTTTATTAAAAGAATTTATTGAATTGTGATTCTCCCGTTTCATTGGGTTTGGAAATTACAAATCATGAGAGGTAATTCCAAATGTCTATTATTATAATATGATTACAAATTTGAAAAGGGATGTGTAATAATGGTAAGGGTTCTGTTGGAAATGACGATTCATTGTTCCCTACATCAGGTGTTGAGCATGACATGTAACACCATTGACACTATTTGGATGATGGGAATCACGCACCACATCCCTTGTTTCATGTGTTGACATAATGACACACCCACCATATTGAGTGTTGAGCGTGATGCCTCTCACTCATTATGATATGTAGGGAACATACCTTTCTTTTTGAGATTATAGGATCATTTATACTGGTTAGAGATGCATGAGTTACGCCTCGGTCCAGCTAACACATAGTATTCACAATATATTTCCACTTACGTCCGCACGTATTTGTTCTATATAGTTAGATGAAATTTATAACTAAACTATATATATATATATTACTATATATATATAGTTGCTAATTATAAACTCATTCTAGCCATGATCCAAAGTAGGTAGAATTGTGAGGTGTTCATGAGGAACCTGAGTGGGATGGTTATTTATTTATTAAGCTTTGTCTATTATTTCATTTATACTTTCACACTGTTTATCTTTGAGCACAAGTTAGATTACTTCTATAAACCCTTGGTGGTGTCCTACTTGGATTTTATCTTAGTCACTACTTGGCCCTCCTTTTAAACTAGAGTAGATTATTTTTCTATGATTATGGATAATGAAAATCACCATGCTACATATATTTTACATGCATTACTTATTAAAAGAGCATGGGAGTGGAGGATGGAGAATATGCTCGAGATTCCAGTAGAAAATCCTTTTGTTCCTTTTTTCTTTTTGTATAAAATTATTTTATATGTCATCCCCTATTCCCATTTTTTATATTAGCATGTCATGAACCAATGTATATGAAACTAACCTGAGGCTTTTGATACCATTATTCAATTAATAAGTTATTTATTATTATTTTTCTTATTCATTATGTTGTATGATTCCCCTATTATATGATTATGGTTATATTTGTTGTGCCACATTGATATGAGGGTATTGTCTCCCCACTACACCACCTTTACACCCTCAATGCTAGTCAGTAGCCTCTGGAATATGAGGAGGTGTCCTTAAAGCCCTGTGACCCACCGGCTCGGGCCATGGGTTAAGTGGAACCTAGGTTGGGATGTTAGAAATTGGTATCAGAGGTTTCTTCTTTTCCTTTATCTTGCTGTTTGGGCACTATACAAGAGACTAGGAGTTAATGGGATTGGTAATTTATTCTGTACCTTGATGTAACTATCCCATGTATAGGGGAAACCCAAATTACCTATGATGGATAATTAAATTTACTTATTATGCCAGTTATAATTGATACGACTTAACCGTTGGGTGAAAAAAATTTCTTATGGTGTTATTGATATTGGAATTATTTAAATGATGATTTATTTTATCTAGGACTGATGAAATGAGGGCCTTGCATTACACACATCATTATAGGCACAATATGACTAATGTGCCATGAATTTTTCCATGTCACATCTATTTTTCAGTGTGCATTTTCCTATTTCATAGTATTAGTGCCTTTATTATGTATTGAAATGTGATAAAATTATTTGAAGGGATTGGAAAACATAACTGAAACTTAAAGTGTCTACCTTAACCTAACATAATTTTCTTAATAAGTTAAAGAAAACTCCTTAAGTAGTTAATTATGGCATGTTGATCCATGGACCATTGGTCACGTGGACAAGAAGGTGTTATGGTGTGGGTTAAGTGGACGCTATATTCTTCTTCATAAAAACCATGGGACCTTGTAGATTGAAAATGGAAATCCATCTAATTAACCCATTTAAAGAGATTTCAATATTTGAATAAGAAAAAATTTAAAATGAATATGAATTTAAAGGTTAAATAATAATTTTATACATGTGAAACAAATGCCTAGACCCAAACCTGGGCTTAGTAGTGGGTAGATGGCTATTCTCTTAAATTATTATGGCTTGCTATGTTTTTCTCTATTACCCTATATTGGATTTAGGAGAAGATAGTGGGGTATGATCTATTTATAGAAAGAATATACACCTATCCTAGTTTTCTATATGCAATATTTTAAATTGTTAATATCTATATTGAGGAATGCATTTGGAATTGTATTATCATTTTTTCCATGACATCCTGTAGCCGTATTTCCTAAAGGCGGTGATGGATATACACTTGAGTTTGAGGGACTTGAGCCTCTAGTGATCCCTCCTATAGTTCTTCCTATGGAACCTATTCCTATTCCTGATATGGGAACTGACACTTAGTTATTTCAGGGATTTCTAAATATGTTTCAGAATATATACGGTATTGTTCGAACTACCCCGAGTAGGGAAGAGTTGACCCGAGAGTTGTATCAGTAGTATCCTACAACCTTTTCGGGGGATGGTAGACCACAAATTTCCAAGACTTGTATCGAAGATATTTGTAGAGACCCGAAGCCTGACGTACATGAACATTACATTACTTTTACAGAATACTTAATACATAACAAAAACAAACACACAAGGACCGTAATAGTTTAGTGTATTTGGAAACTTGGAATGTAATCTTCTAATCGTGGTGAAAGATCTTCAACATCTCCCTTAAATATCTTCCCCCTTTTTTTTCCTAAAACCTTTCTTTATATCCTGGGTAAAAGAAAACATAAAAATGGTGATCTCAAATGCTCAGTAAGGGTAAGCGTGGATAAAATAAAACATACCATATACATTTGACCTTAAAAACATGAACATAAAGTTTAAACATCAAAATCTTGAGCAATGACATAAAACACGGAAGTACGTATGACGTAGATCATAAAGAAACATTAAGAATGATAAAATAGCATGGGAATAAAACATGTAATTGTGGAAAACCTTTAGAACATGTCATGATTTCTATAGTAGCCAAGGCATTGCTGCCAAGACCATCTTGGTGGACAAAGTCCCTTTCTAAATCGAGTTCACTCCTCGCTTCAGTCCTGTAACACTGAACCAGATCAACTTACCATTCCAGACATGTTTATCTCATGAGATATAAATCTTTACCCAATGCCTTGGAGTAAGATATAGGTCCCACCCATCTCATAATGAAATCATTCTTACTTGTGCCACAACATAAACATAAATCATTCATAATAACCCAATAAATAAAATGGGTTTCATAAACATCATCCCATCATCACATAATCCATATAAAAGAAATGGATATCATTTCATAATAAAAAAAAGTGAAACCATGTAAATAATAGAGACATTACACTTGAAACATACACATGTGAAATAATGTCATCTTAGATGAAAATGGTTTTGATAAAATGCTTTAAATGAATTCTTGAGGAAAATATCCTTTTTTCTTCAAAATCATTTTCTTTTCACAAAATGTAATGCAATTTTAGAAGAAAAGGTTTTTGTTGAAAATAGTCATGAAATATTTTGAAGGAATCTTCATGAAAATAAGTCTTTATAAAACCATAAAAATCCTTTCATGCCGTATATGTTAAAAAAACATTCTTATCGTAATTTTGTCGGAAAAGTCAAAAAAGTACCTCGTAACGTAAACAAAAGAAAGATTCCTTACATACCATGTAGTAAAATTCAAATGTGGGTAAAAAGGACATTAAAAATACATGAAACCATTTTTAGGAAACATGGACATGGATGATAACAATAACCCCAGTAAATAATTACGAATAAGCAATCTCGGATAAAAATGAGATTGTGAAATTATCTCTTACCTTAGGTCCGATATGCTTCGTATGTATCTGAACCCCCTGTATAATGATTTAAAAAATGTTATTGACTTATTAAAGAATCATATTCATTGTTATTATATCATATATGGTCCACTTATGACTTTATATTACTCGTTCTTTTGTAAATTCATGTTAAAGTAGCGTTTTGGGTAAAATCGTCTCATTTGTCGTTCATGTTTTAACTTGTAATTATTAATATGATTACTTGGATCATGATCACTTATATCTAGAATGTAAAACATGATTTATATATAATATATATTCAGAATATACATATATATAATATATCGATAAATAGAAAGAGATACACCGTTCATGGAGACGGTAGGTCGTACGTACGCATGAACGCTGTTTTCGTTTCCTTATTGAATTGAATGTAATTAAGTAGATGACATACATATATATATACATAAATCCAGTATCATTATTATGTCATATATTTCATGATTACTTATTATATATACTTTATAATCATTCATGAATGGTTAATCATTGAGAATGAATCTCATCGCGTCGTGGAGACGGTAATCCGTATGTACGCACGAGTGATTATATCATTCCCATGATTGTGGAATTGTATTCAAGTGTATGTATAATATTTAAGAATAAATATAACTTTAAAATAATCATATATAGTCATTATTTACACCATTATACCCATCCAAGTAAGGTGGTGGTGGAAAATAGATTACACCACGGCGTGGAGACGGTATTCCGTACGTACGCACGCGCGGTGATTTCATTTTCCGTAGGATGGATAAATTGTGAAATAGGGTTGTTTCATACTTATAATAACATATCAGTATATGAGTGATACTTATGTTATTAATTCATAATTAAACAACTAAAGAAGAATAAGTGGAAGAAGAAATAAAGTTGAAAGAATCGGTAAAGAACATTACCTCTTCTTTGAAGCGCCTCTTTGAGACATCCTCTTAGGGCACTACAATTGGTATTTGAAGACGACCAGGACCTCTAGGATGTTTATATGGAATTGGAGAAGATAATTTTTCAGGGTTTGGACGAGCTTGAAGGATCAAATTGGTGTGAGTAAGAGAGGGAGGAGGTGCCCTTTTTTAAGGGAGGAGAGGGGCACCTTTGGAAATATTAAAAATATTAATTTATAATAAATCTAACCCCACTTAAAAACCTCCCAAAATGACTCATATTCGAATATAAGATTATATAGGTTTGTAATCTCATCATCCAATAAAATTTAGACATGTTAGGAAATTATTTTAAACATTATCAACTTGATTTATCCTTACTTAATCAATTTAAGTTTATTTGTGGTAATAACATTCTAAATTTTAACTTATAACAAAAAATTACTTATTTTTTTAATTGTCCATAATTTGATACTTTATAAAATCTTAGACCATATAAATTTAAATTTATAATTTTTAAATATTTTTGTGATTTTTAAACAATTTTATAATATTTTATTTTTATAAAATAACAATAGTGTCAATTTTGACACTATTCATTTATATGAATTTAAATAAAATATATACAGAAGATATGTTCGAAATAAAATCTTTAATAGATTCATAAAAGGCCATATGTATCTAGAAAAGTAGTGGAGAACATTAAATAGTTCATATAGTATTTATTTTATTATTTTTAAAACCATTTATTTGGTTTATCTCTTAATAAAATAATTACTACAACATTTTTGTATAATTATTTAATATACTTATATTTTGCATAAAAATTAAAAATAAAATCCTATGATGAAGATAAATCTATTAACTTTCACAATAAGACTTTTAATATAATTTATCATCTTAAAATCACAATAGTTAAATTGTTATATTTATTAAATTATGAAGGTGACAACTTTGGCATAATTTAAAATAAAACAATATAAGTGTCATAATTGCTTGTATAAGACTCAAAATGGTCAAATATTCGACCATTGGATGATTATAGTTTACATTTACATGACCAATAAGTTTTGGTCAGGGTTTTGTGCCTTTTATGGTCACTATTAGTTTAATAAAAACTATATTCTTGATTTTTCACTAGATAAATAATTTCTGCATCACTATTGCGTCACAATTAATGATAATTATTTAATCTCAAAAAATTATAAATAAATTCTCATGATGTAGATACTTTTTTAGATTTCTGTAGACTATTAATTTTCGAAGTTTCATGAAGTTTATCACTAACTGAAAATTATTATACTTATAGTATCTAAGAGAGTGACATGTTGTCACTTTCTTTGGTTTTAATAGTAATAAAATTACTTTCATGGTCAAAAGTCCATAAAATGAATCTAATACGACCCTTAGGTTATATGGGTCTACCTTTACCCATCCAATAGAATTTTGTCATGTGTTAGTGTAATTTTATAATATTATATACACCCTTAATTTCCCGATTTACCTTTAACTATGGTAAATAAAATTTACTGTAGTTACTATTCATAATTCCTAAAAATAAAAAGTATCTTATTAACATAATTTGGACCCAGTAATTCCAAATATGGAATCCATATTTCCCAATTTAATACAAAAAAGTTGCAGAAATTAAATTAAAATTAATCCCGTTGTTGAATGAAACTGGGTTTTTCTTTAAAACATTGTAAAAGATTGAATTGATTTAACCTACGAATTTAATATAAAATCAATGAAAATGACATAAATTATATTAAATGGTAAAAATATATTCTTTTTATAATTTAAAACAATTCAATATTATAATTTAACCACATAAGATATTACGATGAAAAAAGTTGTTTTTAATTAAAATATAGCGTGTTTTTACTATTCATTAAAATATGAAAGTTATCAGAATAAAATGAAAAATTTATCCAAAGTAAATTTTTATTTCTTGATTCCAAATAATACTTTAATTTTGTCAAATGTAATTTATAAACATTTCAAAAACTAGATTTAAAGTGGGTGCGCCATCAAAAGGCGGCAAAACTGTATTTTTCGAAAAATACTTATTTTACCCGAAAAATTTATTTTGTTCTTATACCATGTTCTAGAAAATGTGTAATATGAATAATAGTGTTATAAAATTCAAAATTTAGTTAATAATATTCATAACGGCGAGTTCATAACAATATTATAATAATATATTGTTGTTTAGTAAAACCCGGTATTGCGTACAACACACGCTATCAGGGAAGGTCGCAATTGCGTGTAATGCAAGCCAAGTCAGGGTTGCGTGTAGTGCATGACTCCTTTGTTGTTGCATATAACAGAATCCAACCATATTTTATTTATACATTGAATATATATATATATATACACACTCAATATTGGGTAGAATAACTTCTATCAAACGAACTTGAAATTGTGTGTAACACGAGCCAAGAATAGTGTTGCATAAACTGCAAGCTAATACGGTGTTGCGTATAGCGCAAGATAATCTTGGTGCATCGTACAACAGAATATATGAATGAAATTAAAAAGAATGTATCTTATAAAATCTCGAGTTGTTACATTCTACCCCCCTTAAAATGAATTTCGTCCTCAAAATTCGTCCGGGTTATATATAGTTTACTATTCATAGAAACCCACATCGTAAAAAGAAATACCAAAACTGAACTTTAAAAACTAAATTATGAAATATAACGTTTACCCAAATTAACTCATCACTGGGTTTCCAATAGGATAACATTGGTGAAAATATGGATATGGAAGAGAAATCTAACCATCATGTTCTGATAGAGAGTGGTAGAGAACATGGCTATGAAAAATCCAATAATCACAAAGCCATAAATTTGTGATGATCTAAGGTACCATCTGATTCATCAGATATAAAGGCACTAGGACAAAATTTTTGGTTCTCAAGATCATTGCCCTAAAGATGATGAAATTGGAATTATAAGAAATATTTTTGTGATTTTGGTATAGTCTCACCATTGGTCGTTCTTTGGACAATTTCCACTTGATCTCTTAAAGAAATGAAGTTGAATTTGTCATTCGTGATGTGTTAGCATATCATGTGATAGAATGGTGGGTCATTCCATCTGTCTCAAACAAAAGGTTAGAAAAGTTACCAAAAAAAAATACATAAGTCCATCTATAGAGAGATTAATCATATATGGTTCCTAAAATGGAATTATACTTCATATATCATACTTCTTAATATAATAAAACTAGTTTCTACTAAACAGGGACTTCCTGTAGGCCATTGGTAGGCGATAAAGGCCAGTCGCACTTCGGTTGTGGGTTCGCTTCCGACAGCCTTGTCCGATGCGATGGGCTGTCGCCCGTCTTGCAGGTTTTCCTTTTTCTAAAACTATATTACTATAACATCCCATAAATAATATTGAAAAAACTCCTATCCTTAAAAAATACTAACTTATTTCCAACATAATCCATTCCAATCTTTAGGCTTATCAATTATACTGCAGTCCACTCTCTTAATATAGTGAAAACGATTACTAGAGATTTAATACCATCGTTGATCCCCATATATCATAAGATATGTCTTGTTGGTCACATTCCAAACATTCGAAGGCCTTAATCATGTATTCTATTGAAAAAATGAATACCCATTGAACCATAGTGAAAACATGAATGCAGTTAAAAGTTAACACCTTCCACATACCAAATTACACAAAATTCTATATACTCAAACCATGATATCACTTAGTCCTTATATCAATCATGAGCTCATGAATACCGTCAAACATTTCATTTTCTCCTTATCCCTTCATTATGCGCATATCATCTGCTTTCCAAAATATTTGAATCACTTTTCATGGTTACTGGTACCTTAAAATTATTGAAAACCACAATTGACTAATACAAAAATATTCCAATACACAATAAAAGTACCTCAACAACATTATTCTTGAATACCGATACATAAACACTTCAATCCATCCACTTCAATGATTGTCCTCGAATAAGTCCTTCCTTGATTTAGAAGTAACTTTTTATGTCAGGGCATTGAGTTGGGTAATTCCCATGTTCTCCACAAATAATACATTGAACTCCATAACAGTCTGTCACTCTATGACCCTTTTCTGCACACAGATAACATCGGTCCCTCCATTTGAGGTATTCCTCAAGGTTCTTCTTCCCTTATTTATAAATCTCAATCTTCCTTTATTTATGCTCCTCAACATGCGAACATGCATAACAATCTATCTTCCTCTTATTTGATGAATTAGGCATACCACTAAATTTCACCTTGTTAATCATATATCGCGATGACTGATTCAGCATAATCACAATATCTTTCTCTCTAGGCATTACTCAATTTTTTTGCTCATAGTCACCAATTTTCCCATTGGATTCAATGTTTACCGAATTCCTTATGGTTCCCTCCATTAACTAAAATACAAAATGAATTCTGTGAGAGGCAAAATCATGCTAGAGAAAACAACATAGTAAAGGGGGAGTACCCTCAATATCTAACATCTTAGGTTAAATTATAATATCCTTAGCGCAATTCTAGGACTATAACCTATATGTATACTTAACCTTAGAGACATCCCTAGACATACCTTAGAAATAACTCTAGGGATCTCACTAACATTTTCACATCCTAGTTTCCAATGGTTGACTAAACCTTTCCTCTGATACCAACTGTAGAGACCCGAATCCTGACGTACATGAACATTACATTACTTTTACGGAATACTTAATACATAACAAAAATAGACACACAAGGACCGTAATAGTTTAGTGTCTTTGGAAACTTGGAACGTTATCTTCTAATCGTGGTGAAAGATCTTCAACATCTCCCTTAAAGATCTTCCCCCTATTTTTACCTAAAACCATTCTTTATATCCTAGGGAAAAGAAAACATAAAAAGGGTGAGCTCAAATGCTCAGTAAGGGTAATCATGGATAAAATAAAACATACCATATACATTTGAACTTAAAAACATGAACATAAAGTTTAAACATCCAAAGCTTGAGAAATGACATAAAACACAGAAGTACGTATGGCATAAATCATAAAGAAACATTAAGAATGATAAAATAGCATGGGAATAAAACATGTAATTGTGGAAACCATTCAGAACATGTCATGATTTCCATATTAGCCAAGACATTGCTGCCAAGACCATCTTGGTGGACAAAGTCCCTTTCTGAATCGAATTCACTCCTCGCTTCAGTCTTGTAACACTGAACTAGATTAACATACCATTCCAGCCATGTCTATCTCATGAGATATAAATCTTTACCCAATGCATTAGAGGGAGATATAGGTCCCACCCATCTCATAATGAAATCATTCTTACTTGTTCCACAAGATAAACATAAATCATTCATAATAACCCAATAAATAAAATGGGTTTCATAAACATCATCCCATCATCACATAATCCATATAAAATAAATGGATATCACTTCATAATAAAAAAAAGTGAAACCATGTAAATCATAGAGACATTACACTTGAAACATACACATGTGAAATAATGTCATCTTAGATGAAAATGGTTTTGATAAAACGCATTAAATGAATTCTTGAGGAAAATATAATTTTTTATTCAAAATCATTTTCTTTTCAAAAAATGTCATGAAATTTTAGAAGAAAAGGTTTTTTTTGAAAATATTCATGAAATATTTTTAAGGAATCTTCATTAAAATAAGGCTTTATAAAACCATAAAAATCCATTCATGTTGTATACGTTAAAAAAAACATTCTTATCGTACTTTTGTCGGAAAAGTCAAAAAAGTACCTCGTAACGTAAACAAAAGAATGATTCCTTACATACCATGTAGTAAAATTTAAATGTGGGAAAAAAGGATATTAAAAATACATAAAACCATTTTTAGAAAACATGGACATGGATAATAACAATAACCCCAGTAAATAATTACGAATAAGCAATCTCGAATAAAAATGAGATTGTGAAATTATCTCTTACCTTAGGTCCGATATGCTTCATACGTATCTGAACCCTCTGTATAATGATTTAAATAATGTTATTGACTTATTACAGAATCATATTAATTGTTATTATATCATGTATGGTCCACTTATGACTTTATATTACCCGTTCTTTTGTAAATTTATGTTAAAGTAGCGTTTTGGGTAAAATCGTCTCATTTGTCGTTCATGTTTTAACTTGTAATTATTAATATGATTACTTGGATCATGATCACTTATATCCATAATGTAAAACATGATTTATATATAATATATATTTAGAATATACATATATATAATATATCGATAAATGGAAAGAAATACACCGTTCATGGAGACGGTAGGCCGTACGTACGCATGAACACTGTTTTCGTTTCCTTATTGAATTGAATGGAATTAAGTAGATGAAATACATATATATATACATAAATAAAGTATCATTATTATTTCATATATTTATTGATTAATTATTATATATACTTTATAATCATACATGAATGGGTTATCATTGAGAATGAATCTCATCGCGTCGTGGAGACGGTAGTCTGTACGTACGCACGAGCGATGATATCATTCCCATGATCGTGGAATTGTATTCAAATGTATGTATAATATTTAAGAATCAATATCACTTTACAATAATCATATATAGTCATTATTTACACTATTATACTCATCCAAGTAAGGTGGTGGTGGAAAATAGATTACACCACGGCGTGGAGACGATATTCCGTACGTACGCACGCGCGGTGATTTCATTTTCCATAGGATGGATAAATTTTGAAATAGGGTTGTTTCATACTTATAATAACATATCAATATATGATTGATACTGATGTTATTACTTCATAATTAAACAACTAAAGAAGAAGAAGTGGAAGAAGAAATAAAGTTGAAAGAATCGGTAACGAACATTACCTCTTCTTTGAAGCGCCACTTTGAGACCTCCTCTTAGGGCACTACAATTGGTCTTTGAAGAAGACCAGGACCTCTAGGATGTTTCTAGGGAAGTGGATAAGAGAATTAGGCAGGGTTTTCCGATATTGAAGGCTCAAATTGGTGTGAGAAAGAGAGGGAGGAGGTGCCCTTTTATAAGGGAGGAGAGGGGAACCTTTGGAAATATTAAAAATATTATTTTATAATAAATATAACCCCACTTAAAAACCTCAAAAAATGACTCATATTAGAATATAATATGATATAGGGTTTTAAACTCATAAAACAATAAAATTTAGACATGTTAGGAAATTATTTTAAACATTATCAACTTGATTTATCCTTAATCAATTTAATTTTATTTGTGGTAATAACATTCTAAATTTTAACTTATAACAAATAATTACTTATTTTTTGTGAATTGTCCATAATTGGATACTTTATAACATTTTAGACCATATAAATTTAAATTTATAATTTTTAAATATTTTTGTGATTTTTAAACAATTTTATAATATGTTATTTTTATAAAATAACAATAGTGTCAATTTTGACACTATTCATTTATATGAATTTAAAGAAAATATATACAGAAGATATGTTCAAACTAAAAGTTTTAATAGATTTATAAAATGCCATATGTATCTATAAAATTAGTGGATAACATTAAATAGTTCATATACTATTTATTTTATTATTTTTAAAACCATTTATTTTGTTTATCTCTTAATAAAATAATTACTACAACATTTTTGTAGAATTATTTAATATAATTATATGTTGCATAAAAATTAAAAATAAAATCCTATAATAAATATAAATCTATTAAATTTCACAATAATACTTTTACTCAAATTTATCATCTTAAAACCACAATAGTTAAATTGTTATATTTATTAAATTATGAAGGTGACAACTTTGGCATCATTTAAAATAATATAATATAAGTGTCATAATTTCTTGTATAAGACTCCAAATGGTCAAATATTCGACCATTGGATGATTATAGTTTACATTTACATGACCAATAAGTTTTGGTCAGGGTTGTGTGCCTTTTATGGTCACTATTAGTTTAATAAAAACTATATTTTTGATTTTTCACTAGATAAATAATTTCTGCATCACTATTGTGTCACAATTAATGATTATTATTTAATCCCAAAAAATTTAAATAAATTATCATGATGTAGATAATTTTGTTATATTTATGTAGACTATTAATGTTTGAAGTTTCATGAAGTTTATCACTAACTTAAAATTGTTATACTTATAGTATTTAAGAGAGTGACATGTTGTCACTTTCTTTGGTTTTAATAATAATTATATTATTTCCATGGTCAAAAGTCCATAAAATGAATCTAATACGACCCTTAGGTTATATGGGTCTACGTTTAGCCATCCAATAGAATTTTTTCATGTGTTTGTGTAATTTTATAATATTATATTCCCCCTTAATTACCCGATTTACCTTTAACTATGGTAAATAAAATTTACTGTAGTTACTATTCATAATTCCCAAAAATAAAAAGTAGCTTATTAACATAATTTGGACACAATGATTCCAAATATGGAATCCATTTTTCCAAATTCAATACACAAAATTTTCAGAAATTAAATTAAAATTAATCCCGTTGTCGAAAGAAAACGGGTTTTTTTTAAAACATTGCAAAAGATTGAATTGATTTAACCTACAAATTTAATGTAAAATCAATGATAATTAAATACATTATATTAAATGGTAAAAATATATTCTATTTATACATTAAAACCATTCAATATTATAATTTAACAACATAAGATATTAAGATGAAGAAAGTTGTTTTTAATTAACATATAGCGTGTTTTTACTATTCATTAAAATATGAAAGTTATCAGAATAAAATGAAAAATTTATCCAAAGTAAATTTTTATTTCTTGATTCCAAAGAATAATTTTATTTTTTCAAATGGAACTTATAAACATTTCAAAAACTAGATTTAAATTGGGTAAACCATCAAAAGGCGGCAAAACTGTATTTTTCGAAAAATACTTATTTTACCCGAAAAATTTATTTTGTTCATATACCATGTTCTAGAAAATGTTTAAGATGAATAATAATGTTATAGAATTCAAAATTTAGTTAATACTATTCATAACGGCTAGTTCATAACAATATTATAATAATATATAGTTGTTTAGTAAAACCTGGTATTGCGTACAACACACGCTATCAGGGAAGGTCGCGATTGCGTGTAATGAAAGCCAAGTCAGGGTTGCGTGTAGTGCAGGACTCCTTTGTTGTTTCGTATAACAGAATACAACCATATTTTATTTATATATTGAATATATATATATATATATACACTAAATGTTGCGTAGAATAACTTCTATCAAACGAAGTTGAAATTGTGTGTAACACGAGCCAAGAATAGTGTTGCATAAACTGCAAGCTAATACGGTGTTGTGTATAGCGCAAGATAATCTTGGTGTATCGTACAACAGAAGATATGAATGAAATTAAAAAGAATGTATCTTATAAAATCTCTGGTTGTTACAATATTATTTATATATTTGAGAATATATAGATGACTCAAGAGCGAAGGGTCAAACTTGATACTTATATGATGTGTGATTCTGCCAAGTGGTGGTGTGATGTTACAACCCAAGAAGATTATAATAGAGATATGGTTTGGGTAGTTTCTAGAGTATATTCTACGAATATTGATTCTCTATAGAGAATTCATAAACTTATAGTAGGGAGGCATGTCTTTTATGGAATACTCCCCTCTTTTTTCTGAGTTGTAGTGTTTCACACCTAATCTAGCGTGTGATGATCTTATACCTTCAAGGTGATTTGAGGATGGGCTGGTATACACCATCTGATCACACAGAAATGTATTTTGGTTAATGACCATATCAGAGATAATCGACTAATCCCTTATTACATTAAATAATTTGAGGAAAGTTGATTGTGTGAATTAGGGTGGATCAACACCAAGATCTATCAGTTATTCTTCTTCTAAGTGAAAGAGATGTTTCGAGGCTACTCATAGAGGTAACAATAGTCCGAATCATCATGATGAAATCTTTTTGATATGTCACCAGTGCGGGAATCTAGGATAGACTCAACCTTAGGAATTATGAGATCCAGTGGAATGCATTGGTTGGGGTAGTATAGGCCATATACAATGTTTCTGTAGAACTTTCCAATCTGTACCTTTTGAGCAAGGATCTACTCCTACCCCACGTTTCAGAGTGTGTCTAGTAGGATCACACCAGGAAGGAAGCTATAATAGCAACGACTATTCAGGATGATGTGGTAGTTGAGGCAGAGGTAGTCAGAATCATGATTCTTAGCTCTAACAGAGTAGGCTTGCTCAGGGTAGTTAGGCAGTGACTCAGGGCCGCGTTATAGGCCAGATACATGCAGTCCATCCTAAGCGAGAGGAGAAAGGAGCCAAACCTTCTATATTTTGACGTACTATTCTAGTAGCCTCCACTTTAGTGTGTTCTTTATTTTACATAGGTGCATCTCATTATTTTATATCTGAGACTATTATGGGTAGTCTGGGACTTGATATCGAATAATTAAATGGAATTATGATTCTTGATACCCCGTTTGGTATCCGTTCAAAGGGTGTTCACCATTGTAAAGATCTTCCCCTTGAGATAGGCAGATACCTATTTATATGGAATATTTTTGTCCCTGACATGATAATATTTGATGTAAACCTTAGGATTGAATTATTATCTCCCAATCAAGAAAAAATTTATTGATATCGTCATTGGGTGAATTTTACATCACAAGCGGGTGGTAGACATGTGTATAAGTGATAATGGGATGTGTAAGAAATGTGATCAGGACCCAATAATAAGTGGATGGGTAGTGTGATCGTTCATATTTCAAGTCTTTTCTTGGATGATTAGGGGTTATGACCTACTATTTTTCCTCCTGTAGTGGAGAATTTTAGAGTTATATTTTCAGAACTCTTATCTGGTATTCTTCCAGAGTGAGAGGTAGATTTTACTATTGAGTTAGTTCCAAGAGTAGCACCAGTGACCATTAATCCTTATAGGATGGAACCTATGGAGCATCTAGAACTCAAGAAGTAGTTTTTTGATCTAAAGGTGAAAAAATTTATACGCCGCAAGGATTATCCTTGGGTTTCACCAATCCTTTTTACCAAGAAGGCGGATGGTACCCTCAGGCTTTATGCAGATTACTATCGGTTGAACCAGATCCTGATAAAGAGTCACTATCCACTACCATGAATAGATGAAATATTTTATGAGATATGAGGATTCATAATGTTTTCAAAGGTAGATTTTTGGTCGGGCTGTCATCAGGTGTGTGTCTAGTTATTAGACATACCTTGCACAATTTTCAGGAGAAGGTATGGCCTATATGAGTACCTAGTCATTCTATTTAGACTCATGAACACACCTAAAGTTTTCATGGATCTTATGAACCAGGGTTTCAACCCGTTTCTAGATCCATTAATGGTAGTATTTCTTGAAGATATCTTAGCGTATTCAATCTCTAGACATGATCATGCCAACCATCTTGAAATCATGCTCAATACATGGAGAGTGCATCAGCTCCATTCTAAGAATAATAAATGCCACTTTTGGATCAATAAATTCCACTTATTGGGTCATATAATCCTAGAGTCTAGAGTTTTGGTGGACCTATAAAAAGTGATTGAAGTAGTTTCATGGTAGAATATCAAGAAAAACTTTAACATTTAGAGTTTCTTAGGGCTAACTGGGTATTAAAAACTCTTCATTTAAGATTTATGAGATCTTGCAGTGCCACTTACATGTTTGGAAAGGAATGGTGTAAAATTCGTATGTTTAGAAGTTTGTGAAGCTTAATTTCAAGAGTTAAAGGGAAATTTGACTTCAGAATCATTAATGATTCTTCTAAAGCCCATAATGATTTATATAGTCTACTGTGATACACCAGGTTTCGGTCTTGGAGCTATTCTGATGTAGGATGAGTGAGTCTTTGTGTATGGGTTTTGTTAGTTGAGGCCTCATGAGTGGAATTACATAATGAAAAACATTGATATTTTTGTTGTAGTTAATTCCTTCAACTATTAGAGATACCATTTACTTGGAGAGAGTTTTATGGTATTTACTAATCACAAAAGCCTCAAGTTCGTCTTTAAACAATGTAATCTCAATATCACGTAGTGAAGGTGGGTTAAGTACCTACAATCGTTTGATTTTGAGCTTGATTATATGCCTGGTAAAGGAAATGCTGTAGCTAAGTATTTGAGCTGGAAGACTCAGATACATGCAGTTCATGAGGTTTGTAGTGAATGGAATACAACAGAATTATTCTAAAAGATGAATATTGAGGTTCATAAGGATCATGGTTAGAATATCCTCACAGCCTTAGTAGTGAACTCTACTCTTCTAGAATGGGTAAAAATGAGGCAAATACAAGATCCTAAGGGAATTTTCTTAATGGAAATCATTTCGTATGATTATTCATACTCAGGTTGAACTATGGATGGGGATGATACTCTATGATTCCATGGACATTTATGGGTCCCAAAAGACATTAGAGAGGATTTTATGTAGAAATTTCAAAACTCAGCATGGGCAGTGCATCTCGGTGTCACCAAGATGTATCAATACTTATATCACTAGTATTAGTGTCCAGATATGAAACATGAGATTATTAGTTTCATGACTCGGTGTTCCACATATCAATATATTAAAGTGGAAGATCAATATATGACATAACTTTTGAATCCACAATCTATTCCCAAGTTGGAATGAGATGATGTTTCTATAAATTTTGTGACTATTTTACCCATATCAATTTATGTTAATGATAATTTTATTTCCCATTTTATGGATAATAAGTGATAAATGGTTGTGAAATCATCATAATAACATAAAACTATATTTATTGCACTACATGCATCATGATTTTAGGGATAAAATGACTTTATAAATTTTTTTAGAAGAAATAAAATTGAAATAGATTTTTTAAGATTTATATTTCTTTATTGAGAGACATCCTTTGGCTTCCAAGGGCCATAGAATAAGACTTTCATATCATCGTATCTAGATTTTATAACTTTATTCCATTTTAATTTTCACACACAACTCCACACAACTAATTTTTCTAATGCAGGATTTTATCCAGATTAATTTTAAGTTGAATAAAAATTAAAAATTTAATAAAATTTACTTGATAAATTAATTCTAAGATTAATTATTTTTTTCCAAATCACAATTAATTCTTAGTTCATAAAAAATTAATTTTACAACCATTTAATATACAAGTTTAATCCGAATTTATAGATATTTAATTTAAGGTGACATTTTTCATTTGAAATTATAATTTTAGTTCACTTCCTATTAAATTATATATTGTAGTTGATTCTAAATAATGATTGAAATCATGAAAAATCTAAATTAAATCCATTTAAAAATCAATTCCTATTTGAAATGAAAATTTGATTAAATAATTAAACTATATATTTCAAAATAAATTTATAGATTCACTATTAACTTTAAAAAATGAATAAATTAATAAATAAATACTTTTCAAGTCCTTTTTCTATGAAGTCTAAAATTCACCAAAAAATAAAAAATTAATTAATTACCCAGGATTTGAATTAGTAATAGAGTTTAAATTCAATGAAAAATAAGAATTTGTTTTTGAAAATTTCGACTCTCATTACTCCCCCACACTTGAACTATTTGTCTCCCTAGATATATATTTAACTCCATTTATTAAAATTAATAACAAAGTAATGGTCTTTAAAAATTTCAAATATATAATTCAGAGAAGGAAAAAATCATAGGTTCACTAATTGGTTGAATTATCATCCATTTTTTATGATTTCAATTCAATCCCTTACTTCAATTTAAGTGAGTGCTACAAGTATAGGAAAAGAACCAATTATATTTAAGTTAAATAAAAATTTTAATAAGAATAACCTCAATTTATGCATTTTTCTTAAGTTTCTTAAACTAAAGTTTGAATATACACTTCATTGATACAACTCAAATGATTTTTTTACAATTTAATTGGCCCATTCTTGATCTTGGTTCAATATTCCTCTCAATTTTGTGAATTAATTTTTGAAAATTAGGCACTTATCAATTTTTAAATTTTGTTCCTACTATTTAAGTTCAATTGACTATGAAAAGGAAATTATTGGAAAAGATTCAAATTATTTTACTCATGCACCTGTTGCCTAATATCTCAAAGATTCATTATGGGATCCTAATATCCGATTTTACTCTAGTTTCCAATTACCTATATCAATTTAATTTGAGTAGGATCCCCAAGGTGTTATTTTTTCATAGAGGTAAATATAACATAGATTAAGTTAAAAAATTATCAACCTCAAGCTAAAATTTTTATTTTACAAAGGCCGTTTCACTCACAATCTTTTTTCTAGTTCTAAGACTGATTTTCTTTAAAGTAGTGGAATACTAACTCAATAGTCATCTATATCTCCCAATTTTAGAATCTAATGAATCCTAAAAATACTATATGGTATTTAAACTAGACAGGACATCAATGAAGTTCAATGTTTTGTGATTATTTATTCAAACATGAAAAATCAATTTTTTTTTATAAAATATGAAAAAATCCTCAAAAAAGTTCAGGATTTTTTTATCTTAGGAAAGAGGCTAAATATAAAACATAAAAGTGTATTTACATCCTAAACCACCTTTTCCCTCTACCCCACACTTATCTCAGACACCATTTCATTTAATTGCAACATTAATTTTTTTAGGAATGTTATAATAAAATAAATAAGTATCTAGAAAAATGTAGAAGAAAGGGACAACCTAGTATCACATAATTTAATAGAGGAATGGGTGATTTTAGACTCATACAATGGTTATTTCTAGGAATCTTCATAAAAATTCTTTAATTATTGTTTATTCACTTTGAAGGGGTGATATGAATCTTATCCTTTTATCTCAACTATAAAAAATTTCAATGTGTTAGTCACTGTTTAAGGTCCAATTTACTTGGAATAATTTATACTAAGAATCAACTTCATTCTTGAGGGTAGCAACACTTTATTTTCAGTTTGAAAGTCTCTTCTTAGCTCTTTCATCTCTATCATTTGCGGCTTCATATTCTCTTCATCCTTGCCAAACTCTGGGTAAATTTTTCTTTGTTGCCCAATATGCTTTATATTGTAGATTGATATATAATTTATTATTTTATTTAAATAAATATCACCCCAAGTGGGATGGATGCATCCTCAGTTACAATTTATGTGGATTTTATAATGACTATTTGAACTTAGTATTATCTACACTTTCAACTTTTACATGTAATTTAGTGGTGTTAGTAGAAAATTTGAGTAAATTTTTTAAATATTTATCAGTAATATTTTCATCCTGTTCTGAGCATAAAACATATTAAAGATTTAACTCAGTTTCAAAGACAAAATTAGCAGTAAAATGAAGACATTTTTAAGCCTATTATAGTCTAATTTTGTGATATAACATTCAAAATTTTTCTTTATAAAATAATTAAAATTAAAATTGGTTCAATTAAAAAATAAATTTTTCCTCATTGGGGTATTTCATTGAATCAATTATATTAAAATTCTTAATTTTTCTTCAAAAGTCATGGAAAGAGTCCCTTCAATGAAATTTATTATTGTTTTGGTAGTCTTAAGAAATGGTCTACTTAAAATGATGGGGTAATGTGTCTTACCTTTGTATTCCTTCATGTTCAAAATGTACAAATCTATAAGGAATAAGAAAACATACTCACTCACCAATATTTTTTCAAGTACACCTATGGGGTAAGAAATGGATCAGTTGGGAATTTTTAGAAACACTTGTGTGTATTTTAGTTATCTAATATGTAGAGATAAATAAACTAAATAAGGAATTACCTTAATTTATTATTTTAAACTACACAATGAATTGGAAAAATTAATATCACCAATAGTGTAACTGATAGTGAAGGTACATATATCTTTACATTTCTAGGGTACTTTTGGGGTAACAAGTTTAGAGACATTGCTACATAGAATTAAATTTTCATTACCTCGAAATATTCTCCTCACGTTGTACATGTATTTCATAAATTATTCATAAATTTTAATTTGGCTGATGGATTCCAACAAAGATATGTTAATCTCCAACTTATTTAATATCTCTATAATCTATTATTGTAATGTGTGTTCATTTGTTTTATTAGTAGGTTTAGTTCTCGTATAGAGGGAAAGATGGGTATGATTTGATTCTTCTATGTTAACATCCCATATATCTTTCTTCTGAAAGTAAAAAATAGGATCTATGTGATTAACGAGAGGGGTAGAGGTGAATCAGTGACCCCTTTTAAATTTCATCCCTATTAAATAAACTTTGCCTATTATTAAAGAGATATGAATTTGTTGAAAAATAAGAACACAAACACAGCCATAAGAACACAAATATTTATGCAGTTCACTACTCAATAAGAGTAGCTACTCCTTAGAATAGTTTTGAAATGATCCATGCCATAAAAAACTAGAAATAAATCCTTTGAGTATGGCTACAACAAGTAATAAATAACATTTCTCTGGCAATGTACTTTATTCAATTAACAATTCATGTGATCCTCACACAAGTAAATAATGTAAAAAATATTTTTTCATAAAATGTATAATATTCACTAATAGAGTTCATTAAGTTGTCTCTAAATTTTTCTATTTCTTTACTCTTTAATTTTTAAGCAAGTACTTCTTTCTTCTTTGCTTTCTTGACTAACAACATTCAGGAAATTAGTTTTCTATAATGTCTTTGTAAACTCTAGTACATAAAAATTTATTGATCTATTATTTTATATTATTTTATTAACTATAATTCCTTGTTAATATTACTTCCTTATCACCCTCATGCATGTAAGTGAATATAAAAAACTCTTCTATATCCTTCAAAGTGTTTCTCTCATATTCTTGTGCATGCGTATATACAAATATTCTTATCCACGCTCATGTAAACTGTGAATTCAATTCTATTCCTACAAGTAGGTGCAACAAAAGATCTCAAGTGAATGATATATATTTGTGAATGAATATTATGAAGATCCAAATGGATTCACATAAGAGTTTACAGCTTCACATAACTGCCTCATGAAAACCGGAAGGGCTTAATGTAAGAGTTTTTTTATCTTTGTGTAGGAGCCTCCAACAAACCTGAAGGGCTTCATGTAACCAATTATTTGTGTAGAACATTAAGTTTAAAAAAAAGTTTTAAGGCCAATATTTCTTATTGTTTCTAACCTAGTAGGCTAAAAAATATCCTTTTTTTGTAAAACAAGATTGCATGCCACTTTGTTTTCTCTAAGAAAATGAGTGCTCTTCACAGACGATCGATAGGGATAACTCTTCCTCTAGAATTTGGTATTTATAGTAATGAACCATTGAATTACACTCCCTCTATTAAATGTTAAAATCCACATGTTATCTAGTTTTTATTTCTTTCCGAAGACCCATTAAAAGGGTCAAGAAAATCAGATGTATCTCATTAGTATCCATTATTTTTAAACCTCATGATATCGAAAAAATAGTGTATTATCCTTCATGATATTGACTTATTATTTTTTTGAAATGAAAAATACATAGTACCTCAATTAATCTATATGTTTTCATAGTCACTCAGTAGTGGAACAACCTCAGAAAAATGTTTACATGTAAATAAAAGCCTACCTTCATGTTGATACATCAAGACAGTCTAGAAACTATTATTCTCTTGGAATTATAATTTGATTTGGATAGAAACATTATTATGGAGTACTAGAGTTGTAAGGTGAAATAGAAACATTGTTGATAGGTTGAATATGATCAGAGGGTTCAATATTTTAACTGAGATCAAACGAATCAGATGATCATAGTTTTGTCTGTATGTTTTTAAACACAGAGAAACAATATCACATCCCCGTATATCCCACATAGGTTTCTTCAGAGAACTTTTTATTAGTATATTAACTAACCCATGTCATAATTTCTCTTATCTAGATAAGGGGGATCAACACTCGTACGCATTATACACACCACCAAGATTTGGCCCCACTGGTTTCTAGCCCAACCAATGTGGAACTTTAGGCTTGTGCTCTGTGGGACTTATACATAGGCCAACCAACATCATGTGGCCACTGTGCACAACCCTATCATTCTTTGCCTCCATATAGTCCTGTGTGAGACAAACCTCCCACAGGGTTAACCTAATGTCCCATATGTTTTATTGGATTTCCCATTTGTATTGTATTGGTTTGTCCAAATTTTTATTAACACTTAGAGTAAATATAATTGAAATTTTAATAATATAAAAACAAAAGGGCAACATATCCATTCTCCTGAACTATTCCTCATGAAATAATGGTTGTATTTCATGTACTTATTATTCAATTTTTGGAATATACAATGAAAATATCTCTTCATCATCCAAACCAATTTCTTTTCATCTTCTACATTATTGTAAACACTATGTCTCCATTGAAACTTTTATTTTGAAGTTAAGATAAGTTCCATAATCATCAAAGTTTATAAAGTGATTTATATACTTAAAAAGGTTAATTAATTATCATTTATCAAAAAAATATTAAATTTCAAGAAATAATTCATACAACCATCATCTTCAAAATAGTTCTAATAAATTTTTTCGCAACATCTTTACAGAGACTGTTTCCATAACTACTTGTTCATCGTTATCTTTTCTAAAGGTAACTTATTCATGTTCAGTGGGTTTTCCACTTCCAAATTAGAATTGGTAATGTAATTTTCATTTCATCCCAGATCCTTTCTACTTATTAATGAAATTGAGTTTTCATTTACCTTTGGTTTATGAATTGAGTAATCATGGAGTTTACCCGAGCCTTGATTTTTCAATTCATTATTAATAGTCAGGATTTGTTAGAAAAATTTCAAAAGTCATTTTTTTACGTCCTAAATTAATGTTTATTGATATTTTATTTATTTTTAGATTGTATAAGGTTGGGTGTTATATATTTGAAAGGGTGGTGGCTCTAAAGATGATTAGAAACCTTGATTGATGGGTGACCTATGATGTTTTTGGTTCCCAACTCTATATTGAGTGCTATAAAACTATCTTCTTCCTTGATCGTAGCTTGGTTTCTTTTGGTTTTGTCTTTATTACATGTAATAACAACCTTCTTGTTCCTTCAAGAAACCATTGGTATAGTGGTCTAAGGAATAATAGAGTTGGAAGATCAATGTGAGGTTAGTAGGTGTAATCTTTAAAATTTTGTTCAAAATCAACCATATAATAAGATTGATTATTTATTCTGTTTGTTTTTGAATAAAGTAGTGTGAGTAATATTTACCTCATGTACTCACCTTATTTTAGTTCTTATTCCAAATTGTCAAGAGTTTTGGGAGATCATTTCGATCAGCTCCTTGACTTCACTAGTGGATTTGTCGATCAACCCTCCTCCAGAAGAAACATCAAAAAGGTTTTTGTCTCTATACATCAATCATTAGTAAAAGAATATCATAAAATGATTCTCTTCCTGAGGTTAGTGTAGGTAGGTTTTTCTCAATCACTTTAATCTATCCCAAAACCCACAAATGGGTTCTCCACATTCTTTTTAAATACATATATCTATTTTATCATCTTGGAACTCCATGATACACTAAAATACTTATAGATGAAGTATCTATTAAGTTCACCCTAACTGGTGATATCCATAAGTTGGAGGTTATAGAGACACTCCTTGGAAGATCCTTCAAGAGATAAGGGAAAGGGCTTTAAGTTTATCTTAGACTCAATGAATCAAAAAGTTTTAAATATATCAAAGACCTATCCAAATTCTCATAGATGCCTATTGAGGACTTATCCTAAAAGACCTTAAAATTAAGGTAGGTGTCCTAGAATCCTAGTATTAATATTGAAATAATTTTGATTATTCATTTGTAATAGATGATTCTTATTATTCAAATTAGGTGAACAAAATTCTCTTAAAGACCTATTTAATTGAGCTCGATTATATTTGATGTTCTCATTTTCTAAAGTCACTATGGTGGAAGATTTAGAAGAGTATGGAGAGTCATTCAGTGGGATTGTAGAAAACTCCCTGTCCACTTTCTCAATGATTCTAAAATTTATAAGTCTTTCTATAAAAGTTTTATAAACATCTAGATCTAAACCAATGAGGTGATATCAACTATATCTAGTCATTTTCTGAAATAATTTTAAAAAAAACTAAAAAAAACACTATCCATCTCAAGAATGAAACCACGTTTGATGATAAACTTATTATAGTGCTCTCTATAATTGTTATTGAGCCTAAATTAATGCATTAGTAGTTGAATTGGGTTGTATCTAAAGTGAAAATTACAATATATGTGTTTTACATTTATTTGGTTAGATCAGTTTTAAGAATCATTTTGTAATACTGAAATTTATTGGTTTTTAAATTCAATATTAGAATAATCTTCATAACATTGTATATTTCATTAACTTTACTTTTAAATAATTATTTCATTATTTACTCTCCAATTTTATCTCTAATCAAGTGATATATCACTTAATTACCATCATATAATTTTTTTGGTTTAATCATAGAGATAAAATAACCAATATAACCTCTAATAACCCCTATATTTGAAATCAAATATCTCCAATTAACCTTAATTAAATTTACTACTCATGATCAAAAGTGATAGAGAATACCAAAATTAAATATGTGTGTGATTCAGTGAATAATGGAAAGTGAATTCAAAATGAAAGAAATGAAGAAATATCATATTGGATAAATAGTTTGAATGATTTTAGTGATACTAATAAGATATAATAAACTATTAAAGTGTATGATTTATTGATATGGTGATAGGGAGAATGTACTCAAATCACCCACTAATGGATTAATGTTATATCATAGGAGTTATTAAAGAAAATAGAAATAAATGAAATCCATAAATAATAGCTATTTATTTCTTGATAGGGTGATCATCACCAGTGAGAGATCCATCACCATTTAATAGTTATCCATATATATAATAATTCTATGAGAATATTTTCAAGATTTAAAATTGACCATGTGAGTAGTACGAGTATCATCAACTACTTTGAGTGATTCCATAATTTAGAAGTATTCTCTAGTATTAGTGCCCAACCCTAGTGAATTATTTTTGGTAGATTATTAACACATGTCCATTTATAGGGATGTTATTCCTTCTGTAAGAATTTATAATATTCCATAACTTCATCATGACTCTATTACAACCGATATTTGTAATCATGGAATTTTTTAGTGCTTTATAGATTTAATGAACATCAAATTTTCATTGGAATATTCATTTGAAGAAGATGATGCATATGGTGGAAAGTGGTATAGATTAATTGGGCTTCATCATCATTTTATTTGGGGCTACCATGATACTTGGGCTTAGTTATCATCATATTTCTTCAAACACACATTTGTTTGGTTTCATAGACTAGGGGTGTGGGCTTATACTGGTGGTCCAAAATGATGGAAAAAAGCATAAATGGGATTTAAATCTTCTTTTTATGGTTATAGGATTCTTGGAGGAGTATCAATTCATTTCTGACTAGACTTAACTATTTCATCATCTTAAACAAATACTTGTCTCCAGCCTCATAATTCTTGGTCCTGGATGATACTATGGATTTGGTTCATGAGGGTATTATAGGGAGAAGGTTACTATGGTGTGAACTCATATCCAATGTGCAACATGGTCTAAAGATATGCCATTTACCATTAGACCTATTTGTAGAAACTGGATCAATGATGATCTTCTGATTTGATTTGTGAGTGTCTTAGAGGTGTCAACTTGGAGAAAATAAATGGGATAATTATTTTAGTGCATTGTGTGAATAGGTATTTAATTTTGTAGTTAGGGAATTGGAAATATATTAGGACCCACCATTTTATTCAATTTCACCAAAAAATATGGATTTTAAGAAGTTAATGAAAAACATTTCCTCTAATTCTTACTTAATCAGTGGATGAAAAATTTAAATACCAAATCAGTCAATGAAAAATCGACCACATATTTATCCAAATTCAAATTTTATAAGGAGTGAATTTATGAAACTAAAACTCATCTATGAATTTTTATGATATAGGTTAAGAAGATAGATTTGGAATTCATATATGTTTTTTTTATTTTTAGCGGTTCCTCAGGCAGAACAAATTCAAACATTGACCTCATTGGATTCTATCCTCATACTGGAAATCAACTTCAAAATCTTATAGGTGCTCGTTTATGGTGTGATATTGATTGTATATACACATTAATTTAGTGGTGAAAATTTTATGTCTTAAATTGATACATATTAGGAAAATCCCCAATCTTTTACACATGTTTCATCTTTAAGCAAAATCCAATCTCAGTAGAAAATTATGGAGTGGGTTGGTCTGTCACTATAGCGACCCATACTTTTCACACATAAATAATACATCATATTATAATATATATCCATTATATATTAATAAAAAAAATTAAATATCAATAAAGTTTTTGTTTCTTTGGGAACATGGATAAATAAACAACTTGTACATAAATTATCCACATCATTTTGCATTAAGTTTTTTACAGCTAACACTCTTCTCAGAAACAACATACTTAAAACATTTCTGCATAATCAGGGGTAGGCAAACATAAGAAAGGGTGATATCATAGGCTCAATAAGTTTTAACATAATAGATATCAATTAATTATCATAAGTAATAATAAAATAATAATTATGGTATGATAACATGATCTTAACATTAGAAAATCATACCCATCAATTCATAGATCATAATCATGAAACATGGAATAAATTTTTATAAATCAAAATATATAAGACATATAAATTTGGAATCATTAATAATAAATCATAATCCATGAAAAACATCATAAGTATAATACATAATTTTTTTAATGCACATAAGAATCTAAAAACATTTCCTTAGTCAAGGATTGGTGCAAAAAATGTCATAGTGGATTGGTTTCCCCCCCATTTAATGATTTCCTTAGTCAAAGTTCACTCACTAGAATGTATTATTGGAAATATTCCTTTAATAAACTAGGTTAAATCCCCATAAACATCCTTATCTCATGATATATCATTCTTTACACAATTTTTTTGGAGGATTGTAAAATTTTGGGCCCACCTATCACATAATTAAAACCATACATATGCGTTCCACAAGATCATAACAAATTAATAATATTATCAATTCATAACCCATGGAAATTATAAGGTTTTCAGGAAAATTTCATCAACAAAATCATTAACCATTTATAGAAAGAATAAATTCGAAAACATTACATCATATCTCTAGTAAATCATAAAAAACATGAAAGGATGTAGTTATAGATAAAAAATACCATTAAAAGATCACTAGAACATTTATTGAGGGAAACCCCCTTTTTATTTGAAATCAATTTTATATAATATAAAAATACATAAAATATTAATGAAAAAAGTTTCATTGAAAATATAAAGGAATATTTAATGAAAATAGTTTTTATGGAGGTGGGGGAAGCCCTTCATGCGATGTATGCTAAAATAAAAATTCCATTAACAATTTCAGTAAAAAAATTTACCATGTTTAGAAAATGATAAGTGGGTTAATTTTAAATATTGGTAAGGAAATTAAAATATATTCAAAATTAATTAAATAATATTTTTATAATAATAAAAATAATCTTGAAAACATTTTACATAAAATATGGATATGGAAGAAAATTGTAACACCCTGAGTTTTTAAGGACCATTGTTTTTCAAATAAATTTAAATTTTCATTTATTTTTTGAAATTCACTAATTCAAGCATTCCTTTCACTCTAAATCAACTAGTTGTATGTTACATATAACATCGAGTTAGCATACAATACACGCAACACCGAGTATAGATTTTATTCAATGTATAAAAGAACTAAGTTTTAATTATGTTATACAGAATACCAAAGGAATCTTGTACTACACACAACACAGACTTGACTTGCATTACACACAAGAGCAACCTTCCTCGATAGCTTGCATTGTATACAATATCGAGTTTCACTAAACAACAATATATTATTAAAATATTATTATTTAATGGGATATGAACTAGAAATTATGAATAGTATTAACCAAATTTTGAATTTAATATAACATTAACATTAATATTTTGTTTTATTTATACATGATATAAGAAAAAATTCAATTTTTTGGAAAAAGAAGTATATTTCAAAAAATACAGTTTTTTCTCCTTTTAATGGCACACCCATTTTAAATCTAGTTTTTAACACATTTATATATTCTATTTGACAAATTAAATTATTATTTGGAATAGGTAAATAAAAATTTACTTTGGTTGTTTTTTTGGTATTTTTCTGATAAAATTAATATTTTAATGAAGAGTGAAAAATACTGCATTTTAATTCAAAATTTCCTTTTTATATAATATATTTATATAGTTAGATTATCTTTTTAATTTTCTTTAAATTATAAATGGATTATGTTTTTATCATTTATTCAAATTTGGGTCATTGGAATTAATTTCATATTTAAATTGTACATAAACACATGTCAATCTTTTGATAGTTTTTACTTCTTGAAAACACATTTTCTTATTTTGACAACGAAAATTAAGTTAAAATTAATTACTTCCAATTATGTGTTTTGAATTTGAAAAAATGGATTCTATTTTAGGAATCATATGGTCCAAATTATATAAATAGGCCCATTTTTTTGGACATTATGTATAGTAACTTTAGTAATTTACCATGGTTAAAGAGTAAATGAGGTAAATAAGGATAAAAAAATATTACAATAATATAAAACTACCCTAAAACTTATAGTAATCATATTAGATGAGTTATTGGAAACTAATAAAAAACTTGGGATGCAAATTTGGTATTTGGAAGCCACTTGACTGTGATAATGATATGTTATAATAATTAATTTAAGGTAAAGAGAAATATAACGTAAACATGTATCTTTTTACTAAAACAATTTGAATACCGGGTTATATAATTGATATCTTTGACTATAAATAGTAATTATAAATATAAAAATATTTCCCATATCATGGTATTTTATTTATAATTTTTATACCTTAAATAAATAAATTTATTTATGACACAATGATGATGTAGTGATTACCTTGTTAATGAAATATTGAAATAAATGATATTATAAATATTAAAATAAATGTAATTTGATATTTTTGATGCCATAGAATAATTTTTGGGATATAATTAAAATTTTAGGGATGATATAATGATTTTTCTTCAAAGGAATCACATTATTTTGACTAACAAAAAACAATTACTAAATAGCATCAAAATTGACATAATTGAGTTTTTAAAACAAATACTATTTTATTAAATGATATAATAGTAATAAAAATATAATGTTCATAAAAATTACTTATAAAGTGTTAAAAATGTGATTAATGATACATTTTATGTTCTCCTGTAATTTTAAAATAACTATATTAACCATATAGTATAAAATACAAGAAGACATGGTAAGAGTTAATTTATTTAACTAGGGGTTAAAGCAAAAAGATAAGGTTAAATTTGTGTCCTAAACGTGTCTAAAACCTGTTAGTTGAGATGATTTATAACTTTAATCATATTATAATTTTTATATATCAATTTGGATCTATTATAATTTGAAAATAAATTTATAATAAAATAATATTCCAAGACTTTCCTAAAGTGCCCATCCTCCCTCTTATAAAAGGCCACCACATCTACCCACTTGTTAACACCTATCAAGCCCCTTGGATCGTCCAAATTCTACTCAAATAAGCTAAAAACAACCCTAAATATCTCTTAGAGACCACACTTTGGGTAGAAAGGCATTCTAAGGAGACATTTTGTGCAAATCAAAAGGAGATACTCGAAAAAGTGGTAATTATTTTCTCACCTCTATCAAAATTATTTTCTCTTATACTTCATATTCCCATTTTGTTTCCATAATAAATTAATAAATACAGTATATTATACATTATGATATGATATTATATTTATGTTAAAACCTTATTCCTCCTTTTATCCATCATATTAATAACAATATCACCATGTGTGCACAGAGACAACTTACCATCTCCACGTCGTGGTGTAATTTTTTATTCAATAATACTCAATTTGGATGGGTATAAGGATGCATATAATGGATTTATATAATAAAAATGACATTAAAATTATTATTTATAATTAATATACCATCCAATTCTACATCGTTTAACCATTAAGTGAATGATATCGTTGCTCCTGCATGCGTCTGACCAACCGTCTCCACGATGTGATGCGATTCATTCTACACGATCTTTATTAAACCAAGATTATATACATGAATAGAATGAATAAATATAATAAATATTATAATAATATCATTTTATAAATGATATAACTATAGAATAATAAGTGTAACATGGACTTATCTGGGAAAACTTGCATAAGAACATAAAGTAGTTAATATTTAAATAACAAGTGACAATGAAATGTTACTAACAAACTGATGATAATATAATCATATATGATATCATAAAAATTATTATGATTATGTAATAATTAAATTAAATTATTTAAATCATTATTCAGGAGGTTCATATACATATTAAGGATATCAGACCTAAGGTTAGGGATAATTTTTCAATCTCATTATTATCTGAGATTATATATTCGTAATTATTTACTAGGGTATATTTATCATCCACATACATGTTCCATAAATATGTAGTATTTTTTCTATTACACTAAAATTTTTCAAAGTTAATTTTACACATTAGTGAATTTTTACTAAATGATATTAAAGGAATATTTTTGTTGTTATTCGATACAAGGTACTTTTTTGACTTTTTCAGCAAAAGTACGAGGAGATTTTTTTTAACTTATACGACATGAATAGATTAGTAGGATTACATAACACCTTATTTACATGAAGTTTTATTTAAAATATTTCAAGTTTATTTTTAATTGAATTATTTTATTTTTAACTTTCATGGCATTTTGAGAAAAGAAGAGATTTTTGAGGAAGAAAGGATATTTTCCCCATGAATTAATTTCAAGTATTTTATCAAAAATATTTTCCATAAAAGATGACACATGGTTATATTTCTATCTCTATTATTACTATGATTTAATTGTGTTTATGATTGAATTATTTTTATGAAATACATTTATTTTATATGGATTATGAAGGAATGTTGTTTAAGAAACCCTTTTGTTGTTTCTTAGGTTATGCTATGATGAATGGTTTATGTTTTTGTGGAACATGTAAGAATTATTTCATTATAAGATGGGTGAGACCTATATATACCTCCAATGAATTGGGTAAATATTTATATATCATAATATATTTGTGACTGGAATGGGAAGTAAATCTAGTTTAGTAATACAGGTCTAAAACGACAATTATATATGGTTCAGTAATACAGGGTTGGAATGAAGAGTGAAGTTGGTTCAGTAATGGACTTTGTCCAATTTAATGGTGTTGGATATGATCCATCGATTATATGGAAATGATTTTATATTATTATGTGTTTTCCATAAGTTCATGTTTTATTCCAATGCTATGTTATCATGGTAAATTTTCCTTTATGATTTATGCTTTACGAACTGCTAAGATTTATTTCATAAGTCAAGATTTTGATATTCAAAAGTTATGTTCATGTTTTTTACATTCATATGTTCATCTATATTTGATTAACCTCACTGAACATCTAATATCACCCTTTTCATGTTTCCATTCCTCAAATATAAAGAAATCATTTAAGTAGGAGTACTAAAGGGGAATATATTTATGGGAGATGTTGAAGATCATTTACAAGTTAGAAAAACGTATTCCATGTTTCCAAAGGAACTAAATTATTACAG
This sequence comes from Viscum album, assembly GCA_963277665.1. Classification (NCBI taxonomy): domain Eukaryota; kingdom Viridiplantae; phylum Streptophyta; class Magnoliopsida; order Santalales; family Viscaceae; genus Viscum; species Viscum album. The sequence continues at coordinate 1,315,298,769 of OY728129.1, read as the reverse complement.
TCCTCTGGAATGAATTTTTAAAATGTAATGAATATTTATCTAAAAAGATGTAATATTCATATAAATCATTCTTGGCTCTTTATAGTTGGTATAAGAATAAAGGTTTAGTCAACCTTTGGAAACTGGGATGCAAAAACTTTAGTGATATCCCTGGAGATATTTCTAACAGATTTCCTAAGGATTTGTATAATTATAGGTTATAGTCCTATAATTATGGTAACAATCATGAATCACCTAGGATTAAACCTAAGATGTTAGAGATTGAAAATACACCCCCTTTATTGTGTTGTTTTCCTAGTTTGATTTTTGCCTCTCATGCTATTCTTTTTTGGGTTTTAGACAATGGCTAGAACCCAATGAAACCATGTTAATGATCAATACAATAGGAAATGAAATTATTTTAATCCTAAACAAACAAATTTTATGGGAGATGTAAATAAAAATCATATCACTATAATTACAAAAGTTATGAATCACTCTATACTTCCAAATGAGAAGAGAAGGGAACAAGATTATGTTGAATCCTTCAAGAGGCAACCTCCACATTCTTTCAGTGGATCTTCTGATCCAATTATTATTGAAGAATGAATCAGAACCATTGAAAAGATATTTTCCATAATTTTCTGTCTAGAACATAAAAAAATCACTTTGGCTGTTTATTATTTAGATGGTGAAGCAAACCATTAGTGGACACTAATCAAGAATACGAGTCAAAAATATGTAATTGAATCCATGGAATGAGAGGAGTTCAAGATCTTATTTTTCAATAAGTATATTCATTGTATTATTCAAATGAAAATGTAAAAGGAGTTCCTTGATCTTAGGAAAAAGGATAATAAATCCATTGGTACATATGAGGAAAATTTTATAAGACTTTCTCGGTATGCCTATGGATTTATCATCCAACCTGAAAGTAAATTTGATAGATTCTTCAGTGGATTAAAACCAAGTATTCAATGGGAATTATCTATAAGAGATTTAGCTTCTATGAAGAGATTTTGTATTTTTCTATCAAGATAGAAATGGAAGTTGGTGTTACATATCAATCTCATGGTTTTGACAAGAAACGAGAGATGAAGTTCAAAGGAAAATCTCAAAACAATGGTGAGAAAGATATGAGTGTTTCCTTATGCTTAAAGTGTGGAAATAAGCATGGTGGAGACTCTATTAAAGGGACTAGAAAATTTTTTAAATGTGGAAAATAAGGTCATCAGGCAGTTGAGTTCCGAAGTAATGAGAAAAAGGTAGCTAATTTTATGAATAGAGAAAAGGTTATAGAGAATCCACCACCGACACTTCAATTCTATAAGTTCTAGGAAATTGGAAATTATGCTTACAAATGACATAATACAAGAGTTATCAAATGATGATCAACATAAATAACCTCTTAAGGTTAAAAGAAAATCAAATGTGATCACTATTGGTGATGTTGAGTATGAAAATGAAGTGGTGGAATGATTGAGTTTTTATGTAATGGGATTCTAGAATAATGTTGTAGAATTGATTTTATGGTATTATGGAATAATTAAATATCTATGTAATGGTCCACAGGGGGTTTCCAAATTTATTTTAAAGAATATGATGAGTGGTACTGGTAACCATGAAAATTGATTGAGGTAATAAGGTGATTTTTTTAGAAAACACATAATTTAAGGAAGGATGACCCATAATATGAACTTGATGTTGAGATAATAATATTTGGATAGGGGTATTCTGGATAAGAATAAGTAAATTGGACGATATTAGTTACCTTGGAAATATTTAAGGATTTATTGACATATGGGTTATGCTATCTCAGATGAAGATGACAACCTTTTGGAATTAAAAATAAGAAAACATGAATGTTTTCAACAAGGATATCTGATAGTTCATGTTGTTACTGTGACTCCATAAAATACATGATTAAGGTATTAAAATGTTTGAAATATGAAAACCAATAACTAACTTATGTGATATGGGAGATAAATTTTAAACCGATTTAGTTCACCTCTTTCTGATGTTCTATATTTTCAGTTTTTGGAAGGATTTTAATGTTATCCAATTATAGATAGTATATGTTATACTATGGTTGAAGTTTGTTAGATTAATGTATTATCTCAATATAGGTGGACTTATGCATATTTTATAATCTGTGTTAACATTTTTTCTGATAAAAAAGGAATGATCTATCATTCTCTTTATGGATCACAAGATCTACTAACACTTCAGGAATGAAAAATTCAACTTCATTTCTTTGAATAAGAGATGAAGTGAAAATTGTTATAGTCATGACCAACATTGAGATTTTACTGAAATCAAGTAAGTATTTATTCTGAAGTTATACAAATTTAGGGAAAGGAAATTGAAAACAAAAAATGTTATATTAGTACCTTCTTGTCTAATAAATTAGGTAGTCCCTTAAATCATTGCAGATTTATGAGTTTCTGGTTATTAACTTTCTCTAAATATTTTCCTCCATCACTATCCATCAGAACTTGATGTTTAGATTTTTCTTCCATATCCATGTTTTTACTTCCCTCATATGTTATCCTATATAGAGACCTGGTGATGAGTTACTTTAGGTAATCATTATGTTTCTAACTTTCCTTTTTAAAATGAAGTTTTATTATTCTTTTTTACGATGTAGGTTTCCATGAAAGAAACTTTCAAGTAGGAAAACTTTCATAACCCTGATGAATTTTGAGGGAGAAATTCATTTTAAGGTTTGTATAATGTAATTCCTTGAGCTTTTATGGACCATTTTTTTTGAATAAATTGAAATTTTCCTTTATATATTGTAATGCACTAAGTCAAACATTCTTTTCACACTAAACCGACTTGTCGTATGTTACATGAAAGACCGAGTTGGCATATGATACACACAACAATGAGTAGAGATTTTGTTCAATATATAAAAGAACTTAGTTTTCATCCTTTTATACACAACACCAAATGAATCTTTGACTACATGAAACACTTACTTGGCTTGCATTACACGCAATAACGACCTTCCTCAATAGGTGGCGTTGTATGCAATATCGAGTTTAACTAAACAATGATATATTTTTGAAATATTATATATTTAATGGGATATAAACTAGCCATTATGAATAATATTAAGAACATTTTGAATTTTATACAACATTAAAACTCATCTTATGTATTTTCTAGACATGATATAAGAAAAAATCAAAATTTTCAGATAAAAGAAGTATTTTTCAAAAAATGCAGTTTTGTCGCCTTTTGACAGCGCACCATTTTAAATATAGTTTCACTAATTTTATATATTATATTTGACAAAATAAACTTATTATTTGGAATAAATACATCAAAATTTACTTTGTTTGAAATTTTTGTATTTGTTTTGATAAAATTCACATTTTAATGAATAATGAAAAATACTTTATTTTAATTCAAAAGTGCCTTTTCATCTAATTTATTTATATAGTTAGATTATATTTTTAATTAGTTTTAAAGTATAATTGGATTATGTTTTTTTATCATTTAATCAAATTTTGGTCATTTTAAGTAATTTCACATTTAAATTGGATATAAACACATGTCCATCTTTTGATAGTTTTTATTTTTAAAAAATATGTTTTCTTGTTTTGACAAAAGGAATTAATTTTAAATTAATTTCTTCCAATTTTGGAAAAATGGATTACATATTTGGAATCATAAGGTCCAAATTATGTAAATATTATCCATTTATTTTTGTCAATATGAATATTAACTTTAGTAATTTACTACGCTTAAAGGGTAAATGAGTTAAATAAGGGTAAAAATAATATTATAATAATATAAAAATACCCTAAAACATATCCTAATTCTATTGGATGAGTTATTTAAGACTAATAAAACACTTGGGACACACATTTGGACTTTATTATCCACTTGGGTGTGATATTGACATGTTATCATAATTAATTTAATGTAAAGAGAAAAATAACATAAACGTGTATCTTTTTACTAAAACAATTTTAATATGAGGTTATACAACTAGTATATTTGAATATAAATCATAATTATAAAGATAAAAATATTTAATAAATCATGGTATTTTATTTATAATTTTTATACATTAAATAAATAAATTTATTTATGACATAATGATGATGCGGTGATTACCTTATTAATTAAAGATTGAAATAAATGATATTATAAATTTTAAAATAAATGTAATTTGAGATTTTTGATACCATAAATATTTTTTTTATATATAATTGACATTTTAGGGATGATATAATTCTTTTTTTTCAAAGAAATGTAGTTTTTATGACTTTAACAAAAATCAATTACTAAATTGTGTCTAAATTTACATAAATAAGTTTTTAAAAGAAATACTAATTTACTAAATGATATAATAGCCATAAAAAAATAAGATTTTGAAAAATGACTTATATAGTGTAAAAAATTTCTTTATTGATCCAATTTAGGTTCTCTTGTAATTTTATAGTGACTATATTAACCATATAGTATCAAAATACAAGAGGACATGGTATGAGTTAATTTATTTAACTAACTGTTACGGCTAAAAGATAAGGTTAAATTTGAGACATGAACTTGTATAAAACCTATTAGTTGATAGTATTTATAACTATCCTCATCATATCCTCTAAATATATCACTTTTTATCTATTATAATTCGAAAATCAATTTATAATAAAATAATATATCATGATTTTCCTAAAGTGCCCCTCCTCCCTCTTATAAAAGACCACCAAATATAACCACTTACTCACACCCATCAAGCCCCTTGGATTGTAAATCTTATTCTCAAATAAGCTCCAAACATCAATCCATTACTCATATAGACCACACTTTGGGCATAAATCCATCCTAATGGGACCTTTTGTGCAAATCAAAAGGAGATACTCGAAAAAGAGGTAATTGTTTTATCACCTCTTTAAAAATTATTTTCTTATAATAGTTCTTCTTCTTATGTTATTTCCTTAATAAAGTAATAATTACAGTATCTTATACATTATAATATGTTATTATAATCATGGTACAACCTTATACCTCCTTTTATCCATCCTAAGAATAATAATATCACAATGCGCGCGCACGTACGACTTACCGTCTCCATGCCGTTTTGTAATTTTTTATTCAAAAATAATTAATTTGGATAGTATTAATGATGAATATAATATATGTAAATAATGAATATAACATGGTAATTATTCTTTATAATTAATATACCATTAAATTCATTACCCCATTAACTTAATGATATTATCGCTCATGCCTATGTACTTCCTACCGTCTCCACGATGTGATGCAATTCATTCGATTTGATCTTCATTAAACCACGATTATATAAATTAATTGAATGAATAAATATGATATATATTATACTAATATAAATCTTTAAATGATATAACTATAACCTAGTAAATGGAACATGAACTTATCTGATAAAACTTGCATAATAACACAACACAATTAATATCCGAATAACGAGTTATAATGAAATGTTACTAACAAACAGATGATAATATAAAAATATATGATATAATAAAAATTATTATTATTATGTAATAAGTCAATAAAATTATTTAAATAATTATACAGGAGGTTTGTATACATACGAAGGATATCGTACCTAAAGTAATGGATAATATTTCAATCTCAATATTATCTGAGATTGTTTATACGTAATTATTTACTGGGGTATATTTATTATCCACATCCATGTTCCCTAAATATGTAATACTATTTATAAACTTATAAAAATTTTTAAATTCAATTTTACCCATTGGTAAATTTTTACTAAATGGTATAGAAGGAATATTTTATCGTTATTCAATACAAGGTAATTTTTTGACTTTTCCTAAAAAAGTATGGGGGATTTTTTTTAAATTATATGACATTAATATATTATTATGATTTAATAACTCTTTATTTAAATGAATCATAATTTAAAATATTTAAAGTTTAAATTAATGTTTTTTAAAATATCATGAAATTTCATGAAAAGTAAATGTCTTTGAAGAAAAAAGGAAATTTTCTTCAAGAATTAATTTCTTTTATTTTATCAAAATTATTTTCCATATAAGATGACATAGAGTTATGTTTATATCCCTAATATTATATTTATTTGATTGTGTTTATGATGAAATTAGTTTTATGAAATCCATTTATTTTATATGTATTATGATAGAATGATGTTAAAAAACCCATTTTTTATTCCTTAGGTTATGGTGTGATGAATTTTTTATGTTTTTTAGGAACATTTAATAATTATTTAAAAATGATATAGGTGGGAAAAATATCTATATCTAATGAATTTTTTAAATATTTATATCTCCTGAGATATACATGACTGTAATGAAAAGTAAACACGATTCAGTAATATAGGGCTGAAACAACATGCATATCCAGTACATCAATCTGGGGCTGGAACGAGGAGTGAACCCAGTTCAGTAATGAAATTTGTCTGCTATGATGATCTTAGATACGAGCCTTGGATAATATAGAAATTATTTTCTATTCTTATGTTTTTTCTACAAGTTCGTGTTTTATGCCAATGCTATGCTATCATGGTTAATGTTCCTTTATGATTTATGCCTGACAATCTCCAAAGATTTATTTCATAACTCAAGATTTTGATATTCAAAAGTTATGTTCATGTTTTTTTGCATTAATATGTTTATATATTGTTTTATTACACTTACTAAGCATATAAGAACACCCCTTCTTATGTTTCCATTCCTCAGGTTATAAAGAAATCATTTAAGTAGGAGTACTAAAGGGGAAGATCTTTATGGGAGATGTTTAAGATCTTTCACAAGTTAAAAGAATGTAATACAAGTTTCAAAAGGCACTAAACTATTACAATCCTCATGATTTAATTTTTAAAATATAATTAATATTCATCTATAAATATGTAATATTCATATACTTCATTCTTGGGTTGTTATAAAAATATTCCCGATCGAAAGAATAAAAAAGTTCTGTTTTCTTTGAAATTCTATTTTGGTATATTGAGTACATAAAGATAAGAAAATGAAAGGAAAAAATTTAACTAGTATAAATAACTATATAATAAAATTAATAATACTTGGGAGAGAAATATCATATAATTTCATCATCAGAAAATTTAATCATAAACAATCTTGGTAAAAATGTGATTGTAACATAAAACACTTACCTCAAGTCTGTATTGATTCGTAAGCACTCTAACAACTTTTATAATAAATTTAAATTTTATTATACTTATTTAAAATAACCATAATAATATCTATAATACCATACATGTTTTATTTACAACATTTTGTCAATTTTTCATTAACAATATTTCATTAGCAATATCATTTTAGGTGTTAACTACATTTTTTCTCTTGTATGTTTTGGTTCAGTGGTTGTGTTACATGAACTTTGATCATGGGAAATTAATATAATGAATTTTAATCATGATATAAATATCATATATAATTATTATATAAATAATTATAACCATTCATATAAATAGGTGTTGAAAAATGAATTACATCACCACATGGAGATGGTAGTTTGTACGTACGCATGAGTGATGTTTCCATTTTTGATGGCTAGAATGAAATCATGGTAAATATTAATTAACCATTATATAATAATTATTTTATAATAAATATAATATATAAACATTAAATCTATCATAATAACCAACCATGAATAATGGTGGTGGAAAATGAATCACATTGCTCTATGGTGGTGGTAGTCTACACATATGCACGAGCGATACTTTCTTTTCCCATTTGAATGATAAGAGGAGGTAAATGGTTTTAACACCACTATAATAATATCTAATAATATTTATGATCTTTTATTCATATTTTTTTTATGAATAAAAAATCTTTATAGGAATTACAAAAAGAGACAAAATTGAAAGTGCTTGGTTAAGATCTATACCTCTTCTTTGAGAGACCTCATTTGTCTTAGACATTAATCCTTGAAGGATTAGACTTATAAAATACTATAATATATAGTATGAAGGTAATTATTTTATTAATTTTTTATATTAGGTATTTACCATGATATAAGGACCAAATGGTGTGAATTAGGGAGGAGAAGAGGTGCCCTTTTATAAATGAGGGAAGGGACAAACATGAAATATATTAAAAGATTTATTTGTTATAAGGTCAATTTCATGGGAAAGTGGATAAGAATTTATGGGGATTAAATTTTAGTATAATATATGTTTAATATATCTTTAATAAATAAAAATTCGATATGTGTGGGTGTAAATACTACACTTATCTCTTGGTTTAACCCCTGGTAAACCTGTTTTAACATTAACTGTGGTAACAAAATTTTAGTGTTTATAAAATTTAGTATGAAAAAATTTAATTTAAATATATTATATTATATTAATTATTATTATTCAAAATACTGAATTAATTTAACTATATTTATCTTATATAAGTGACATAATTTTATTTTAAATAAGCATGCAACCCACGATGAAAACCTGCTTTGGAAGAATGAATCTTTAAGCATAAAACATAATTCACTTACATTTATTTCATTATAATAACCATATTATGAATTTTAAAATATATTATATATTTATATACATTTAATTAAAATAATTAATAAATTGATATTAATTTAATTTATGAAGATAAAAGCACAGTGCGTGCATAAAAACATTTTTTAGAAAAATATGTTTTTAATCCAAAAAATGAACTGTTATCAAAATAAATTATAATGATTATTAATATGTGATTAATTATATTATTTATAGTAAATGATACTTATGTTACTTTAATACCTAATTCAAAAAAAAATTGGACTTTTACTTGAGATTAAATGATATTTTTTACAAAAATTAGTATTTTTCACAATTCATTTAAAAATAAATCTTTTTAGAAAAATAGTAAAAAATAACTATAATATAATATTGAAATGTTGATTTAAAAAATAATAATAATTTCATAAAATATAATTTCTAAAATTGGTATAAATTAATTAAATATTTTTTGTTAAAAAATGGTTTAAAATCCATTTTTGGAGAAAACCTATTTTTAAATCATAAAACGACTTTACTGAAAATTGAGTCCCTATTTAATATAATGTAAAAAATAAATTTTAATTATTAATGACCTTTATAAATATTTTCTATAAATTTTTTATTACTATTTATACCTTCTAATTTAACATCTAGGTTATAATGGTTTACTATATCACGGTTCATATAGATTTGATGTTGCGTGTAAGCAAGATATAAAATAATTCAAGTATTATTTAAAAGGAAATACCTATAAAATATTTGTGTGTTACAATTATGGTAAAATTTATTAGTAGAAATAAATTATCCTTGTATACATGGAATTAATGAAAGAAGTACAATGGAAAGGATCCTTGGTTTATGGATAGCGAATGATCTTTACGTTAGCAACCTATCATTATTTTGGTACGATCGTAGGGTAATTACAAAAATAGGGTTGGGGAAAGAAAATATATGGGTGAATAGAGGGAGAAAACCATGATAGAAGGGTTGAGTTCATGGTAGTAGGAAGAGGGAACAATCACACATTATTTTATCTCATAAAAACAGGACCCTCCTCATGGTCATAAGATGACTGCACAGTAGTGGGTGGGTATTCATAGATGCAATTCCTGGTAGTAGGGAAATTAAAGTAGACTTCCATATCAAGGTAATAGGTTGTGTTAGATTTATTCCATTTCCATGTTCACACGGACCTATACATAGTGATTTTTTAATGTTGGTTTTTGTATAAATTAATTTTAAATTGAATAAAAAACAAAAAATCTAATTACATTCCATTGATCAATTAATTCCAAGAGTAATTAAAAAAATTTACATTTCAAAATTAATTTTTAGTTTATCAAAAATAAAATTATAACTATTCAATATAGAATGTTTTGATTATAATTTTAAGATATTTAATTTACATGAAATTCATCATTTAAAATAAATTTTTTATTTCACATCCAATTAAAGTATGGATTTTAGTTGATTCCAAGGAATGAGTGAAACCATTAAAATTCAAAATTTATTCCATTTAAAAATTAATTCCAAGTTAAAATCAAAATTAAATAAAATAATTAAATTTTAAATTTCAAGATCAATTTATGGATTCACCATTAACATCGTTAAATTAATAAATCAATAAACATCAAAATTTCAAGATATTTTTCCATGAAGTTCATAATTCACCAAAGAACAAAAAATGAATTAATTACCCTATTTTGAATTAACAATGGGGGTTAAATTAAATGAAAAATATGATTTTTTGGAACATTTCAACACTCATATTCCCTTAGATTCATTAGTATAATATTTTGGGATTCCATGGACTTGGATCTTGGGTGATACTATTTGGGTTATTGTAGTTTATGTCCCCAAAGTTGTGAGGATATTGTTTTGGGCTATCATGGATTTAGAGATAAAGTGAAACTATTTTTAATATCGTGGGTTATGTACCTAAATTAATGAGATGATTATTTGTGTATTCCATGTATTTGATGTTAGTATAATACTATTTCATTTATCATGGTTTGTGTACTCTATGTCATGAGGATAATATTTAGGATTCCATGGATTTAGATATTGAACTATACTATTTGGGTTGTCATGGGTTTTATCCCTAGTGTCATGTGGATTATTTTTAAGGTACACCATGGATTTGAATATTGGGTGATATTTATTTTCATTGTTATTATGACATGATTATATACACTCTATCATTATCTAGAGTAGTTATTTTAAATTAGGTTCATGGACATAAAGAATGAAAGTGTTTATTTATTTATTTCCATGTTTTTATTTACATGTAATTAAAATCATCACACATGCACATATCATTTCATTTATTGTATTTCTATTGGATTGGGTTTGTGGTTCCCTACTAAGTTTTGTACTAAAACCCTATTCAGACAGCCATTGTACCTTGGTACTTGAAAAAATCTCACTTGGTTTCAAGTTTAGGTTGGGAAGAGTCTTAGTATTTTACATTCAGGTTAGAGAAGATTGATTGTGATGTGGATATTAGAGGATAGTCTTCGGGGAATGGTAGTAGAGACTTAAATATTTTATTTCTTTTATCTTTATCAATATTTGTGGTCAAACTAGTGGGAAATCTATTTTTTACGACTTTATGTATACTTCCACATATTTTATTATTATTTATTGGGATGTTTCATTTATTTCAACATACTCAGATTGATGTTTACTATTATGATAATTTTTTTTTTTAATAATCTGATATAGGTGGTATATTATCCTCATAGTATGACCCTAGAACATTGATACTAGTTAGAAGCCTCTGGCATAAGTGGAGTTATTCCCAAGGTCAAATAACACTACTATTGAGGTTAATATTCAAAGCAAGTTGGACTGGGATGTTACAAAAACCTTCTCATTCCATTTAAAAACTTTTAATATTATAACTTACCAAGTCTTATACATAGAAAAAAATAATAAATTTCCCATGAAAAAATAATTAATTTACTCAGTGGATATAATATTAGAAACACATCAAGACTATGGTAACCCCTACATGAGTTTGGGTTGTGTAAATATTTTCTTAAAATTGATTCTTTGTGTGATGATTTAAATATTTCTAGGAATTTAAAAATAATTGAATATGGGATGATAAAAAATGTTTAAATGAAATGAATGTATTTCATGGATAAAATTAAATAAATAACATGTAGGAATCATGATAATATTGAGTGGAATGGTTGTTGAAAAGGGAACACACATTGCTTTGTGTTTTTGAATTTTTCATAGTTGAAATTTTGGATGTTCAATTTTTTATAAGTTTAAGGTTTAAGTGTGAGGTAACTGATAGAGAAAATAAATTCATTATATTTTATTAATAATCAATTCATTTTATTCCCACAGAAGTTTTATGTTATTGAATTTTAGAAATTTTTATAATTTAAGGATCATCTCCTTAGATTTTAAAAATATGTTCTAAAGTTGACGAAACTATGAATTTAATTGATATTTTTATTTCTATAATAAAATTAATAAATATATATTAGTAATTAATTTATTCTTTTTAAATAGGAGAATAATTTGGTTTAAGTAATTTAATATGGAAATCGAAAAAAGTCCATGTGTATTATTATTTTAATTCTTGAAGAGAATACATAAGGAATTAACCTTGATAAACAAGGAAAATTAATATTTCATTGAAGAGAAATATGGTATAGTTGGAAATGTGATGGGAATATCACTATGATATATATGATATTTCAAGATTTCTGTAGTATTTTCCAGATATTATAAAATGAACTTTCCTTTTTCCACTAGATGGAGAATTGATTTCCTTGAGATATGTAACATATATTCTGGTATTCATAAATATTTTTTTTCTCATAGGTAATATTCATTCCATGATACAGAATATAATTGAAATATTCATATGGATACGTACTTTTTTACATATAATAAATTCATTAAACTTTTGACATAATATTTTATGGAATAAATGTATTATTTACATAGTACTCAAAACACTTATTTTAAGGTTTTTCCCTTTGTGAAATAATACTATGTCTGAGAATGGAATTTCATTCACGTATAAATATTTTCAAAAAAACACGAAGAACTGTGGAAATAGAGATCATCTTTATGCTATGTGGATCCTATACATACACAGTGGACTAGTAGAGGATCTTAGTATGAGAATTCTTAACTGAATCAAGGAAGTGTGGATCTCATATGATAATTGTTGACCGATCTTGGGAAGAAATAATTCAAAGATATTGTTTTTTAGAAATATGAAAATATAAAAGGGGATATTCAAAATCCAAGAGTAAATTATGAAAAATTATGACTAAAATAAAGAAGTTAATAAAAAATCTATTTAAGTGAGATGGTACTGATTTTAAAAGAGATCAAAGTTATAGTTTAGGGTTTTTATCTTCTATATTATTTTATATTTTTCAATTTCAATGCCTATAACCTCTAAAATATAGGGGTAAACCATTTTGGTGACTGAGATAGGGGGAAGGGGGACCCTTTTATAATTTTCATGTCTACACTTTATTGAATAAAATCCTTATCCTTTTGTTAATTGATTTTAGTATTATGTGGTAGGTTATTATTTTGAATGTGATTCTATTCAGTCAATTAATCATATGAATTGTTTAATTATTGGGTTGATAGTCATAATTATCCCTCCATTTAAATTTTATTATTTATAATGGAATAGAAATTATATAGTAGTGAAGTATCCAGCGATTACTGATATGTGTGTTGAAGGTTGTGAATTATTGTTGAACTACTTAGGTGTACCTTAAACTAATTGAGATTTTTCCATATATTTTAGGGATACATTATTGTTAAAATATTATCCAATATCTTCCCATACATATAGGGAGGAATTTTGAACACCGGTGATAAATATTTTGATTAGACCATACAATTTTACCAACTTAAGATGAAGTATAAGTGATTGTGTATTATTTCATTGATTAGTTAACAAGAAGAATATTAAATAATTTTTAAGAATAGGAAAGAATTACACTTGTAAATATAACCCTTTAACTAATAATTTATGATCAATTTGATAAATTTCACTTGTTTAAATTTCTTTCTAGTTTTCACAACCTAAAATCTCCCCTAACCCTCTTAAATAACTATATAGAATAAATTATTTCATACCAATCCTTGGAGAAAACCATTGGTGCATGTTATGATATAGTATAACCATAGTTTTTTATTTTCATTTTATACCACCATAAGATAGGCATGTCACTTCCCATACATTAAAGAGAAAGGTTACATACCGACGAAAGTTTTATAGGTTGTGCAGTATCCATATATTGAATGATAAAGTTTATTCGATAAATCTAACCATGAATATCCAACTATCTTATATAAAATCAAATTGATCTCATGATTCAAGACTTATGACTAATCTCTAGACTAGGGGTGGTATTTTATATCAATGTTATAATTAACTTTATATTTTAAGAGGAAACTTCACAAAAAATATATTGTTGAAGCGTGTTCCCCAATAGATAAAAAGAACCATCAGGACTCAAAATAGATTTAAAAATTAATTATTCATGAATGAAGAAAATACTTATTCATATTATGGGTAGTGGATTCAGCCTTAATCAATTGGAAACATAATACATACAAAAATATATATAAAAATATAAAAATTATGGTTAGAATTGACGATTGAAGTCGATGCCTCATACATTAGAAATATCTGCTTTAATAATCAGATGATGAGGAATATTATATTCCCTTACAATGATTCTCAATAGTTTATATATAATTCATTCCATGAGAAATATTTGTTCCTCACTATGTATTGATGAACAAAATACTGATTTATATGCCTTTTAAGTAATATTATATAAAACATGTTTTCCGCAAGATAGAGATTAGTGAAAAATCTCCCACACAGTTTTTACTTCCGATTATAATATATACCTTTGAATGATCTTAAATCCTCATGTCGCAAATAATAATGTATTTTACCATAAATAGTTCTTCACCTCAAATAAAGTTTTTTCACTGTTAAAATACACAACACACAAAAATTATAATATATGATTACCTTTAAATAATTCAATTTGTTTGATATATTTATCTACATGAAACACTAAACTAAATGGAATAATATGATACATGTAGATAAAATATAAATTTTTAAATATGAATATTAACACCTAGAAATTGAATCAGGAGGAATTAATATGATTAATGGCTTTATAAATTATTTGTATATATAAAATAAAGGCTATTTTATTTTGAATTAATCTATGTTAGATTACCTAAAATGACTAATAAGATCATTTAATGTTTAAAAAAGAATTTCTCTAAAAAATTTCATTTTATGTGATACAAATTTATATTTTATGAAACATATTATTTATTATAAAATATGTTTTATATTAATAATTTGTTAACTCTATTTTTTTGGTAAATTGTATGAAATAATAATAATAACAATAAATGTTTGATATTGTCATTTCCTAAAAAAAATAGTTTTTCATTATATTTCACGATGTTATTTAAATAATGAATTTATAAATTTTTGAATTTTAAATTAAATAAAATGAACTTCATTTTTGAATTCATCATGTAAAAATTGACTTATTAGTAATTTTTTATCTTTTTTTCTAAAAAGGTAAGTTATTAGTTAAAAAATATGATTTACAAAGAACTTGTAATTTATTTGAGTTTAAATTTATATAAGAATGAACTAATTTTTTTTTAAAAAAATTAAGTTATAAAATATAAATTTTAGGAATAACATTACTCAATTTAAAATTTTCTTTTAACATAGGGAACTTATGGAAAACATTTTAATATCTAATTTAAATGTTCATTTAATATTAAAAACCATTATCGTTGTTTTTTAAAATAGAATATTTTAAAGGGAGATTAAATTTAAAATTAGGATATATAACACAAATAAAAACTAAATAATATCATTATTCTTCTTTTATAATTATATTATAAAAAAAACACATCATAATTTCCCATTACATCATGGTATGTTCATGTTTTCTACAGTTTAACCACCTATTTGAACAATACTATGCATTTATACCATGGATGACTATGATAACTTATTTTTTTGGAATAATATGATATAAATGTGTAAATAATTATTTTATTTGTTTTGTATATGTTATATAAATATATAATTAATCAGTTAAGGAAACAACCTTCGTTCTTCAAAAATCACCAAAACAAGCTTACTATTGATTTCATCTTCAAGGATAAATACTAAGACACTCATGAAATGAGTTTGAATCATCATAAATAATTGTAAAACATAACTAATTGTAAATTTGATGATCCATTAATTGTGATATTTGAAATAATAATGAACATGGACACAATTATTATGAAACTAGTACATATAATCATAATTATAAAAACCTTTTGTAAAATTATGGAAAAAATCATGATGAAAATGAATATTTAGAAAGAGTATAAATGAAAATTTATATGAGTAAGTTTATTAATTTATTTATTAAGATGGATATTTTTTCTAATTTTTTTTAAATTATGTTCACGTAATTCATGAACAAGAGGTAAGGATTTTCATTTAAATTTCCCTTCCTTGAGACTAGTATCGTATTAATGCAACTAATTTCATTTTTGTGGTGTTAATATTTCTTATTGAGGTATAATATCATGGATTAATTTTTAACCATGTTATTTTAAGTTTAATTTGAATCCCTATCATACAATAGGCTTTGATTCAAAGGTTTTTAAAGTTGTATGGGTATTCTTGGTCTCAATTCTAATCCTCGAGACATGTTATATATTATGAACAATGTTCCGTTTGTATGGTGTTCTATAAATTCACTATACCATGATTTTTCTATATGTAATTTCATTTTATTTCATAGAATTTACTATAAAAATATTTTTTCCTTATTCAAGTGGATATTTATCCAGATGTTTCCCAAGTAGTGAGGATTTTTAGTAACTGAATTTTTGTTCATTTAGTTATGAACATTCTTAGATTTTTTTTCATATAAGTTGGGGACATTATTCAGGGATTATATTATGTGTTATTATATAATTATTTTATTGGGATATACATTTCAAACACACAAACCATTTCTCAAATATTTCTCACATATTGGTATATGTTCTATTTAAACCATCCACCTTTATCTTCAATATGGCTTATGATCTTTCTATTCCATCATTATCTTAACTTTATACCCATTACTCTATACGTTGTGAAAATCATGTTTTAAAATACTCATATTGTATTTATTTCACCTATAAAGTATGGTATTCAATTAAAATGGGAAATATTTTTGACATACGTTATATTTTTATTCCAATACAGATGAATATCAACAAGTTGACTATGTAATGTTTAACCATCCAACTTCTTTCTATGGATTGGTTATGATCATTTTATCCATTTTATTAACATGAGTAAAAGTATTGGAATTATTTATGATTATTTTATTTTACCTTAGGTTGAATTTTTATTTCATTTCCACATTTATCATTATATAGATATCCATGTTTTATTGATTAAGAGGTTCCACGATCAATGGTATGCAATGTCTTATTAAATATTATGGTAAATTCATTAGAATTAAACAAGTGAAAGGTGGGGATCGATATTATGTAGCCACTCAATTAATTGATGTGTATTATGGGAAAAATGTTTCTTGGATAATTGGTGTATACCTACCCAATTTAACAATATTTCTTCACTACAGTCTCGAAGATAGTTAAAGTGTCTTGGAATAAGATGGTGGAAGTAGATTTTTGAAATTTGACATTATTAATTCCATCATTATGAGATTAATATTATTGATTTCCACATTTTTATTTATTTTCATGTATATATAATTCTACTAGTTTCAATTTGATTATAGATTCATGTTGTTTACCTATTCTTAATATAAAATTTATTCCGTGTTTATACTGAGATTGATTAAGTAGTATGTTTCACTTACTAAGCATTTGAGATCACCCTTTTCAAATGATTCCATTCCCCAAGTTATGGAGAAAATTAGTACACATGAAATTTTTACAAGGATAGAACGTGTAGAAGAATTATTGGAGATATCAAAGAATTATCCTGGATTAAGTATTTTCTTATATATAGTATTAAAAATTTCTATAATATGGTAAAGGAATGGGATTTATTAGTTAATGATGTGTCTACATTCTCTAAATCTCTAATACTAAAAATACCATTTAGATGTAAAATATTTAACAATAATTTTTGATTTGGTAATTATGGATGGTTATATTGATGATTTTATAGCTGTTATTAAAGAACTTATGTTAAGTATGTGTCTATGAGAACCATATACAGTAGTGTGGGTCCCAAATATCACAGATGGTATCAAAGGATTGATACAGATAACTTTAGTTATTATGATGTTTGTTGATTATTATTTAGGGGCTTATGTGTTTTTTTCCTTGCAATATATCCCTATCTAGATACTGGTAAATGGATGAAGATGTGGAATAAATACACCTAGGGCTAATCACCCCAAAATGGGTTGGTTTATCATTGACTCAATCATCAATATGATGCATGATGAGTGGACTTAAGACTAAAAATATAGAGATACACTCTTGGAGGGTATTATTTGGTTAATAAAATTCCATTTTTGAACCATTATAAAGGATTTTATAATGATGTTAACTAATTTGTTTATATAACCTAATAAAAAATGACTATAAACAACCAAATATTGAACAAATAGAATCTTAGGTTGATCAGAAAGCATCATAATTTAAAAACTAAGGTTTTATAATGGAAAAAATATTCAAATTGATATTTTCATATACATATTATTGATATTATAATAACCATTTTGGTTTTAGTGTTTAGTTAAAATAGGATCTGGAAAATGAAGTTGAGAAAGGAATGTTCCTATCAACCACTATGTCTTATAATCAAATAGGAGAACATACTTAAATGGTTGAGAACCTTATTATTTTACTATTATTATGGAAAATGTGACATTCCTAGACTTACCTAAGGTATTGAGATTAATATTTTAATATTTTTTAAACTCTTATCTATTCTCATTTTGGGTAATATTTGTCAATGATATTCTGGTATATTCTAAAAGTATTAAGGATGATGTGAAACATCTAATGGTTCTTCTTTTGTAGTTTTACTTTAAAGGTATGGTGATATATATTAAATGGTATTAATAACCCTTAAAATTTATTTTATGGAAAGGTTATATATTTAAGGATAAATATTTATGAAAACATGATTGAGGTATGGAAAATTCATAAGTTTAATATACACTTGATAATGAGATAATAAATGGTGGTTTGATTTTGAATAATTAAGTTAGATAGTAATTGTAAACCTTTGGATGGAAGATAATTCCTGATATTTTTAGTAATGTTTATCCAAATTTTTGGATCATGATATGATATGATTAGTGTGTTAACTTATGAAATAGAGGATAATACCATTTTAGAGTTAAAGAAAGAGTTAAATTTTAGAGGAATATATAATATCATTGTGGTTTAATATCTTTGATATTACAATTGGTATTAGAAAAGTATGTTATTGAGAGTATATGATCATGGTATATACATACCAGGGTATATGATTATAGGAATGATAATTTCATTTGAGGTAGGATTTTTTTGATTTTGAAATATTACATTTCAATGGTTATTCAATTTAAAATATTTAAATAAGTTTCATATTAATTTTGGATCTGTATTTTAATAATTATGTTAATAGATTTAATAAAATCCAACACAAAGTGACATAGGTTGAATCAAGAATGATATAGGTTAAATGAAGATTGATGTAGGTTGAACTAAAATAATTATAGGCTATCGTGATGATAAATTTAGGAGGTTTTAAGGTTGGATCCCATTAATGTTATTGATTATGGTAATTCCACCATATTGATAATATTTTAGCACTCATGCCAACCCTTTTGGTATTAGTAATGGATTAGACTATAAGTAACCATTGGTGTGAGGGAAAATGAAAATATGACCACAATAAACAACCCATCCTAATGAGAGATGGAGTGAGAATCCTTGTGATTATGTAAAACAAGCTATCAAGAAATATGATTAACAATGTTAATATTATTGAAGTCCTAAACACACTAAATAAGAGAAAGATAAACTCTCATGAAAGATCAAGTGAGGAAGATGATGAATGAAAGAAAAATTAATTTTCTATATGTAGAAAATATGGGAATAAACATGGGTGAATTTCATTAATGTTAATGGTAAATTATATATATATGGAGATTAAGTTTATTAGACTCACATGTTTATGGGAAAGAATGTAGCTACAAAAATACAATTCTTCCAATGTAAGAGTTTTGGGAATTATGTGATTTAATGTACTAATCTAAGGACCAATGAGGGAGATATTCGCCAACAACCATACAGACAAGGAAAATCATATGAATCTATTGCTAATGAATTAGATAGTGAGTATTCACTATAGATTTAATATAGTATTTTGTAATTTATGTTTTGACTAAATACTATATATTTAGTTATAAAAAAACTATTGACAATATTATTATCAAATATTTTTTTAGGTTAATGGGAAGTTTTTTCCTTAGGTATATATATCTTATTAGAATTATATGTGAAATTATAAATGTTTTACCTCTATTTATAAAGTTTATATAATTATTTTTCATATTGATAACTCTCATTCCACTTCCAAAATAAACCCATGATTATCTAGTGGTGTATAGTTAATTATGGGTTCCCTGTAAATATTACTCTGATATTATAATTCCAATTTTTGGGAAACAATTATTTAAGTGGGGAGAATGGAAACCCCAAAAATTCTAATATACGATTATCATTAAATACATTTTTTTGATATCTTTCTCTGTATGAAACACCAAACTATAATAGAAAATGAGATATATTTTTGATAAAATAAAAATGTTTAATATGACCATTAAATCATAGACATTGAATTGGAAAGAATTAATATGAGTAATAGATTTATGAATTATGTGTATATTGAAAATAAATACTATTTTTAATGTGAATAAAATTCAATTTATTTACCTAAATTGGATAATATGATCAATTTGTGTTTGAAAAGTATTTTTCTTAAAACATTCCTTTTATGAGATAAAAAATTTGTTTTAAATAAATATATTATTAATGATAAATTATATTTTATATTAATAATTGTTAAACACCAATTTATTTTCTAAATGATATCAACTAAGAGTAATGACATTTAATGTTTGAAAATATCATTTTCCATTAAAAAGGGTTTTCATTATATTTTATGATTAAATTAAAAAATGATTTTTTAAATTTAAGAATTTTAAATTAATAAAAATTAACTTCATTTCGTAATTCCTCATATCAATATTTACTTAGTAATAAATTTTGATATTTTTTTTGAAAATGTTGTGTTTTAGTTAAAAAATCATTTTTCACGAAATGAGTAATTAATATGACATTAATGTTATATAAAATAACCAAGAAATTTAAAAACCATTTAAGTAATCAAATATTAATATTAGAAATAAAATTATTCATTTAAAAATATTATTTTAACTTATAAAACCAATAGAATTTTTTTAACAAATTAAAATGATACTATAATAAAAATCACTATTTTTTATCTTTTTTTTGAATAAATTATTTTCAAGGGATACTTGATTTTATATTTCCTTTAAAACCTCATAGAATTTATTATTTTTATAATAAAATAATTTATTTCATTAAAATCAGTATCAAATATTATTTTATATTATATATAAATTTAAAGCTCAAAAATTTTATTTCTCTAAAAAATATTTTTATTTGATCATGTGTATTTATTTTGAAAATAAAATTACACACCTTTAGAAATTTTATTTTTTTGAAATTGTTTTCAAATTTGTAATAAAAGTTTAAAATTATTTAAAAATAAAATTATTAATCTTCTAAATTAA
Organism: Viscum album; assembly: GCA_963277665.1. NCBI lineage: Eukaryota > Viridiplantae > Streptophyta > Magnoliopsida > Santalales > Viscaceae > Viscum > Viscum album. Next base: position 1,315,277,403 of record OY728129.1, on the reverse strand, counting down.
AATTTATTACTAAGGTTATAAATAAATTAAAAAGAAAAAATTAAGTTTGTGTAAAATGAAAAGTTAAAAAAATTCATAAAACAATCAATGCTGTCTAAACAGGTAGCGTTCAAGGTGATTTTATATCCAGTTTTTTCCCTCTCCTACTTTTTCCATTTTGTGTCCTTTAAAACTTGAATAGTAACCTTAAATTATAGAAAATGTAAGGGTTACTCCTAAAATAACTCTTTCCTTCACTTATAAAAGGGTAACAAGTTCACCACTATAGGTGTAACATCCCGCCCCTTCCTCATTGGCTTGAAAAGGTGCTGAGATGCTACTTGGACTTAATAAACGTTCCCAAGGTTCCAAAGGATGGAAATTAATAACGAAGGCTTTATGAACAAGTGGGAAATGATTTTCCCTTAGAATGAAAACAACCAACCAAATGACTCACAACCAACCAAACTACATGATGCATGTCAACAAAGTTTACAACTGAAAAAACAAAATGACTAATACAACCAAATCAAAAGAATCCATAGTTAGAGTACCAAACGGAAGACTACAAAACCAAAACCCAAAATCTATGACACAATTCCACAATTCCAAGCCAATATCCATGCTCACAACACCATTAAACCATCCAAGAATCATGATTAACCACTAAAAAAATGAGATGCTTTACCCTTACCCGTGTCCCGAAAAACGACATCTACAAAAGAACCAACATACCAAAGCAGCGGGTGAGTAAAAATACTTATCAGGTTTTACACAAATGAATTCCCTTCACATGGGACTAGGATAAAACTGCTAGAAAATTTATATAAATAGTTTATAAAAATCCTTAAATAGTGAAACAATTACCCCAATCCAAATAACCCCTTACCAAGTCACCTTTACCCATATCCACAAAAAATAAGGGAAATCCAAAAATCCATTCCATAAGCCATTTCCCATCACACATTAGCACAACCATTTCTATCTTTAATAACAACACACATAAGGAAACTAAATACAGTGGAACATTCCGTCCAAGGCCGTTTACTACATTCCCAATCTATTGGTACTTCTAGACCACTTATCCTTAATGGTGGACCTTCAATCCAGTATCCATCACCTTTTATAGTGATAATTCCCACCCACTTCACACACAATCAACATAAGCCATAATACTTAACCAACCAACAAGCATAAAGCACACCAAGTCCACACATTATGCACACATCCATTTCCAACACATGCCAAAGCACTTCAATAAATCACCCACTTATTGAAAAAACCCTTTAACCATTTTCCATGACAATACACAGTTCAATAAAACAAAATCTTTATTGAAATTAATATTTCATAAAACATTTTCTATAATTCAAACCATTATCAATTTTAAAATCTACATTTTAAAATCACACAACAAAATCCTTTTTTACCACAATATCCAATTTTACCCAAAATACCCAAATCATCACCCACTGGGATTCCAAAAAGATTCACACATCATATTCACAACAAATTTCAGTCAAAAAAATTAATTACAAACAAGGCCTCATGTTTTGGAAAAGTATAGTCGAGAGAGAAGCCACCTACCTTAGGGTTCTGGTGAAATCGACCAACCGCACAACCACACATCGAATATGGGTGAAAAATCGACAAAAAAAACCTTAGATGCCCTTACCTATCATCAAAAATCAAAAAATATTTCCACTTTAGGCCACGAAAACCGTGGATCTACATGCAGTGAGTGTAGATCTAGAAACCCGCGGGAGAGGGAGAACTAGATCTAAGGAAAACCAAGAGAGAACCAAGAGTGGAGACTTAACTAAGAGAGTCACCTTTATTTCACCTTAAAAACCATTCAATTTTCTTCTGAAATGAGTTAAAGATCTTATATAACAATTGAGAACCAAAAATACGGAGTGAGGCTCAAGTGGGAGGAAGATGGAGGGTTTGGGGCAAATCTTGACCAAGTCCATATTTAAAAACCTTATTTTTATTACCATATATAGTTAGTTCATAGGGTTAGGAAAACCATGTGACAACTATGTGCATGATATAACCTTGAAGGGAAATTTTCATGACCTCCTTGCATGTTTAGACAAACCATTCTCAAATTGTGCAAAGGTCCAATTTCTCATGATACATGGTTACCTAGGGATTCTGCGCGGTTTCACCCAATGATGCTCAAACCGTGCACCCTTGAAAAAGATTCCAAACATTTCCAAAACCTTTTCAAACTCTAACAAATGTTACCCCACAACTTTAAACAAATAAAAAGGAATAAATTAGAGTTATATACCTTAAAATGGGGTGCTACATTCTCCCCACCACTGGAATTTTTATCCTCGGTAAGTAGAGAACCATTGATTTACCGAACAAGTTCTGGAGATTAATCGACCATATCTTTCTCCTGCTCCCATGTCTCCTCCTACATCTAACCATGGAGCCACAAAACCTAAACTAGACTGATGATTTTACCACACAAGGCTTTCTCTTGCCTATCCAAAATCCGCACTGGCACATGCACCAAGGAAGCATCCTTCTCTAGATCAACATGATCCCATCAAATCACATGGGCAGGATATGGATAATAATTCTTCAAATGAGAAACATGGAAAACATTGTGCACCATTCTAAACCATGGTGGAAAATCCAACCTATATTCCACCTCTCCGACCCACTAAATTATCTCAAAAGGCCCAATATACCTCACAGATAACTTTACCTACTTCCTAAACCGATGATGTACCAGGATAGGAGAGATTCTAAAGAACACATGATCACCCAACTATAATGAAAATAGTCATCGATGATGGTACTCATACAATTATAATGACTCTGATCGGTCTCTATTCTCTTAATGATCAACATGATCTTCTTTGTGGTCTCTTAGAAAAGGCTTAGAACAACCATCGAAGTTTCACCTGTTTCCACAAAATAAAGTGGAGAACGATATAAATGCCCATAAAATGATTGAAATATAGTCATCTATATCAAGTTTTCATAACTATTGTTATACAAGAACTCCAACAATTAAAACTAATCCTCCCAAGTGCTATAAAAATCAATTACACAAGCCCGTAACATATCTTCCAACGTTTGTATCATACTCTCAGATTGTCCATCTATATGAGGATGATATGCTATACTCATCGTCAACTGTGTCCCGAGGGCTTACTATAAGTATTTCCAAAAAAGAGATGAGAACCTCAGACCTCTATCTAATAAAATTGAAAATAGAATACCATGCCTCTTTACCACCTCTTGAATATTGATTTTGGATAGATCCTCCACCATATGAGATTCACAAATAGAGATGAAATGGGAAAACTTTGTGAGCTAATCCACAATCACCCATATGGAATCATGGTTCCAGACCATTATTGGGGATATCTCTAATAAAATCTATCACTATATATTCCCACTTCCATACAGGGATAGGTAAAGATTGCAACATTCCTGCTGGCTTCTGATGCTATGCCTTGACTTGATGACAATTCAAGCATCTTGAAACAAACTTGACCACTTTCCTTTTCATACCATCCCACCAAAATTGTGCTTTCAACACCTTAGACATTTTCTAAATTCAATAATGGAATGCCCACCTGGAATGATGATAAGTGTTGAGAAAGTTTTGTTTTCAACAATAATCTATTTTATTATTATTACGGGGAGATTGTTGAGAACAATACTCTATCTTTTTATGATGATTTTGATGCTCACAAATACCCTTGTTTGTTATTATAATGATTTTACCTTTAGTATATTTCAGGAAATTAATATTCTTTATATTCTTTTTTTGAGTCATATTAAAGAGTTTAAATCACATGGAATATTTTACAAAGTATTCAGTAATAATTTTGGCATGTTTTGGATACACTGTTTATACCCTACGTTGAAGTGCGTAAGTGTAAGGACAAAATTTGTCATTTACTTTATGAGAGTTCAAAAAAGTATGGTTAAGAAAGCATACATTATCGGAAAAGTATGGAAGAAGAACCCTACGTTTGGAAGGAACCTTAATTTTGTAATATTAAAATGAATGGAAGAAGAACCCTACGTTTGGATGGAACCTTATTGTTATAATATCAAAAAAGTATGGAAGAAGAACCCTACGTAAGTATGGAATGTTACGTTTGTTTCTAAAAAGTATGGTTCATCGACCTTAATTTTATAATGAACCTTACGTTCTATCAATAAGTATGGGTCATGTATCTTACATTTTTCTAAAGAGGAAAGTATGGATAATATACCATACATTTGAAAGTAGAAGAGAAAAGTATGGATGATCAATCTTACTTTTGAGATCAACCTTACATTTATAACCAACCTTATGTTTTATCAAAAATTACATTTTATGTATATTACATTATGAATCATAGAAAATTATGGATGGTCAACCTTACATTTGATATCAAACTTAAGTTTTCAACCTTACGTTCTGAGAAAAGAATTCTATGTAGTTCAACCCTATATTTGGCGTCGGTAATTTAAATTTCTACTTTATCGAGCAACAGTCTTTATGCGGATTATCAGGATGATTTCAAGCCAGATTCAAATCCTGATATTAAATTGTGTCTTTGACTCATTAAAATTCATTTATTTATGATTTAAATGATCGATTTAAGAGGATGATTTCATACCTATTATTAAGGATAGTTACAACTACTCTTTTATTCAAACATTTGAATATCATGATTCTTAAGGTGACTTTTGTGGATCTAAATTTGAAAGGAGAACACTCGTATTTATTATCTATATATCTGTGTTATTTTGAATTGAAAAATGAGTGAGACGGATCATTGCAAAAAAGATCATAAGAACAAGCTCTCAAGTTTCTCAACTTCAGTTTTTACAGAGATATTCGAGATATATAGATCTGTTATTACAAAGTACGATAAAATTATTTTTTTAGAGAAGAAGAAAAATGTTGAAAATTCACCATTTATACATCAAAGATATATCATGAATCCATTTATTATTGGAGTTTCTGAATTTATTTCTGTATCTATTGCAATTAGATCGACTCAAAACTGATCTTACATAAAGAACATCTTTTCTGAAGACGACGATCCATTTAATGTCAGTTGCATATTGTGCCAACTGTGAAGAACAACTGGAAAGTATTTTTAAACAAATACTCTTTTCATTTTGAGTAAACAAATTCTCATACTATGATATGTATTCGGTTATGTGTATGGACCATAAGGCTCTGTTTTAGCCTTAACTTGTAAAGGTGTCAACTGCCTGTACTCATTTGTGGACGATCTGTTGATAAGAGGACCAGATAGTGAAAATCACCAAGCTTGTGGAGTTGAGCGCTGGTGGAGTGGACTAGAGGCCTTATGTTCCCCAAACCACTATAAATCTTTGAGTCCTGATAACTGTCTATTTTTTCTTTATAAAAATTCTGATAAAGTTAGAGGACTTATTTTTGGTAATCATCACAATTCTGGAAGAAATTGTAAAAGTCAAAATTCACCCCCCTCTTGTGCATATTTGGTATAACCCAATCCAATAATTGGTATCATAGGTGGGGATTTATTTTGATAAATCTATAGCAAGATGAAAGTTTCAAAGTATTATACTTAGAGATCTCAATGGCTGATACATGAGAGGGAATGTAAATGGTTCATGCTCCATACTTCAATGGTGAAAACTATGGATGTTGTAAATCAAGAATGATCATCTATCTAAAAAATCATGGATACAAATTCTACTAAAAAAATTCTTACTCCTTATAAGATTCCTGAGAAACGTGAAACATGGAGTGAAAATACTGAAGCAGATTATGACATAAATTCAATATCTATGAATGCTATCATCTGTAGTTTAGGACCAGATTAATTCAATAGAGTATCTCAGTGCCCGACTTCTTATGAAATGTAGAAGATAATTGAAGTTTCTTATGATGGAACTGACAATGTCAGACAAATGAGGTATGCCACATCTAAATTAAAATTAGGCACATTCAGAATTTTTTTAGGAGGAAGCATCACCGAAATGAATCTAAGTCTTATAGAAATTTTTAACAATATCACTGCCTTGGGTGAGCCTATCAAACAAGTAGATCATGCCCTGGAAGTAATGAGAGTACCTCCAACCCAATGGAATGGAATATCAGCGGCTATTAAGCAATCATCACCAGTCAAATATCTAACTATGAGATAATTAATTGGAACCCTGATGATGTATGAAGTTGAGATTCAAGATGAAGCAAATGAGCATAAAGTATTGATCAAAAGAGAAAATAATGCTCTGAAAGTAACATCCCAAAAGAAGAGCATAAAGATGATGAATGAAGTCAAAGTGAAATCAGAGAGTTTTGATTCATTTAATTCAGATATAGAACTAGCTCAGCTAGCTAGAAAGTTTAGAAAGTTTTATAGAAAGAATAAGGGATTCAAAAAATACATCAAGAAATAACCGAAGGAAGTCAGATGCTGTGAATGCAAAAATAAGTGTCACATAAGACTTGAATGTCCTCAATTAATAGGAGAAAAGAAAAAGAAATTTTCAAAAAACAATGATTATGAGTAGAAAGACAAATGAGTAATGAAAGTTACTTGATGTGTTTCTGAAGACACTAACAGCTCATCAAAGTCTGACATAGAAATGTAAGAATCAAATATAAAAGAAAATATATGCTTTATGGCAGAAGCTGATGAGGTACCATCCTATTACTTATCTGATTTGAATTCTGCTTCTAGTTGTTAAAATGATAAACTTGTAGCCTACTGCAATATTCTTGAAAAAAATATGATTCCTTATTTAAGAAACATAAATCTCTAAAAAATATTTACATTATTGTTTTAGGAGAAAGAGAAACTCTACTAAAAAACATCACGAGTTAATAAAAAATATAACTCATCAAACACAAACTATACAGATAACGAAACTAGAATAAAAACACTACAAACCGAAGTAGAAACATACAAAAATTCAAATCTTGTTTTTAAAAAAGGATAAAATTCAATAAACAAAATTCTTGGATAGAATGTGATTAAAAAAAATAAAGATATGGAATAGGTAGTAAAGGTGAGAAACCCAAACTGCATAAGAACTATTTTATTCCAAATACAAAAGTTATAATTTTCAACTACTGTGGAACAAAAGGTCACATATCTAAATACTATTATTTAAGGAAACCTCAAATAAGCGGAATTAAGAAAAAAATTTTTGTAAAAATTTTATATGATTCTATTTATTATAGAAAAAAAAGAAAATTAGGATACCCAGATCTGTAATAGCTAACACTGCTGAAACCAATACAGTATGGGTACCAAAAAAACATTTGTTTGAATACCTTTGCAGGAAGAAGGTCACAGAAGCCAAACTGAAATATGATGTATAGACAGTGGCTGGTCTAGAAATATGAGTCGAAACTCATCAAATTTTAGATCACTAACTCAAAAGGACGGTGGATTAGTCACATTTGGTGACAATTCCAAAGGTAAAATTATAGGTATTAGAACTATTGGAGTTTTAAAATATGTCTCAATAAAAAAAGTACTTTATATACAAGGATTGAAACACAACCTAATAAGTATCTCTCAACTCTATGATGATGGTTATTTTTTTTATTTTTGTAACAACTGCTATTCTGTGTTTAAAGATAAATTGCATAAATTTAGAGCACCCCAAACTGATAATATTTAAACCCTGGACTTAAATTCCACGTGTAAACAAAAAGTAAATTGTTTAACTAATAAGATAAATGAATCTTGGATCTATAATAAAAGGATTAGACATTACAATATATATATTTTACATAAGTTATCTAATAAACTACTAGTTTCTAATTTCCCTAGTCTAAAATTTAAAAGTGATAGATTTTGTGATGCATGTCAACTTGTCAAGCAGAACAAATCATCCTTCAAATCTATTAACAAAATTGATATATATAAACCTCTAGAACTTGTCCATATGGATTTTTTTGGACATTCAAGAATAGAGAGTTTGGCTGGTAAATTATATGTATATGTATTATTTGATGACTATTCTATATTTACTTGGATTTTCTTTCTAAAATATGAAAAGGAAGATTTGAAAATATTTTAAAGTTTTAAAAAATCTGTTCAAAATGAAAATGGTTTTAAAATAATTTCATTAAGAAGTGATCATGGTGGAGAATTTGAGAATATTGAATTTAATTCCTTTTGCTCAAATATGGGTATTAAACACATCGTCTCTGCTCCAAGAACTCCTTAATAAAATGTAATTGTTTAAAGAAGAAATAGAACTATTCCAGAAATATCTAGGTCTATGCTAAATGAATATAGTCTTCCTACCTATTTATGGGAAGAAGCTATAAGCATTGCCCATTATATAATGAATAGAGTTTTAATCTGGTATGAAGTCTGGAATAATAGAAAACCTAAAGTAAATTACTTTAAAGTATTTAGATACAAAGTTTACACCTTAAACACAAAAGAAAAAATTGTTAAGTTTGATCCAAAATCTGATGAAGGAATTTTATTAGGATATTTTGCTAATTTTAAAGCTTATATATTTTTTAATAAAAAGTCAAGGATTTTTGAATAATTAGATCACACAAAATTTAATGAATCTGATCTTTTTGAGAAAAGGAAAGTACCAAATTGATGAATCTGACTCTAATGATAACATGAGACTTGAAAACTTGAAAGATGATTTTGAAAAAGATACAAATAAAATTCAGTCCAGTTCAGAAGAACCTAACACTGATGAACCTGATAGTGTTTTACCTAGACAGTCTAGAAACCTAAAGAACAACCCTTTAGAAAATGTAATAGGATACCTAGACACAGGAATTAAAACTAGAAGGAACATATTAAATCTTGTTGAGTTTTCTAACTTTCTATCCCAATTAGAACCTAAGTCAATAGAAGAAGTATTAGTTGATGAAATTTGGATGATAGCAATGCAAGAAGAACTAAACTAGTTCAAGAGAAATGAAGTTTGGAATTTAGTTGAAAGGCCACATAACTATCCAGTTATAGAAACTAAGTGGGTCTTCTGAAATAAACAAGATGATAAAGGAATAATAACTAGAAGTAAAGAAAGACTAGTAGCTAAAGGATATAATCAGGAAGAAGGTGTAGATTATGGTGATACCTTTGCACCTTTAACTAGATTAGAATCCATTAGGATACTTTTAGCTTATGAATCTTATATAAACTTTAAATTATTTCAGATGGATGTTAAATCTACCTTTTTAAATCGTTATTTAATGGAAGTAGTTTATGTCGAGAAACCTCTTGGTTTTGAAAATTCTCAAAAACCAGATTCTATTTTTAAACTTACTAAAGCTCTTTATGGCCTTAAACAAGAACCTAGAGCTTGATATAAAAAGTTTCATTCTTTTCTTCTAAAAAATTATTTTACTATTGGAATGGAAGATCTAATATTGTTTAAGAAAACTATAAACTCTAATATTTTATTGGTTCAAATATATGCTGATGACACAATTTTTGGATAAACAAACAAAAAACCGTGTCATGAGATTTCAAATTTAGTGTAAAAATAAATTGAAATGAGTTTTATGGGAGAATTAAATTTCTTTCTAGTACTTCAAATTATTCAAAAATATTTGGGATTTTTTTTGAATTAAAGAAAATACCTTACTGATTTATTAAAGAAATTTAGACTTGAAAATAGAAAGACATATACAACTCATATGTGTATTAATATAAAACTTGATTTGGATGAAACTGGAAAATTAGTTAACAAAAAGTTATATAGAGGTGTGATTGGAAGTTTATTATATCTTACTGGTAGCATGATAGATATAATAGATTCAGTATGTATTTGTGATAGATTTCAATCAAATCCTAAAAAATATCATCGAAGTGATATTAAAAGAATTTTTAGATATTTAAAAGAAATTGTTTTTCAATCTCTTCTCTATAAAAAATATTATTATTTTAATTCAATTTCATATTTAGATGCTGACTTTGGAGGCTATAGATTAGATAGAAAAAGCACCCTAGGAACTTATCACTTTTTAGGAAAATCTTTAGTTTCATGGCTTAGTAATAAACAACACTCAGTTTATTTGTCAACAACTGAGGAAAATTATGTCTCTACAGACAGTTGCTGTGCATAAGTGTTGTGGATGAAAAACACTCTTATGGAATTTGGAATAAATTTTAATAATAAACCTATTTTATGTGATAATACAAGTGCTATAAATATTTCAAAAAAGACTATTAATCATTCTAGGACTAAGCATATTGATATCAGACATCACTCACTAAGAGATCATGTTCTTAAAAAGGATATATTCTTAGAATCTGTAATTACTGAAATTCAATTATCTGATATTTTTACTAAACCACTTCCCTCTGCATGGTTTGATTTTATTAAGGGAGACCTAGGTTTATTTAATTTTTAATGATATTTTAATTTTAATTACGTGATTATATTAATTCTTATTTTATTTTAATCTTCACTGTTTTAAATAATTTAATTATTTGTTTTTAGAATAATTTAAAATTTTGTCCGTACTGCTTTAATTTTTTTCCTGCATATGTTTTATGTTATTTTAAATAATGTAATTATTATTATGTGCATATATTACATGGGAATCAATGATTTTAGAGCCTTTTCTAATTATAAACCCGTTAATTTCTCTCAAAAGACTTTGAAACTGAAAAATCCTCATCGCTCTTGTCTACCCAAACATGAACCTTCAAAACCCTAGCTCTTTGAACCATTAGAAATCTGTGATAGAGATGGAAAAGACAAAGAGAATAAAGGAAGGAGAAGATAGTAATGTCAAACATCAACATTCAGCAAGAAGAAAGATCTTACAGGGCAAAGTAATTTATTTGGAATGGTTGTACCAGACCAATCTAACACCAAAGAAAGATTTGGATTTTCAGAATCACGACAAAACATTCAGTGGTGAAAAAATAGAATTTCTGTACAAGGTAGAGTTGTGAAATTTCTTTAAATCTGTTCAGTTCAGTTTTGGAGATACTGAGGACACCATATTTGTGAAAATTGAAGATCATGATTTTTCTATTTCATTTGTGGAAATAGCTAGAATCTTAAACTGTACCCATGAGGGAGTTTATCACTTTAATTTGAAATACATTGGAGATAATTAAAATAAGTCAAAGGACATTATGTCATTTTTATTTCATTCTAAAAATATCAAAAAGATATTAGTCAAGGATCTAGAGCCCGATCAGAAAATTATTGTAAAATTTATTCAAATAGGTATTTCCCCAAGGATGTATGAAATGAAGAAGATTTTATATCCTGATATTTATTTGGTGTTTATGTTTCTGAGTGACATCAAGTTGAATTTTCCTCGTCACATGATAATGTATTTGAACTACTACAGTCAACTAGAGGCTAGAATGAACTTCTATCCCTATGGACGGTTCATTTCAAAATTTCTGTTTAAATTTGATATGGTGAGATTAGTAGATGCTATAGTGCGATTCCATCACAATAACGTGTTCAATTCTATAACTTTAAGAAAAATTGGATTCTTCTAGAGTACTGTGAAAGGAAAGATTATGCCTTTTGGAGTTGAGGAAGACCAGGAATCAGCTTAGGGGGAGAAACCTGGAAAGTCTAAAGAAGGCATGGCTGGATCCAGAGTAAGTGAAGTTTCAAAAACATTAAGAAGACAAATATTTGAAGTAGTTTATGTACCTGATGATGAGGGAAGTCAAGAGGTAATTCAAAGGAAAAGGCACATAGTGGCTCAAATTGGTGGGGAGCCTATTCAAACAAATACTGTTCCAACTGAAGCTCTTTTCATATATAGATTTTTAAGAGAAGCCGTTTCTTAGATTGAGGTGGTACCTCAACTTAAAGAGGTAGTTATACCTAAATCATAGGAAGAGCCTTGAGAAGCTTAAGTGTCTCAAACTAAATCTGTTCTAGAACAGTCTGTATAAGCAACTGAAGTTATTCAAGAAGAAAACTTTCAAGAAGAACCTATTTTAGAGGAAATAAATGAAGATGATAATTACGAGCTACAATATGATGAAAACATGAACCAAGGAGTGAGTACATCTGAAATTAATAATAAAGTTTTAAATAAAAAGTTTTCTGTGGATGAGTCAGTTAATGACTCCGAGGAAAAATCGGTTGATCAAACAGAGAAAAAGGCTACATGTTAGAGATCCAATGCTCAATCATTGCCTTCAATTTTGATAAATCTAGTTGAGAATAAATAACAGGGTGCCTATGATTCTGAGAATAATTATATGGAGGAGTTAATCAGAAAATTTAATAGAGTTAAAGATGAAAATGATTCTTTAAAAATAGAATTAGATTAGAAGAGAAAAATGATTCAGAACTTTAAAGAAAGTTCAGTTTCAAAATGATAAGTGGAAGATTTTATGAAGGATATGTTATCAAAATTTGGAAAAATTAAAATCTGAAATTGTACTTAAGTCAGATTTGGAAGATTTTAAAATTTTCACAGAGAAAAAATTTGAAACTGTTAGGAGAAATCAAGCAAGTACAACAGGTACATCACTTGATCTAATAAAGAGATTTTAGGCCATTATAACTGTATTGAGGAATATGGATGAAATATTGAAGGATATTCAATGTAACAGTGCTCCTTTATCTGTTTTGTAAGAAAATCAAAAGAATCTTTTTGACCAACTTACATTAGGTGAACCAGGAGTAAGAGAGTTACTAAACAGGTTAACTAAAATGCTAAATTAGTTTATAGAGAAGGAAGAAAGATTACATGAGTATTTCAAAGTGAATCTAATTGAAGATATCCATCTGACTCAGGAATGAAGGGATCTCATCATCCAGTTAGGAGACAGACTAATGAAAAGGTTGAGACTACAGATGATAGAGCTCAAGGAAGTCATTCAGCGGTGCTGAAACCTATTTCACAAACATTTTTAGCCCAACCTTGATTCTTGTTTTCATTTCTATACTTGTATATATATTTTCTCAATAAAATATATTTACATCTCATTTTCATATGTTATGATTTCTTTATTGTACTTTCTGTATTATAATTTCAGTAATCCAAATTCAAAATATTGATAAAATGTTTGTCATAACATTTAATTAAGTTTGGCGCTACATTAAAATGCGTTATATTCATTATTCTATCATTATTTTTTATATCAATAAAAGTGGGATAAATATTGATAAACACAAAATTTTATTTTAAGTTTTTTTATATATAATTTATTTACTTAGGGGGAGAAATATTTTTTAAGGGAAGAAATTTTGATGAACATAAATGTTTTTCTTCATAAAGGGGGAGAAATTTCAAAAATTGAATTTTTTTATATATATAAAAATTTGGAAAACACAACATTTTATTTCTTGTTGAAATAATTTTTTTTAAAATTAAATATTGTTTCTATCCTTGGAAAATTTTAAATAATATGCAATTTAATTTTGTAGGTTAATTTCATGTGTTTTATGATCAATAAAAAGGGGGAGATTGTTGAGTAAGAGTTTTTTTCAACAATTATTTATTTTAATATTATTATGAGTATATTATTGAGAATAATACTCTATCTTTTTATGATGATTTTGATGCTTATAAATACCCTTGTTTGTTATTCTAATGTTTTTACCTTGAGTAAATTTCAAAAAATTAATATTCTTTATATTATTTTTTTGAGTGATATTAAAGCATTTAAATCTCATGGAATATTTGAAAAAGTATTCAGAAATAATTTGAGCATGTTCTAGAAACATTGTTTATAACCTACGTTGAAGAGTGTAAGTGTAAGGACATAATCTGTCATTTACTTTACGAGAGTTCAAAAAAGTATGGTTATGTAACCATACGTTATCAGAAAAGTATGAAAGAAGAACCCTACATTTGGAAGGAACCATACCTTTTTAATATTATAAAAGTATGGAATAAGAACTCTACATTTGGAAGGAACCTTACTTTTATAATATTAGAAAAGTATGGTAGAAGAACCCTACGTAAGTATGGAAGATTATGTTTGTTTCTGAAAAGTATGGTTCATAAACCTTACTTTTATAATGAACCTTACATTCTATCAAAACGTATAGGTCATGTATCTTATGTTTTTATAAAGAGGAAAGTATGGATAACATACCATACGTTTGAAAGCAGAAGAGAAAAGTATGGATGATCAACCTTACGTTTGAGATCAACCTTACCATTATAATCAACCTTCTGTTTTATCAAAAAGTACATTTTATATACCTTACATTTTGAAGCATATAAAAATATGGATGGTCAACCTTTCATTTGAGATCAACCTTGCATTGTCAACCTTACATTCTGAGAAAATAATTCTATGCAGTTCAACCCTACATTTGGCGTCGGTAATTTAAATTTCAACTTTATCGAGCAACAGTCTTTATACGGATTATCAGGCTGATTTCAAGCCAGATTCAAAGCCCGATATTAAAGTGCCTATTTGACTGATTCAATTTAATTTATTTATGATTCAAAGGATCAATTTTAGAGAAATATTTCATGCTGATTCTTAAGGGAAGTTACGACTTCTCTGTTATTCGAACATTTGAATATTGCGATTCTTAAGGCGACTTTTGTGGATCTAAATTTGGAAGGAAAATGCTCATTTTTTTATTTATATATCCGTGTTATTTTGAATTGAAAAATGAGTGAGATAGAACCTCATGAAAAATATCAGGAGAACAAGCTCTCAAGTTTCTTGACTTCAGTTTTTATAGAGATATTCGGGATATACAGATCTGTTGTTACAAAGTACGGTAAAACTATGTTTTATAAATAAGAAGAGACACGTTGAAGATTCACCGTTTCTACATCAAAGATCTATTGTGAATCCCTTGATTGTTAGAGTTTCTGAATTTGTTTTTATATCTATTGCAACCAAATCAACTTAGAACTTCTCTTACCTAAGGACTGTCTTTGCTGAAGGCGATGATCCATCTACTGTCAGTTGCGTATTGCTGCAACTGTGAAGAACAATTGGAAATCATTTAAAAAAAATACCCTTTTCATTTTGAGTAACCAGTTTTTCATAATAAGATGTGTATTCGGTTCTATATATGAACCAGAAGGCTCTGTTTTAGCCTCAACTTGTAAAGGTGTCAACTACCTACACTCAGTTGTGGACGGTCTATTGATAAGAGGACCATATAGTGAAAATCACCAAGCTCGTAGAGTAAAGCGTTGGTGGAGTGGACTAGGGGTCTTTTGTTCCCCGAACCACTATAAATCTTTGCATCTTGATAACTGTTTATTTCCGCTACATAAAAATTATGATAAAGTTAAAGGAAAGATTTGGTAATCATCATGATTCTTGAAGAAATTATAAAAGGCACAAGTCACCCCCTCTTGTGAGTATTTGGTATAAATCGATCCAATAATAATATCTGAGAATTTCCTCCTGAAAATTTATTGGTACAACCATCCAATTCCAAAAAAAAAACTGAATTCCCATTCAGTTCCCATCCCTCAATGGTTGTCCCCAACATTGAGTTTCGACCTCATCGCCACTCAGTCAGAATTATACACCTGTGTCTATTTAACCAAACCAACCAAGTCAAGAACCAACAAAACTAGAAAGAAGACTACTCTATCACCTAGATCCTCAAATTATAGCATCATTTCATCTATTTCAAATATCAAATTCCAATGATTTGATGCTTGTTTCACCATAAAAGTATATGATTTCATACTTAATGAATCTACCACCGAATTTCCCTTACCCAGTGTGCACATTAAGTCAAAATCAAACATCTAGAGAGACTCTATCCATATTCTTTGTCACAAGTTCAAATCTATTTGTGGGAAAATATTCTTTAAACTCTTATAATCAGTAAACACCATGAATTTCTCATTTAAGTGATATTGACACCACATTTTCAAATAAGAACCATTGCTTCCAACTCTAAATCATGCTTTGGGTAGTTATTCTACTGAAACCTCAAATTCTATGTTCTATATGAAACCAAGTGATACATTTTCTTGAGAACATATCCCAAACCAGATCTAGATGCGTCACAATACACCACATACCCTTTCCTTGGATCTAGAAAAAACAAGATTGGTACTGATGTAAGACAACCCTTAAGCTCTTCAAAATATTTCCGACACTGCTCATCCCATTGAAATGGAACATCCTTCCTTTTAAAAGCTATCATTAGTGAGGCCAATTATTATAAATCTTGAAAAAAACACCAATTATACCAAGCTAGACTGAGGAAGATTCATATCTCAAAAACATTATTTGGTGGTTACCCTGAAATAACAGCCTCTATCTTTTTTGGATCAACTGAAACACCTTTCCTAGAAATAACATGGCCAAGAAAATGAACCTCCTATATCCAAAAATTTCACTTCTATAATTTGGCATATAACCAATGATCTCTCAAGATCCCTAACACAATCTCCCAGTGATGATATTGATCCACCATTTTCCTTGAATACACCAGTATATCATCCATATATAAAACTGTAAAAGAATCCAGATATCTCTGAAATATTCGACTCATTAATTCCATAATAACTTCTAGTCATTCAATAGACAAAAGGGAATAACCATATATTCCTAATGACCATATCTAATCTTGAAAGATGTTTTTCGAATATCTTCCTTTAGCACTCACAATTGGTGATATCCTGAATGAAAGTTAATGTTGGAGAACCACTGAGCTCCCCTAAACAGATAAAAAAGTCACTGATGTGTGGAAGTGGATATCATTTATTTATCATATCAGGATTTAACCTATGATAATTAACACATAACCGCATGGTTACATCTACCTTCTTCACAAACAAGTATGGATCTACCCAAAGATACGTGCTAGGGAAGATGAACCCTTTGTTTTCTACCTCCTCCAACTACACTTTTGATTCCCTTAATTCTATTGGTTGTATTTTCCAAGACAGAAGAGAAATTGGACTGGTCCTCGGAAGGAGATCAATCGTAAAACCCACTTCTCTAATGGGTGGAAACATTGATAGTTCTTTAGGAATGAAATCCAGAAACTAATCAACCACTGCTAGAAAGACACTCTTTTTTATTCTTACCATTGATACTAATGACAACGCCGCTAACTGATATGAGGTCGTGCCAAAAACTCGTGCCAAAAAATCCATTGCACCAATCTTTTAATTATTCTCCCCTATAAAAATATGTGTGAACCCATCATCCATCATAGAACTTATCATTCGCACATAGCAGTCAACGTGGGACTTAAACATTGCCAACAAATCCATTCCATGTGTTACAAATTAAACATCCATCTCAAGCACTGATAAATCCAACATCAACTCAACCCCATTCATAACTAAAAAATATGATCTACACATGAAATCTCAACACTCTCTTTGAACCATAAAATTTTTAAGTTTTTAAATAGAAATCATTATTTCTACATGTAAACCCAAAAAACTAACAACATGAGAAGAAATAAAGTAATGGTAATCACCCGTATCAAACAAAACTTTCATCAATATGGAATTTAATAGAACCTCACCTCACACCTTGGATGGTCCCAACTAGTCATCCATTAAAACCATTTAAGCTCCAAACAACTGATTTATTACCACACTATTCTCTTTATTACCCTAATAAGGAGTCATGGTATTCCTTGAATCACTATGAATATCTTTGTTCTGTCGGCGAGGGGTGTGCTGCTTCCCCCGCCCTGTCGAGGCATTGGAAGCCTATGATCCCTAAGGAGTGTCATGAACACCTGACCTCAGAGCATTACGAAAATACTACTGAAGATGACCCATCTGATTAAAATTATGGAATGATTGAGGTTTTTTTTCTACAATCCTACTTGATATGTCCCATAGAGGCACATTGAAAACATCCTGGATTGCTATGAGGCTTCGGAAGAAGATTCACCAATCCTTCCATTGGATTCTGAGTCGTACACAAAACCTTAGAATAAGTGTCCCTATTAAAATTAAATATAGTGTTAGAGTTCCCTCTATTAAACATGGGTACTAACATACTTCCCCCGTCTATAGATCCCAAAATATCCCATTGAGCTACAGTTTATCTATTCACTATTTCTGTGTAATCATTTATACACAACACTGCTATTTTTGATCGAATTTACTACCTCAACCCAACTTCAAAAATATGATTTTTCAATGGTGTAATACCCGATACCTTAGATTAAAAGTGCACTAAGTTCATAAAATTAGCCTCATATTCTGTTACTGAGAGGTTCTCTTTCTTTAGTCTAAAGAAATCTATTGTGTGCTGAATTATAAATGTATAAGGATTGAATTGTTTATTAAAAAATTCCTAAAAACCCTTCCATGTCATACCATGGTCTATTCTAGCTTGGACCACCAACTCCCACCACTGAATGTCAAGATATTCCAACATATATGTGGATAAATTCCCTTTTAGCTGTACCCTTGTTCCCATGAATTCAAATATCCTGTTTATTTTGTATAACTAATGTTCTGCCCTTTCCGGCTCCGAATGACCCTAAAATATGGGTGGATTATACTTTTTAAGATGAACTAAATGATCCACATGATTTTTTATCGATTTTATTTACAATTTACATAGCTTGGAAAGATTTCACTATACTCTGCACTAGCTGCTGGTTCACCTGGGGCTCAGGTGAAACCACATTTTCAGTAGCCTCCTCTGGTTGGTCTCTACAATGCCTACTCAATGCGATTTCTATCAAGATAAAAAAACCATAAGTATCACTCCATATAAATAATAGATTTAAAATTAAAATTAAATTACATTAAATCTATCACATCTAGGCTTTTAAACAAGTTCAAATTTCCCATTTTACACCATTTTTGAAAAATAAATCCACCTTGTTTTGAAAATTGACTCATTTTCAAAATACCACAACTATCCATGTTTCAAATTTCTATGTTTGAAAATACATTTTGATTTTTCAAAATTAACATATTCACACCACAATATAAATCATTATACCCCAATGAAATATGAATCATAGGGGGAAGTCATTTTTATCGTGCATTCCATACTCATCTCATTGGCTACACCAACGATAATGATATTTCCAATTCTTATAAGTGTATCCAAAAAACTAATGTACCCAACTCCCTGGTAAATTGAAGTTTATCATAAAATGGTTAGCTACATCATTTTATTCTATACACTTTATGTTCTGAAAATCCTATGCCTTTCTACCATCCCGACTCAAAGAATAGACCAAGAACGAATGTCAACACGAAGACCAATAATCAACTCCATAGGACCAAACAACTGCTTTAACTTGAAAGTCAATGAAATAAAAAATTGATACTAGTTGTGACATACAACCCCTTACTCATTGTCTTGAGAAGGCGTTGAGATGCTACTTGTCCTTAGGTGATGTTCCCAAGGTTTAAAAGGTTTGCAATTAGTTATAAGGGCTTCATAAATAAGTGGGGAACGATTTTCCATTAGAATTAAAACAACCAACAAAATGACTCACAACCAACCAAACTACATGATGCATGTAAAATAAATTTCAACATAAAAAACCAAATGAACAATACAACTAAGCCACAAGAATCCATAGTCAGAGTACCAATAAGAAGACTACAAAACCAAAACCCAAAAAGCTATGAAAAAATTCAATAATTCCAATCCAAACTACATGCTCCCAACACCACGAAACCATTCAAGCATAACAATTAACTGCTAAAAAAATGATATGGTTTACCATAACCTAGGTCCAAAAAAATGACATCTAAAAAAGAACCAACATGCCAAAGGATGGGGTGAGTGCAAATAATTAGTAGGTTTTCCCCAAATGACTTTCCTATACATGATAGTAGGATAAAAATGTAAGCACATTTATATAAATAGTTTACACAAATCATTAAATAGTGAAACAATTACCATAAGACAAACACAAACTTACCAAGAAAACTTTACCCATATCCACACAAAACAAGGGAACGATAACCAACCATACCATAAGCTATTTCCCATCAAAAATTAGCACAACTATTTCCATCTGGCATAAAAACACACATAATGAAACTAAACATGGCAGAACTTTCCCTCCAAGGTCGTTCACTACATTCCCAATCTAGTGGTACTTACTGACTACTTATCCTTAATGGTGGCCCTTCCATCCAATATGAAACACCTTTTATTGTGAGACTTCCCACCCAATTCACACACAATCAACAAAATCCATAATAATTAACCAACCAACAAGCATAAATCACACCAAGGCCACACATTATGCACACAACCATTTCCAACACATGCCAAATCACTTCAACAAATCACCCATTTATTGAAAACACCATTTTGCCATTTTCCATGACAAAACACATTTCAATAAAACAAAATATTTAATGAAATAAATCTTTCCTAAAATATTTAACATAATTCAAACCATAATCGATTTTAAAATCAACATTTTAAAATCACACAAAAAACCCACTTTTTTCCAAAAATATCCCATTTTATAAAAAATCCCATATCATCACCAAATGGGTTTCCACCTAGACTCACACATCACATTAAAAATTAATTTCAAGAAAAAAAAATTAAATGCAAATAAGGCCTCAAGTTCTAGCAAAGTGGAGTCGAGAGAGAAGCCACATACCTTAGGGTTCTAGTGAAATTGACCCACCACACAACTACACACCAAATCTGGGTAAAAAATCTATAAAACCACCTTATATCCCCTTAAATATCTTCAAAAGACCAAATATTACCACTTTAAGCAACACGAACCCAAGATCTACATGAAACGAGTGTAGATATAGAAAACTTGGGGAAATGGAGAACTAAGTCCAAGGAAAACAAAGAGAGAACCAAGATTGGAGACTTACTAGAAGATAATCACTATCATCGCACCTTGAAGACCATTTGAATAACTTCTAGAATGAGTGTAAGAGGTCTTATAACTCTTGAGAACCAAAAATACCGAGTGAAGCTCGATTGGGATGAAGAATGGAGGGTTTAGGTTAAATATCAACCAAGAAACGATTTAAAAATACTATTTTCATTGTTGTGTATGGTTAGCTAATGCGGTTAGGCAAATTGTGTGCAAATCGTGCCCCTGCTACTGACTCAAAGGGCACTTCACTCAGACTCTTTACATAGTTAGACAAATTGTTTTCAAACCATGCGAAGGTCAACTATCTCATGCTTCTAGATTAGCTGGGGGGTTTTCATGGTTTCCCCAATACATTCTCAAACCATACACCCTTTAAAAAGATTCCAAGCATTTCCATAACCTTTCCAAACTCTCCCAAACATTACCCTACCACTTTAAACACATAAAAATGCATAAACAAAGGGTTGCATACCTCAAACCGAGGGTGCAATAATAAGAGAAACCTCTCTTTTGCATTTATCCACTAAACTCTACAATTTTAATTTCCTACAACCCCTCCCCACAAATATAATCCACTGTTCACTCATATTTATAATAAGACCTTAAAATTTAAGGAGACCTTCAAGAAAAATTCAAGTCCCCGACATGAGTATTATCAACAACTTAGTTTTTATTAGTAATTATATTCTTTTAGATTTACTCTATACAAACTAATATAATGATATTAGTATCATTTATATACTAAAATATTTTTATATTAATTTTATTATCAATGTTTATTCATATACCCTATCCATTAAGAAAAATAAAATGTTATTTGTGAGTTGTGCAGACTATCGCCTCCCTGACATAACATGTTTCATTTTCCATCACCACCTTACAAGGATGTATATATAGATGGAATTGAATGATAAATAAGATAATTATGAGATCATTAAGGATTTTGTATGAAAAAAATTAAGAAACTATTATTGATATTATTAACAAACAATCATGGTTAATTTAATCATTTCAAATAAGCTTACTGAGAAGATAATATTTTATTCAAATTATGAAATGTTTTCACATCCATTACATAATATTATAAATATTTCCAATTATGATATATAAAAATAATAAAAAATAAAAAATATAATTATGATTATAGTATAATGATATTACATAAAAAACTCACAATCCTTCTATAAACCTGGTTATGTTCATGTTTGGTGTGGTTTAACCATATACATGAGGAATACTATGAATTTATATCAATGATGAATTTGAAAACTTATTTACTAGTATATTATGATAAAAATGTGTCAAAAATGACTAGTTTTTGATTCTATAGATGTTATATCAATATATAATTCATCAATTATTAAAACACCCTTCATTTGTCAAAAAACAACAAAACATTCTTATCATCGACTTCTTATTCAAGGATAAAGGCTAAGATACTAAATAATGGAGTTTGTTTAATAACCTAATATTTTAAAACAATAACATTGTGTATGATAGTGTGTACATAATACAATACCAAGTTGTTAGGGAACCACAATATACTATTAAAAAATTATTATTTAATATTACCTTTATAACCTATACATTAATTTGTATTGAATGAACATTGTTAATCAAATTATAAAAATATGTATAAGGGTTTTATATAATATATTTATGAATAAGTAATTAATTCTTAATGAAATCATTTTATACTTCCAAAACAGTTTTATTTTTCATTTTTTGTTTGGGAATTATAATAAGTTTATAAATATTTTATAATTTTTTATTTAAATAGTATCATTTTTTAAATTATTATACCAAAAATATGTTATGGTGAAATCTTTTGATTTTTCTGAAAAGAATTATTTTTCAAAGAATAGTAGAAAGTACCATTTTTTGTAAAACTATATTTTCGTTCCAATATATTAATAAATTTAAAAGTACTAATTTTATTTGGATTTGATTTAAAAATAAAAAAAGTATTAATTATTTATATTTAAAAATTAATTACATTTTAATCATCTGTTTACTAAATTTTGTTATAAGTTTATTTTTAGGCATGAAAACGAATTTTTGTGAGAACTATTTTTAAATGCATAATGTTCTCCCATTTTAATTAATTCAAAAAACCACTAATAATTAAATATTTAAACTAAATATTTAGATTATATATCTAAATATATTAATTTAAATCCATAAAATGATTATCACTAGTCATATAGTTAATGTAAGATGATATTATGATTGAAAAATGCATTTATTAAAAAACTGTTTCACGACACAATTTATAGGTTTATTTTCAAATTAAATTCTACCACTTATGTGAATTGAATTTAATAAAGTTGATTTAATATTTTGAATTAGAATAATTTATAATATATAGTAATTTTAAATTATTTTTTGTTCATAATGATTATTAAAGATAATAAAATTTATTTACCATGATTAAGGTTAAAACTAGGTTTTGCACGTTGCATGCACTTGTGTTGAAATTAATTTTACAGACACATGAAATTTTTATTTGATAAATTTGATTTATTATTAATAATAAATGGGTACAAATTATATAATAAGGATCATTTTTATTTTATTATTAAAGGATAAATTACAAAGGTTACTAAAACTAATTACCATGGTAAAAAATAAAATGGTAAAAGTAAGTGAACATAGATGATAAAGAATAAAATGATTAAAATATGTTTATTATTTTGTTTTGAATGTGTGGATATAACTTAACTTAATCTCAATCTATTATCTATCAATTTTTTAGGCACTTGTGGTGAGATTGAATTCCCTTTGTTGAATAGTTTTGGGAATTTTAAAAAATGTCACTCCTCCTCAATTATACATGGGCATCCACTGCCCTCATTTATTAACACCTACAAATCCATTTATCTTGAACAAAAACTACAAAAAGCTCCCCCAGAAATACTTAATCACATTTTATAGGTGTTTTATTGTCAAAATATGAACCCAACGGTCCATAATTGGAGATGTAAAGGGGGTTCTTCTAAGAGAAAGTAATTATCTTCACTAAACTCTTCCTTTTTTTACTTCTTCTTTTAAAAAATTCAATTATGTATTCACAATTAAAATATAAGAAAAAAATTATATTTTTTATAACTATATTTTATTATGTTTATGTATAATATTTTTCTACCTCCTCCTACATTAAATGGGAAACAAAATCCTTCACTCGTGTTTACGATGAACAACCGCCTCACGAACTAATGTTATTGTTTCCCTTACTGAATCATATGGATAGTCATAATGATGTAAATAATGAATATATATGATAAATATGAATGATATTAATTATTTAAAATTTATATATCATAAAATTAATTACCCTTTAAACCTTTAAGGGAATGATATCATCGCTTGTACGTACGTACGACCTACCATTTCTATGAAGCGATACAATTCATTTTCATTTCCAAATTTAAATAATGGTTTTTAAAATGTATATAATGAATAAATATGTAATTTTTAAAATTAAAAAATTTATTTCTATGATATATAGATATATTCTATTCAAAATAACTATAACTTCTATGATAAAACACGCATGGTAAAATGAAGTCATTAACACCCAAAACAATGGTAATAATGAAATATTATTGAAAAAGGGTGATAAAATGGTATAATAAGATCATATATGATATTATAAATGTTAATATGGTAATAGTATAAATAAAAAATAGTTTAAAACCATTATAAATGAGTTTAAATCATGTTAAACTAAACGGAAGTGTGATGTATGAGATTTTTGTCTCTATTTACTTTCATTGATGCATATTTTAATTTTATGCATCTAATTTATTTTATATCATGTATACACTTACAATTTTACATGTAATATAGATAATAATTTTTAATTAATTCCATTTTAAGTTTCAATTAATATTATTACATCTCATGGAATTTTAAATGAAAGTTACCAAGTGGTAAGTGTTTCATAACTCAATTTCCTTTCATTGAGTTATTTTACTTCTTAATTGTATTTGAAATTCTAAAATTACATGTGTAGTTTATTTTGATTATTTTATGTTCTTATTTAAAAACTTTTTTGTTTATTTACATTTTATACAAATAATTAGTTAATTTATTAATCCTCACCTCCGTGGTATAGTCTTTGTTTGAGAATTAGACTCAATTTCCACTCAATTGAGACATATTTGGTATTATGAACCTATTTATTTCTTTGAGGTGTATCTAATAACCATTTGATATTTTATATAATTATCATATTAATATTAATGGTATTTAATGTTTGATTTGTGGTTATTTTATTCATGGGAGAAACATTCAAATGTTACAAAAGTGGTAAGGGTTTATTCTTCAATCTCATTTTAATTGGGATTCTTTATGCTTAAATTTCTGTTGTAGGAAAGTATTTGATAATTTTATAGTAAAAGCAATTAATTTATTATCCTATTATTATTCATGAAAATTTCAATTAATAATACCATTTTCATCTCTTTGTTACTTAAAATGGTTGATTAATGTTTTTAAGAAAATACAACCTTATTTCACTCATCGATCAAAAATCCTTTTTTATCCAAATCCATGTTTTAAAAATATGATTTCAAGAATATTTTTAATCTTATTAAATGATTTATTAATGACATATTTACTCATGTTTTATTTTTCAAAAATTATTTAAAAGGAATCTTCCTGTATTTTTCCTGTACAAAAAATGTGGAATGAATCTTCACATTAACATACTTGACATAAAAATTATTTCACACCATCATGACCACTTATATTTTTGATGATTCCTTTAAATTATTACAAGGTTATTTTATAATAAAATGTTTTCCTAATATTCTAAAAAATTTTGTTATATAAAATTGATTTTCAATGTGGAAAGAGTATTCTATTTAAGAATTTTTGTTGATATTTTTATGGTATTTCTACCCACTAACAAGAAAAACCTTGAATTTCCATGTACTCCACTAGGGTTATATTATAATGATATCATATTTATTCTTTCTATGGATGGTTTATGATCATTTTGACCAAGGAAAGTATTGAAATTAACTTTATCAATTAATTTGTGGTTTTTAACTTTTTCTTGAAACATTCACTTTATTTTTTGCATTGGACATTAAATTTTCCTTATATATCCATTTTATTTAACATGGATATTCTCTTTTATTAAAACATATTTCTTTTCTAATAATAGAAATTTAATTTAGAAGTTTTTTATTAAATATTTATTTTTTTTAAATCTGTTTTATTTACTTAATATGAATATTTGTTGATAAACCATATTGTTCTTGAATTTAATAAATATATAAATATATGAGGAATTAATTATATATGCAGTGATGAGTGGGTTTTAGAATTATATATACTCTAAAATATGATAGAATCATGAGGTGAATCAGTAAAATAACCTTAAATGGGTTTCTAGTGTATACTTACCCATCAATTAAACTCTCTTGGAGAGAGGTATTGATGATATAGATATCCTGATATTTGAGATCATAAAATCCAATATTAATCATTTCCTTCACTGATAATTTAGTTGTCATTATCCATAATATTTTTCCTTGATATTATCCACAGATTCATTTTTTTCTCAAGTTATTGATTAAATGGGACATGTTTTAAGTTATTTACCTTCCCATAGTGATTATTTATTATATAATCATACAAGTCAAGTTATTGAATAAATGGTATGTTTATTAAATTATTTTACTTTACATACCTTTTAATTCTTATTTATTAATGACATGTTCCAATATATATAAACCTTATTGATTATTTGATCCCACCCTTATTTAGATTCCCTTCCCTAGGTTATAGAGAAGGAATCTTTGAATAAGTTTTAGGGTACAAAATATTACTTTAATTACGTTGTAATTAATTATTTAAAATATAATGTGAGTATCAAGTATATATATAGTTTACAAAGACTACTAAACCATTTTTCCATTTAGGATTTGATCGTTTATATCTAGAAAAAATTTAATAATGTTACCAATAACTTAGGGATGATAGAGTTAGGGTCATTATAGTTGGTATTAGGGGAAGTTTAGTAAAAGCCTTGGGAACCTGATTTAAGAAGTCTTATATTAGGGAATATAACCCTATGGTATACTTTTAGGATAATTATAGATTAATTTCCTAAAGTTTTGGTAAGGAATAGATTATATGGTTTTCCTTGCAATACAACCATGTCTAAATATTTCATGTGGACATGGTTTGATAATAGTTGTATATATTGGTAATAACTTTGAAATGGTATCATTGGGATTTAACTTGATCATCACCTAGTGAATGATAATGGGTATTACTGTTCACCTCATTTTATTCTCCAAAGTGATATGATTTAGGTAATTTAGATTTTATTTATAAATCACTATAAAGTATTTGAATAGATAATGAAAATGAATAACCCAGGTTAAACATAAAGTTTCTTTGATTGAAAATAATGTATCATGATTTTGATATATTATAAATGATCACATGGTTTTACAATATGATTATTGTTTCTCACACTATGTTTTTTGGTTTATGTTGATGGATAAAACTTGAAGAAATTAGCTTAACAATGAATATGATAGAAAATTTGGTGATTTTGAGAAATCGAATAGGATGATGTATGGATTGAAAGATAAAATTATTATACCTAATGAACTATCATGTTATATTATTGACAACATACACATTAAAAAACTCTTGGACTCACCAAAAAATAGAATGATAGAGTGTGCTAAGATATTGAGTGGTGGAGAATATAGAGGAAAGAAAGATTGATTTCCTTAATGTCAGAAATGTTGAAAGAGACACCCAAGAGAATTTATCAAAGGAATGAGAGAATGTTTTATGTGTGTACAATAAGGTAATAAAGAAAAAAAATTCATAGTAAAAGTGAGGATTTCAATGTATAGAGATAAATTTCATCATAGAGATCTATTTATAGTTCATTTTCCTGAATGTGGAGAACTTGATGGTTATCAGAGTCAATTCCTATTCTAAAGGTTAACTCCTAGGCCATTGAAGGAAATATTTTATACCAACCTTTGGAGTAAAATAGTTGATATATTTATGAATTTGTATTTAATAACCATGTTGTAGAAATATTTTTACCATTTGTATTTTGGTTATAAGAATCATGAAACATCTAAGGATTTTGTAAATTTTGGAAGAATATATGTCTTAATTAACTTAAGTGTTATGGATACCATCATCAGGTTATGAGTTTAAGGTTGATCATAAGTTTGGTGTCCTTAACACCCCATTTTTTAGTTTTTTTTTGTGATTATACTTTTTTGAAGATTAAGGATATTTTTGGAAACATTTATAACAAAAAATCCATTGGTTTGTCATATGTATTAGTGAAAACTTTATTTAATAAATATTGGATTTAAATTTTGTTGACATAAGATTAAAGGTATTGGTAAAATTTAAGGTTTATATTATATTTTATGTTACGGTAATTATAGGTCATTAAAATTTGGAAATTTATATGAATTATATTAATATAGTTTTGAAAAAGGACACCCCGCTTGCCGGGTGACAACATGTCATATCCGGCAAGGACAGAAGGCTTAAATGAAAAACCAAATAGGGAAATGGGTGAATTTATTACCCATTTATTATGTGATGTTATAGTTAATATGAATTTTGTTTATTTAAATGATTTGATGGATAAATAATAAGTTGAAATTTGGGTGTTAGTGTTGATGTTTAATGATCAATGCATTATTTTGGATAACTTGTGAAAATCATTTAGGTTTTGATAAATATTTAAGTGAGCCAGTAAAGAAACTTTAACTATTTTATGGATATTACATTCTGTTAAAATTTAATTTTAGTTCTTTAGGGATATAAAATTAATATTAGATATTTATTACTCGGATTAAGAGGTGAGGTGAAGTTGATCAAAGAAAAACCAAAGGATAAAATTGTGCGTATGATATTGGAAGATATAAAGTAAGTATATTTCTTTATGTTATTAGTATAGAAAGTAAAAGAACCCCTAAAATTTATGAAAATGATATTGAAAAAAATGGTACCTTATTACCTTTATATCTGATGAATCAAATGTCATTTAACTCATCACATATTTATGGTTTTTGGTTAGTGAATTTATCATGATCATTCAATTTCTTGTGATCAATGATCTCTATCACTCTACATAATTATTTACATTTTTCTTCTATGAACATATTTTCACTTCCACAAATTTTCTCATAATTATAAATCAAGTTATTTTTTATTCTAGATGACTTTCATATTTCCCTTTCCCTCTATTAAGAGGATGTTTTATTGAACCATTTTATGATATGGGTTTTTTTATAAAGTTATTTTCAAATATCAATCCCTTGATTTCCATGTGCATTTTAAAATTTAAAGGACATATTTTTTTAAAGGTTAAGAGAATATAAAAACCTAAGAATTTAAAATAATAATCTTGTGTTCGATAATGTATACGACACGCAACACTGAGTTTTAAGTGAACTACGATATACTATTAAAATATAATTATTTAAAATAACTATTATAACCTAGACGTTAAGTTGGAGGAAAATAAAATTTTTAACCACATTATGAAAACATGTATAAATGTTTTATATAATGTATTTATGAATAAGTACTAATTTCTCAAAAAAATCATTTTATGATTCAAAAATACATTTTATTTAAAAATGATTTTATATTGAATTTTGTATTTGGGAATTATAATGAATTTATAAAAATTTTAGGAATTTTTTATTATAAAAATAATATAATTTTTGAATTCATCGTATCAAAATTATTTTGTGGGGAAATTTTGTGATTTCTACGAAAAGAGTGATTTTTTAGTGAATATTGAAAAATACAATTTTTTTATAAAACTATCAATTGTTTTCAATAAATTAATTCATTAAAAAGTGACATTATGATTTGAATTTGATTAAAAATTAAAATTATTATTATTTAGTAAAATTTTAAAATTGGTTAAATTTAATAATCTTTATACTTGATTTTGGTAAAAGTTTATTTTAAGATTAAAAATACCTTTGACTAAAAACTTTTTTAAAGGCATTATGTTACTCCATTTAATTAATTAAAATTTACACTAATAAGGAAGTATTTGAATTAAATCTATATATCATATATCTAAATTCATTAATTTAAATCCATATAATAATGATCATTAGTCATATAGTTAATGTAAGATTATCATATGCTTGAAAAATGAATTTTATGAAAACCCATTTTTCAATATGATTTTTGATTTATTTTTAAATTAAATTATATCACTTATATGAATAGGATTTCATAAAATTAATTTCATATTTTTAATCATCATAATTAATATTATATAATAATTTCAACTTAATTTTTGGAGATAATTATTAGCAAATATAATAAAATTAATTAATTAATTAAGGTTAAAATGGGGTTTTGCGTGTTACATGCGCTTGTGTTAAAATAAATTTTACATGAAAATTAATTTTTTTTTAAATTTAATTTCATTTTAAATTATTTTTTAAAAAATATCAAATAAGTATAATTTTATTTTAGTTCTCAAGGATAAATTATATAGGTTATGAAAAACTAATTACTATGGTAAAAAATATAATTGTAAAAGTAAGTAAACATAGTGGATAAGGAATAACATGTTTAATTTTTTTTGGTGGGGGTGATGATCAAACTATATATCCATAAAATCCAATATTTACCAATTTTTAAGGCACTTTGGGTGATATTTACTTCTCATTACTGAATAGTTTTGGGCATTTATAAAAATTAAACTTCTCCTTAATTATAATAGGGAATACCCTCCCCTCATTTCTATACAAATATAATGATATTTTTCTCAACAAAAACCTAC
This sequence comes from Viscum album, assembly GCA_963277665.1. Classification (NCBI taxonomy): domain Eukaryota; kingdom Viridiplantae; phylum Streptophyta; class Magnoliopsida; order Santalales; family Viscaceae; genus Viscum; species Viscum album. The sequence goes on along the minus strand of OY728129.1, from coordinate 1,315,246,853 downwards.
AAAAATATCTCCCAAAAATATTTATCCACATTATATATGTTCTATTATTCCCAAAACATGAAACCTAGGGTCATTAATAAGAGATTTAAAGGAGGTACTTCTAAGTAATTGTAACTGTCTTTACTAAGTTTTTTATTTTTTAATTATTCTTTTACTAGCTTCAATTTTTTATTAAAAATTTAAATATTACAACACCATAATATTAAATATACTAAAATTTTATTATGTTTATTAAATAATATTTATCAATCTCCTAATACATCAAATGGTAAACAAATCCATATCTCATTTGAACGGTGAACTACTGCCTCACAAACCAATGTGATTTATCTTTCATCACCGAATCACCTGGATAGTCATAATGATGGAAATAATGAATTTATAAGATAAATATGACATGATATTAATTCTTTAAAATTAATATGTCTTCTAATTACTTACCATTTCACCCATTAAGGTAATTATTTCATTTATCGTGCATACGTGTAACCTATCATCTCCACAAAGCGATGCGATTAATTTTTATGTACAAAATTAAATAATGATTTTAAAAAAGTATCCATTAAATAAATATGATATTTAAAATATTAATATAATTATTTAGATTATGGATATATATTCTATGCACAATAACTATAATTCTTGTGACAAAACATGCATGAGAAAATGAAGCATTTAACACATGAAACAATGTTAATAATGAAATATTATTAGCAAATAGGTGATGAGATGTTATAATAAGACCATATATGATATTATAAATATGAAAATGGTTCTGTTATAAAGAAATAAAATTTTTAAAACCATCATACTTGAGGTTAAATCATGTTCTACTAAAGGGAAATGTGAGGTAATATATTTTGGGTTAATTTCCTTTAATTGAGGCATATTGTAATATTATACAACTAATTTATTTTATATGATTTAGACACTACCAATTTTATAAGTAATATCAGGATTCATTTATACTTAATTTTATTTTAATTTTCAATTCATATTATTTTATCCCAGGAGATTTTACTTGAATTTTAATAAGTGGTAAGTATTTCATAACTCAATTTATTTTCCTTAGGTTATTTCAATTCTTTATTGTATTTGATATTCTAAGATTATGTGTGTAGTGTCTGTTGTTTATTATATATTTTATTTAAACTTATTTTTTAAGTATTAACACTTTATACAAATAATATATTCATTTATTTATCCTTACTTCAATGGTATGGACTTCGTAAGAGATTTCGACACAATTTCCACTATTTTGGGACATATTTGGTATTATGAACCTATTTATTTTTATTAAGTTATTTTAATAAACATTTGTTATGTTATATCATAAATATATTAATATTAATGATATTTAATTTTTTATTTTAAGTTATTTAATTCATGTGGGTAATGATTCAAAAGTTAACTAAGTGGTAAGGGTTTATGCTACAATCTCATTTTTATCAGGATTATTTATGCTAGAATTTGAATTGAAGGATAATGCTGGAAAATTATTTAATAAACCTATATAATATTATTCTACTATATTTATTCATGAAATTTCAAGTAAATGTACTATTTTCCTATCTTAAATACTTGAAGTGATTAAAAAAATATTTTCAATAAAATTTTTCGTTAATTTCTCCCATTGGTCAAAAATCCTTTTTCTTCAAAATACATGTTTTCAAACTATTATTTCAATAATGTTTCTATAATTATCTAATGAATTATTAAATTCATATTTACATATGTTTTAATTTTAGAAAATTATTTAAAAGGAATCTTGATTTCATTTATTTTATGAGGTACTTATTTATTTTTTCTGTAAAAATACAAAAGTAATCTTTTCTTTAATATAATAATATTGAATCGAATTTACCACCATAATGACCAATCATTGTCTTGAAGCTTAATTTAAAAGTTTACAATGTTATTTTCAATTTTTTTTTCTAATATTCTGAAAATTTATTTTTTCTTCAAGTAATTTTCAAAGGGAAAAGGGTATTTTCCTGAAGAATATTTTAATGATAATTTTATGGAATTTCTATTCATCATTAACAAAAAACCTTTAATCTAGTTTTACTATAATGAGAATATATTGTAACTATACTACCCTTATTTTTTCTTTGGATTTTTTTTATAATTTTTTCCAAGGAAATTATAGACACTCATTTTCTTGATTAATTTTCTAGGTTTTAACTTTCTATTGAAACATTCACTTTCTTGTGAACATTGGACATTAAAATTACCTTAAATATACTATTATTTATCACATACATTCTTATTTATTAAAAAATATATCATTTCTACATATGGTGTTTTACTTTGAAAGTTATTTTATTGAGTGAGGAAAATGTTAAAAAAATTTCATTCATTAACCAATATGAATATTTTTTGATAAGGAATTTTGTTTATGAATTAAATTGATCTTTTTATATATTAGTAATTCATTGGACATGCAGTGATAGATTAATCCCAGAATAATATAGACCCTCGATGCATTAATAGTATCGTGAGTTGGATTAGTAAGCTAACATTAAATGGGTTTTAGGCACATTCTACCCATCAATTAAACTATTTTGGAGAAAGGTCTTCATAGTATAGATATCATGACGTCTGAGATCATGAAACCCAATATTAATCATTTATTTCGTTGTAAATTTAGTTATTTCTGTCCTTGATAGTATTTTATTGATACTCTCCTGGGATGTATTTTGTGCTCTAGGTATTGATTAAATAGAATGTGTTTTTAGTTATTTACCATACCATACTGATTATGCCTTATCTAGTCATGATAGAAAAGTTATTTATTAAATGAAATATTAATTAATTTACTAACCATTATATATTTTTAAAGACATATTAATTTGTGATATCTTCCGTTGTATGTAACCCTTAACGAGAATTATTTCTCACACTTATTTTTTCCCTTCCCTAGAATATGAAGAAATAATTTTTGAATTAATTGTAGTATATAAAATATTTACTTGAAATATTCTATAATTTATGATTTCAAATGTATTGTGAGACTTAAGTATCTATTTAGTTTACCACAACTACTAAACCATTCGGTCCTTTGGGATGTGATCGCTTGTATCTAACACTAATGTGATAAAGTAACCAATGGATCTAGGACATTGGATTATCGGTCTTTATTGTTTGAAAAATCATAGATAATTATAAATCATTCCTAGAAATAACAATAATTATCTAGTAATAATGAAAATTTAAATAATAATGAATATAAACACCGTTATTATGAAACTAGTAAAATGATCAAAACTATAATCACACAATGTGGAAAATTGGTAGAATTCATGTATAAAATGACTATTGATGAAGATTTTAATTAAAAATTTATATGATTAAGGTTTTTAGTTAAATGATAAATATTTCTATGTTTATTATACATGAGGTTAAACTATTTTCATGGAATTCATGAATAATAGGTAAGGGTCTTTGTCTCAATTTCACTTAATTAATATAAGTATTGTATTAATGAACCTAATTTCATTTATGAGGTATTTATATTTTCTGTTGAGATATAATATCATGAATTAAATTTTAATTATTTCATTTTAAGTTTAATTTCATTCCCTCTCTTTAAATGGGTGTTTATTTGAGGGTTTCTAAATCTATATGGTTATTCGTGTTCTTAATAATGATTCTTTGAGACAAGTTACATGTTATGAGCCATGATCCCTTTTTTTTGGTATTATATTTATTTACTATCCCATGAATGTTATATACTTTATTTCCTTGTATTTCATGGTATTTAATATCTAAATCATTTCATATTTTTAAGTGGATACTGATTCCATTGTTTCCCCAGTAGTGATGATTTTTTGTAACTCAATTTTTTATAGAGTTATGATCATTATTCGAACCAATTTTATGTAATTTGGGTTAATTATACCATTTGGTTTTATTTTACAGTGTTATATCATTATTTATAGGGATATAAATTCAAATAACAGTAAACCTTTCTCAAATATTTCTCACTTCATGGGATATATTCTATTAAAACAATCATAATCCTTCTCTAGAGGGATTATGATCATGTTATTCTAGTATTGTCTTATTTATATACCCATTACTCTATAACATATAAAAATGAAATTTTATATAACTCATATTGGATTATTTTCACATATAAATCATAATATTCTATTGACCTGGGGAAAAGTATTGGTGTACGATATATTTTTATTCCCATATAGATGATTATTAGAAAGTTGAATTTGTAATGGTTAACCGACCAATTTATATCTCTAGATGAACTATGATAATGTTATCCCTTTTATTTATGTGGGGATTTTTTTTCATTATTTATGATTATTGGCTCTTAATGTAGGTTGATTATGTATTTCAATTCAACAACTCTCATTATATGGATAATCATGTTTTATTGAGTAAGAGGTTCCTTGGAGTATGTTGTGAAATGTATTATTGAATATTATGGTGAATTTTTTGTAATTAAATAAGTGATATGTGGGGGACACCATTATATATCCCCTCAATTCATTGACATGTCTCATTAGACAAAATAGGTTTGGGTATTTGGTGTATGCCTTCCCAATTCAGCAAGATGTATCGACTACGGTCTCAAAAACAATTATTGTTTCTTGGAATATGGACTTGACAATAGGGTTTTGATGTCCAAAATAATATATTATATTATTATGAGATAAATATTATTGATACACATGTTTTCATTTATTTTTAGGGATATTTAATTTTCCTAATTTCATGTTGATTATAGATTCATGTAGTTTACCCATTCCCATAAAATTATAATGTTATGTTTATGCCAATATTGCTTCAGTTATATGTTTCCCTTAATGGGTGTTTAATATCCCCCCTTCTTTATGTTTATATTCCCCTAGTTTTGAAGAAAATTAATACACATGACATTTTTGTAAGTATTACATGTGTGTAAGAATTTATTATAGATGTTTAAGACATATCATGAATTAAGTAGATTCTTATACATAATGGGAAAACATTTTCCATCAGTTGGTAAATGAATTGGCATTATCAATTTATGATGCATCCTAATTATCTAAAGGTTTAAAATATATAATATTCTTTATATGTAAGAGACTAAATAATCATTATTGATTTTTTAATTATGGATGGTTATATCCATTCTTAGAAAGGTAGTATCAAAGAATGTTTGTAATGTATATATATATGAGCACCAGATCTGGGAGTGTGGGTCTGAGGAATCAAAAAATGAGAGATTAGGATATAGTTCCCCCATATAAAAATATTTTTAAATATTTTCATACCATTTGTGAGGAGCTATAATCACTATAAAAAATTTTTCATAAAGAAAATATTCCTAAATCTCTATTTACTCTTCTCACTCAAAGTGTGGTAGCTCCGAGCATGAAAAAATGGACTAAACCAATATTCTTACTTCCCTTTTTATCATGAATTTCTAGGTTGAATTATTGAATAAATATAACTGAATGTATAAATCTTAATTTTACATATTTCTTATCTAATTAGTTCTTGAAATCTGAATTATTTGTGTATTAAATCACATTAGATAACACCAGGCATGATCAAAATCGTTCAAATGTAAACAATACTACCAATATGCCTTTCTTATTATGGTAGTGTAGTGAATACGAGCTTCATTTAATGTTTGTATTTTATAATAATAGGTTAAAAAATGTGATTTACCAGTTATTTAAAAATTTCCCCAACCACATACTCTCTTGCATTGTACATGAGCTCAAATAGATCATTCCAATTTAGGGGGACAATTTTTATTTCATTAACTATACTATAATTTTGTAGTTTAAATTACCTCATTCTAGATTTATTGAAATCAAAGATGGAATTTTTAGATATAATTTTAGAAAAGGGTGGAGGTATCTTTTAGAAGTCACTCTCAATTATCCAATTAAACTCTACATGTGCTAGAAAACATCAAATCTCAAAAATCAATATGAGGATTGGAAAGTTAGATATTACTTTGATATTGGATGGGCCCAATTTAATTTCAACTCTCAACAGACAGTGTCCCAAGTTAATGATAATTTGTACCATGAAGTGGTAGTTCTCCTAACTGAGAAAAATATTCTTCTATTCATATATCTATAAGATTAGGTCTATTTTTATTCAATTTTAAAATTATATTATATATTATAATATTCCATCCATTAATATTTTTAAAATTTTCTTCACCATTTCATGAAATATATCCATAATAAACACTGAAAATATGATCTAAGAATTGAAAATTCTAAAATACATCTATTAGAAGGGGAATTTGTTATAGTGATAAGTTAATTCTATGTTCTCTTAGTCTTGTAAGGCAACTAAGATTCAGTTATATTCTGCATAATCATTAAGAAAACAATATAAGTAATTAAATACCCATAATTATAATATTTTATCTATGAATGGTAGGGGAAATTATTTTTCCTATTAGTATTATTTAACTTTTTATAGTCAACACAAATTCATTATACTATAACCATTTATGTTAGAATCAAATAATATTTATCATCATATATTACCATGATTCTACATTTCTCCAACACAAATTCTAGTGGGATAACCCATGAATAAATAGTTTAATAGTCTTGGGAGACTAGATATATACTTGAATCTCATATTACATATGATAACATGAAATGAAACTTAAAAATTATTCTTATAACTTTTTTTACTCTAGTAAACACCTCAATTCATTTATAGATACCTTATTGGTATCCCGGGGAAAATAAAAAAATTATATAGGGTGAGCTCAAATTCTCAGTAAGGGAAAGTTTAAAAAACCACAATAAAAATATATCATGAGTAATATAGAAGATATAAACAATAATAAAATATGACATTAAACTAATATCATAAAAAGGGACTAAATCTATAGATTACATAACAACATAAATAATCATATGGATAAGAATTGTAACACCCTGGAATTATAAAAGTTAAACAATGTATTTAATAGCATATATGACATGAAACACCAAGTTTGGAAGAAAATATAACACCCTAAGACTTTATGATACATTTTTTAAATAAATTAAATATATTTAATAGCTTTCATTCCGTGCAACACTGATTTTTTCTTGCGTTATATGCATCACTTAGTTTTTCTTATGTTACACTCAATACTGAGTTTAAATAAAACATGATATATTTTTAAAATATTAATTTTAAATATGATTGTTATCACCTAAATATTGAAATATTTGTGTATTAATAGTACTAACAAAATTATTAAAACTATTAATTTATTTTTATTAGAAATAATTTTTTTTTAAATTAAAAAGGAATTTTTTCTAGAAATCTTTATTCTTTTCTAAAAGATGTTTAGTTTCTCTTTGTGCACAAAATTTAAATTTATTTTTTAATACTTTTAAAAAATTTATTTGAAATAATTAGCTTAATTTTTGAAATCATAATACAAAAATTATCTTAGGGTAATTTTTTTTGTGATTTTTTCAAAAGTTTCATTTTTTGAAGTATAGTGAAATATGCTGAATTTTAATTGAAAAATGGATTTTCATTTAAAATATTTATAAAGAAAAATTATATTTTTAAGTGGTATTTGAGTAAAATTAACTCAATTTTATATCAATTAATACAATTTTATTTATTGGAATCATTTTCATATTGAATTTTGATATACAAGCTTTGTAAACTTTTGGACATTTTCTCTTTACAAAAACCAACTTTCTCCTAACATATATGTGATTAATTTTAAATTATTTTTTTCCAATTATATACTGTATTTTTAAAAAATGGATTCCATATATGGAATCATGATAATTTCTATTATCTAATAATGTGAACTTTGTTTTTTACCGAAATGAATAGTGAAAATAGTAAAACTTATTTACCGCATTTAAGGTAAAAATGGGTTTGTTGGGGGGGGGGGTCAAACTAATATGATAAGGGTTGTAATGACCTAAAAATTTGTAAAAAACAAATTTTATGGAAATAGTTTTTCCCTTATGATCTTATGATATATTTTTATGAGTTTTTGGAATAATATTTCATGAAAGTGACCTATAAAATAAGTTAAGTAAAGAAAAAGGGAAAAAAGGAACTGTCCTTGCTTTTAAAATCTATAAAGATTTGGGATATGAAAAAAAATCTTTTGGTTACAAATAATATTTTTAAATATAATTGAGTTTTTTCCTGATAAATTTTTTTTTAATTTTTATTGATTAAATAAGAACTTTAAATTCTTTTGAAACACTGACTTAGTTGTTATTTAGTTAATAGAAAAATAAAATAAATGATACTAACAATATTAAAAGTAAACTAAATTGTAACAATTATTGTGTGAAATTAATTTTTTAGAAAAATATATCATTTTATTTAGGTGGGAAAATAATATATTCTAATTCCCTGATTGTATGGCTTTTCTTAAAATTAAAATTAAATGAATAATGCAAAAATTGGCATCAATATTATTTTACATAAAATGATATTTTATTAATTGATTTAAAATTCCTAAAAATATAATATTCTACCAAATTATTTTTAAATTTTTTAAAATTTAAAATATTTTCCATTGAAGTACCAATTTTTCTTTTATAGTGACTATATTGACCCCAAAATAGTAAAAACTCTATTAGCTCTATTAAGGTTAACACAATGTTTTTTTCACGTTGAATACACTTGTGTTAAAATTAATTTCAAACACACATATGATTTATATTTGATAAATTTTAATTCATATTTAGAATCATCTGTTCTAAATTATATAATTAGTGAAATTTTTTTTAATCTTAAAGGTCAAATTACCAAGTTTAAAAAGTCTAGTTACCATATTAAAAAACGGAAATGGTAAAAGTAAGGAAATTTAGATGGTAATGAAGAACGTGTTTAAAAAATGTACTATTTTTTGTGATGGAGGTGTTTCTAGACTATATAATCTCTATTACCCTTTTATTATCATTTTTTTATCCACTTGGGATGAGAGTGGCTTTCCATTATTGAATAGTTTTGAGAATTTAGAAAAATTTCACTCCTCAATTATAAAATGGAACTCACACCCCTCATTTATACAAAGATTTCAAGACATTTTTTTGACCAAGACATAAAAAAATAACTTAATAAAATCCCACCTATAATAATATAATCTCTATTTTGGGTATAAATACAACCCAGTAAGGATTTTATGAACACCTGAGGAGGATTCCAGAAGAAGAGGAAATTTTCTTCAATGAGCATTTTTATTTTATTTCTTTATCCACACCCTTAAATTCCTGTTAAAACATTATTATATAATAAACTCAGTATCTTATATAAACTTATATGTTTTTTAGTTTATGTTAATGACCTTAACAAATGCCCACTTCCATCGAATGGGTTATGGAATCATCATTCGTGTGTACGGTGAACTACCACCTCATGAAAAAATATCATTAAAGTTTCCATTACCACATCTCATGGTTGGGTATGATGATGGATATATTATATATATATGATATTTATAACATAAATATACCTATTGAGTCATTATATCATATATTAATTTTTACATTACTTTCCTCTGGGGATACGATAACATCGTTCTTATACAAGATGGACTATCACCTCACGAAGCGATGTGATTTGTTTTTCATTAATGCTTTACAATGAAGGTAATAAGGGTAAATATGATGAATATATGTAATATAAATTAACTATGTTTGATACTAATGTCATATTTATCATTATAAATTAATAATATATTATTTTAGTTTTTACACTTAAATACGATAACATCATTCATGTATGTGTGGACTACCGCCTTCATGAATTGATGTGTCTCTCTTTTCATCACCACACCACATAAATGATATATATATATATGTATGTATTTAAATTATTAATATACTATTTATAATATCATTATCAGTCTATAATGATAGAGTATTACTTAGAACCTTTCCAAAATGATCATTGAAAAATGGAAACGTTACTCATGCGTACATAAGACATATCGTCTCCCTGATCATAATGTAATTAATTTATCAAAAACATATTTCATGATTGGTATTAAAAGTATAATTAATTTATAAATATAGTAATTATTTAGTAAGTATTATTTCTAAGATGATATTACTATATAATATGTGCAAGAAGCTGATCTTTCATGATGAAACATGCATGAAAAAACAAGGCAATCAACACCCAAAACAATGATAATAATGAATAATTATTAATAAAAGGGTGATAAGATGTTATTATAGGATCATATATGATTTTAAAAATGTTAATATGGTTTTCTAATAAGTTAAATACATGTTTAAAACCACTAAACATGAGGTTAAATCACACTCAACCAAAAGGAAGCATAAGGTAAAAGATTTATCTCAATTTAAATTCCATTGAGTATTATTTTTTATCATTCATAAATTAAATTTTATATGGTGTATATAATAAAATCGTTTCATGTAATATCATGATTAATTCAAACTTTATGGTATTTTAAGTTTCAATTATAATTATTTCATCTAAGGGGATTTTAATGGAAAATTTTCGAATGGTAAAAGTTATTGTGAAATGTCACTTTATTTTGTGATTGTTTAATTTCTCTTGAAACTATCTATTTATTGGGTTAATTTTTCACTGGTCAAATTACTTTTCATATATATATATATATATATTATTTTATTATATAGTTTATTATTTCATAAACCGTATACCATTTTTTAAATATGGTATCTACTTTGACAGTTATTTGATCAACAACCAAAATATAGATAAATATGCATACTTTACTAAATATAGACATTTTTTAATGGTTAAATTTTTTTATTAAATAAATAAATCATTTTATATATGAGTAATTATTTGTACATTAAAACATGGGTGGGAATTAATTACAGGTAGCCCCTTGATGTATCAACAGGTCTGAGGAGACAAATTAATAAACTAGTGTGAAATAATATGGCCAATCCATATGAGTTGGTACTCGGTTGTTTTAAACTATCATGAGGATAGATATTGATGGTTGAGGTACCATTTTCCTAATACATGAGTTGCAATAATTAATAATTTTCTTTATTGAAAATTAAGTTATTATTATTTTCCATGAAATTTTTCACTATGTTGTTATCTATGGATATATTTCATTATCAGTTTATTGATTAATTGGTATGTGATTTCAGTTATTTACCTTAGCATATTGATTATGCCTTATATTATCATCATAGTAAATTTATTTAAATGTAATATATGTTCTGTTATTTACCTTTCTATATTGATTATGATTATTGATTCATGATAGATTTTTTTATGATTAACCCTTACTGATTATTTGATCTCACACTTATTTAGTTTATTTTCTATAGGATTACATGAAGCATGATATTATTGATATGTAATGATCTTCTAGTGGGAATAATGTTATTATCGAAAAAAAATATTTTTTAATTTTTTTGTTTAAATGTAATACAAGACTCAAATATGTATCTAGTTTACTAGGACTACTAAACTATTCCATCCTCTAGGATGCAGTTCCTTATTTCTTATGAAAATGTAATAAAGAAGACACTAGATATGGGATACTGGTGTTTAGGATACTATAAGAGTAACTAGTTTCATAATGAATAAATTAATAATGTTAGACATCATAATCTTTCAATAAAGATCATTTTATAAGATATCATTCGTAAATATGTAACACATATGCGAAATAACCAAACTAGTTTATCTCATGAGACATACTAGTGCATCGATAGTGTGTCATACCTGTGAATCTCCAAAAAATATTGTTAATAAAAATAAGAAGAGAATAGCCTTTATGAGTGGATTAATTATGTTTCTTATATTATATTCACACTTATAAATTGTTTTTATCCTCATTGAAACTTAATCCTCCTAATCATTCATTATAATAGTGATATTAGTTTTATTGTGAATATATAGAATAAGGATAATCCTATATGATTTAGAGATGATAGAAATAATACTTACCTTAAATAATTTCCGACCTCTATATTAATAATATTAAATTTATGGGGTTAATATTCTTTTATGGCTATTTATCTAGTTCATCTCCATCCTCAAATAGAATCTTATATATAAAAATGGGGAGGATAATACCTCTTAAATAAACCAATGTATAACCAATATTCTTGATGTTATCAGTTAAAATATTTAAATGTTTGAATTCTTAATTTGGAAGGATATTATTAGCAACAATAACAAGTGGTTTTTCATCTTTCATTAAGTATGAGTTTTTTAGATTTTTGGGTAGTGAATTTAGTTCCAATTTGGTTTTGTGTAGTATAGATGAAATATTGATGGTAATAAATATAGGTTTCTAATAAATATAAATCCTGAATGGTGAAACATAAACATTGGACAATAATATATCAAATACATCAGATAAATCATTATCCATTTCATAATAAGAAATAGTATTCTTAGAATCAATATATGAATCCAAATAAGAATTGAAAAAAAGAGTGGTCTGAAAAATTAAAACACGTATGAAAATGTTCTAAGACATCAAATTGTCCTTAATTCTCAAAATTTCCATAATTGTGGAATAATAAAAATTCAAAAAAGATTGTAAATATAAATCTGGAGAGTCATTACAAGATAGGTTAAAATGAGAGATGTAAAGAGAAACACAGTCTTCTGAGGAGTATTTAATGAAGTCTAAAAAATTAAATTTCATTATATCATTCATGAATTCTATATAAATTGTACCCTCATATAAATTTATGATTATTTTAGTAGTTTCGGGGAAATTATTATGAACAATGATGGGATAATGATAATTTACCTAGTCATACACCATGTTTATCATGTAGAAAACACTACAAAAGTTAATATATCTCATACGAACAAGTACATCATTGAAAAATACTTCCAGGTATTCCATGAACCTATTCACCAATTTCATTACCACCCTTACTGTTTTTAGCTTACTGATTTACAAGGAATAGTAAATAAAGAGAGGCATTATATTAATTAAGGCACCCAAATCATATTAATCATTAAAAAGTGTAAATCCTATATAGAGAGTTATAAAAATAATGTATTGGGGTCCTTTAAATTCATAAGCATCACCTTGTTTTGTGTGATGAGTGTGGAGTCATTCCTTACAAGGTTGATTTATTAATTTTCGTTTATCCATTTTAATTTCTAAAACTTTCCTTAAAATATGTTGTGTATCTTAGTATTTACTTAATCTCCATGAGTAGTGGGATGTTTTTTTAACTCAATTGAATATGTCCAATAAAAATTTTTCATCAACTATTTATCCTTATTATTGGTTTTGGAAAAATTATTTAGAAAGTGAAAGTGTTTAGGTGGAAACTCATCAATCTTCTTGTCACCCCTATCTTTATACTTTCATCGATCATCGTCTGGGATTGAATGAGGATCATTTGGAGCTAAGGTGAAGCCTGCTCCATAGGTATGGGTATATATCTCCACTATTTTCTTCCCACTCCTAAATGGGATGGATCTAACATTACCCTTTTGTTTTTTAGTAGATTGGGATGGAAGATACCCATAATTCTTACTTACTAGTTCATTGAGGCCAATCAAAATCTTGCTTATTTGTGTTTTAATCACCCTTAATTGTGAACCTTAACTCATTAGATCATATTATTGATAAATAAAAAACATGTTTCAAAATTTCATCCTTATTAGAACCAAAATTTAGTTTATATATCCCTTTTTTATTGTTGATATTTCGGAATCAAATATCTTTTGGGTTTATTGGAAACATATTGGTAATGAGGTTGTTATTGAATGTTTTTTTCTTAAAAGTTGATCATTATTGCTGATCTATACCATATATAATACCAAGATCACCATTCTATCCTATATTATATCTTTGTTATAAGGGATCATACATCTTTTAAAGTGTTTTTTTTACTTTTTAAATTTTCTCTTGAGAAAAACATTGAACCACTCCTCCATATCTTGAAGATAAGGGTAATAATCAATTGGATAGTATGGTCTTGTGAAAAGGACATAATTACACATAAGAGTGGGTTGAAATTTATTTTAAGACAAGGTATTATCTATCACTATATTTGTCAGTTCATTAAACCTATTATCAGTTAAATTACTTTCAAAAATTAAAGGATTAACTTGGTATACTCCTATAACAATTGGTGTACCTCAACAATCAAATTATTTTTTGTTTTATGGAATTGTATAAATCGATGCTTGAGATAAATCTATTGTTTTTTCAAAAAATAGCATACTTCATCTTTATACACAATGCTTTCCCCCATGGGTGTGAGACCTTTATTAAAGTACAGTATATAGAGTTTCCTACTAATTTTGTGATATTTAACACTGAAGTAAAACTTCTTGAATCACTTATAATACTTTTATATTGGATGGAATTTCCCGAAGTCCTTTTGTTTTTTGGAAAACCACCTTTTATACTATGTTGAGAGAGAACCCTTACCAACACTCATAAACAAATTTTAATTTTATTTTATTACTTTTAGAGATTTACTTTCGAATGTCTATGGTCCTTGGTAATGTAAAAATTAAATGAAATAAAGGATGTTTCAATTAATTTTAATATTTTACCTCTTCAGGTTATAATTAGTACATCTCGTCCTTCAATGCTCCAGTATATGAGAGTATTAATACACCTATTGTTTTATTATATAAAATTTCTTGGTTTTATGGTAGAGAAAAAAACAATAAATTCTTTTTAATTTTTATTTTATTCATTACCAAAGAGTCTATAAAATTTTAGAATGAGGTTCATAAGTCTTTTATTTTTGTTTAAATACCATTTCCATATTGGATCCAACCATGAATTATCTAAAAATGATCCAAACACCTTATATTTACCCCAAAAAATTCACCACTCATGCATATGTCAATGATATATTCGATTTATGATTTTTTCAAAATATAAATGATCATTCATTAGGAAAATTTATAAGTGAATAAATCAATCAATTTTAAAATGAAATTATATTGTAAAATTATTCTTTCCCAACATATACCAGTAATGATTTATCGATAATGTAATTATTATAATTAATAATAAATATTAGCGATCAAATATTGTTATATAGAGAGAGTTTATGGAGAGTTTTTTATTTTTTGAGTTTTTATGGTTGGTAAACTATAAAAACACATGGATATCTATTAAAAAACACTTTATATATAAAATCTAACAATGATATATTTATTATAGTTTTATTTGATGCTTAATGGCATCTTTTATAAACCTATTGACTTATATAACTTAGAGAGTTTTCAAATTTACTTTATTATTTACATATTTGATCACTGAAACTTCATATTTATCTCTTTAAAAGAAGAGGTTATTTAATAATGTAGGGATATCACTAACAAGGCAACATTAATTATCAAAAGTGGTTATATTTTAGAAATAAAAAACTACATCCATACATAAAAATATTAATTCATAGTAAAGTAAAAATATATGGTTAAACCATGAGGAATTAAGAGGATAAATGGTAATTACTTTTCAATTATTTATTATTTTAGATTTTATTTTATAAACATGACAAAATTAAATTTAAAAACTCTAATTATTAATTTTTTTGGAATAATGAATTAATTTAAAATGATGGTTTAGACTGAAATATGATATCGTTCACTTTTTAATTGGAATGATAGAGTTAATTGAAAGATTCGTCATTTTATAAGTTTCTATTAAATTTAATTATATCAATAATAACCTATCTATTTAATGAAAAAAAATACTTTAATTATGATGAATTATTTCCCAATATTATATAAAAAATAAGTAGAACAATTATTCTAATTGAAAAATCTTTCTTCACCATAATGATTTTCCTTCTTTATTAAAACGTTTGTTGAAAAATTAAGAGAGAATGATTTATATCAATTAATATTAATATGATACAAAAGAAAAATGAAAAATTAACACAAAAAACTTGATATTTCAATTATAAAAACATTCTTATCCTCTTAATCCCCAATCCTTTAAGGTTATTACTCACTCATGATCGACAAAAAATCAGTCTTCAAAGAGTAGATCATCTAAAATGAGTAATAAATCACATTGAAATAAAAAATAATCACTAGAATATGTAAAGTAAATCATTGAAACTTCACTTATGCAAAAAATTAATATAATATTTTCATAATTTAATTACAAAAAACTTTACTCCATATTTAAAACAAAAAATTTCCAAAGTAACATTATAGTTGGAATGAAAATAATTTAAATAACACCTAAGAAACCATGAAATGTTCACTAATAACACATTTTTTTAATGAATATTTAAAATTAAAATCAATTTTATCCTTTTTATCCAGTTAAAATTATCATATTTCTCTATCTTAGAAACAAAAATTTTATCCCCACGATGACATGTTTTGTGAAAACACATTATATTTAACAAAAATCTCCAAATTCAAATGGATGGATATTAAAGTTAATATAGAATTGTTCTATTATCTTTATAAGGTTTCATCCTTTAATATTTAATTATTTGTGACTAACCATAATTTAGTTTCCATGTATGACATTTTGGTTTACTCTTTTCACCTATATCCAACATTTCTCCAACTTATATAAAATTTTAATTATGTTTTTATTGGAACCATGGTCATCTTTGCATGAATTGAAGTATGGTTTGTGTTTGTTGTCAATCCTCAGAGGAAGTTCAGAATGTGTGCCAGCAAAGTGCTCATATAGGTCAAGCAGATTACAGTATTGAAGGTGGCACCATTTTCTAGTGTTTGCCAAATTTTTGGCCCTGAAAATCGACAAATGGAGAAAAGTTTTTTTGGAAAAGAGACTTGAACGCCTTGTACCTGAAGTAGAGGAAACTTTCATACCATATGTTTTTCAAGATCAGAACATGGAAAAATGGAAAAGGGATAAGGGCCGCGCTAGTTTTGGGCTAGCCGCACAAGTGACTTACGTGCCGAGAAAGGACTTGCGCACCAATGACTAGGAGGTTTGGAAAGTTGCACGCCCGATGTTTTTCATGATCAGATCATAAAAATATGGAAAAGGAAAGAGGGTCACGCAAGTATTGGTTTGGCCGCGTAGGTGAGTTGCGCGACAGAGGCTAGGGAAGATGGAGCTGCGTGCCTGAACTTGCGCGCTGAGAGGTGGCTTGCACACCACCACGCATGGTGTCCTTTTTTCCTATAAATAGAGGTCCACCCCTCCTCATTTGTAACGAAGTTCAAGGCTTAGAGATTTTTCAAGCTCTCGTCACACAAGTGGTTGAGTCACACAAGTGGTTGTTGGGTCACACAAGTTTGGTGTTGAAGGAGGCAGTGTCACGGAAGTGGTTTGGTGTCACCTACATGCCGAATTTGTACCGCACAAGTGACTTGTGCGCCGGTCATGAAACTTGCGTACCAGTCTTGGAGAAGCGTTCCAGGTTAGGTTGAATTATGCCCATACTTTTTTTTGAGCTGCATAAAAGCTGGAATACTGCATGATACCTTTGGTGCAAAGTGAGATTAGTCTTTAAGTGAAAGTTGAACTTCAATAGAGCATATACATACAACATAGGATACATTCTTTTGAAATTATAGAGATACCTCCATGTCTATAAACTAAGTGTGACTTCACCAAGGGCAGTGAGCTCGGGGGAGTCAACGGGAGTGACTTGGGGGATGCTGTGAGCTACCCCTGAACCTTTTTGTAAAGGTAGTGAGTTTGGGAGAGAGTGACTATGCCCGAACCTTTGTAATCAATAGCTAGCGAAGTTTAGTGGAATTTGGTACGACCAACAACCTGTCAGCATATTCTCCTTGGACGTAGCCCTTAGTGGTGAACCAAGTAAAAAGTGATGTGTCGTCTCTCTACATGTTAATGTTTTCTTTCTGTTCATATCTATCATACAACTTTAAAAAGTTCTGACCAACACGAGAACAAGATCCATCACATTAAAAGAAAAATTTGACACCCTGATTCACCCCTCCCCTCTCAGGGTGTCCCGGGTTCCTACAGTTTTATTAAATGGAGTTTATTAATTTAATTATTTAAAATATACATGATATAGTTTTACTCAAACACATTTTGGTTTTTTATCCCCATCATGAAAATATTCCAAACTTATCTAGATATATTATCAATATTAATTACAACCCCAAATAAATAAAAATAAATATAATTAGTTTGCAAGAAGATTATTTAAAAATGTAGATAATCATAAAAAAGTGTATACAAACCGAATTTATCAAATTACCCCATGAATTAACTCTTGTTTTTTTCTAAAGAAATATATGAACATTCAAACTCAAAGAATTCATAATTTTACATGGAATCTTTTAATCTATCATGATACAAATCAAATAATTTTAACTAGTAATTTCTATATAACAATGCTCATCCCACCAAATTCAAAATTCTCTAATAACTAATATTATCTTTTATGTATTTAATATCATTACATTTCTATCCCAATTTCTAATATAAAAAAATTAATTCTATATTTTTTATTTTTATTATTATAATATTCTCATTCTAATTCATGTACGGGTGTTGACACATACTATTATAATTTTTCAATAAAATTCATGCATAAAACAAGTATCTTATCTACCAATATTATTTTTTTTGATAAAATCCTAAAACTATTTTGTAAAAATATAATATGATCATAGTTATGATTTTGAATGATCATTAAATGTTTTAAAACATCCTTAGAATACAAACCAATGAAATAATTTCTATCCTCACCATAAATATTGTCTTGAAACTATTTGTTATAATAAGAACTATAAGGCAGATGTTTTTATAGGAATAAGTAATTGCTATGTTAATTCAATTATTTTCTAACCCATTTTTTTATATTTAAAAAAAATAATATTCTAAAATTAATTTATTAAGGAAAAACTATAATTTCAATTGTTTAATCCATTCTTATATTACTTATTGTAATTCATTTCAATCGATTTATAGGTTTATAGAAAAAATTCAATTATTTCTATTAAAAACATTCCAGAAACTAATGTTTTAATTCATTGATAAAGTAATTTAATGATTTTCCATAAATCCATCCTATATAAACCTTAAATTTTTTATAACCTTTATTTTTTCTAAATAAGTAAAAACATGATCCCTAAGGATCATGTACCATAGATTATAGATTGTGAAATAAAATATTAGGTGTGTCCAAAGTTCTCTCCCCACACTTGAACTAAATATTTCACCAATATTTTACCTAGGTTGGGCACTTTCAAGAATATTCAATAGATAATTAAAAGAACAACCTTAAAAGGATGAAAGAATTAGAAAATTTAACCCTAATTTAGTGTAAAAATTTATTCCTTGATCTATTTGTGGATTTAAGAATTTATTTTATTGAAAAACATGTTTACAAGGACATAAATTAATAATAAGAAGTTATTCAAAATGATATTTCAGGTAAATTTATATACTTATGGAAACATTAAGGACTTTATTAATATAAGAAGATAAATCAATATATATCAAGAATGACAAATTTAATTTTAGAATTTGATTCCATATTTTTTAGCCAAAAAATTTAATAGAATATATATAAGTGAATTAAAAAAATAATTTATTTTTCAGTACCAAAAAATATCACAAAAAATACATAAAATATCAAAGAAATCCTAGGACCACATAGACTAAAAGCCATCATCCCCATTAGGACCCTTAACCCTGTTATCATTCAGAAGAGGGTTATTAGCTAAACATTTCTCTCTATATACATTTTTTTTCATAAGTAATAATATATTAATTTTCTAGATTTCATTTTTATTTAATAAGTTCTTTGAGATTTACACCTTCGATTACAATTCATATTTCTTTATGTTGGCCTCCTCCAATGAATAAATGGACAATTTTAATGTTGTTTACTCACTATATTACATATCTTGCAAGGTTAGTGTTCTATATTTTAAAATCAATAGATTAAGACTAGGTGGTATGGTATTGACTTCTTCATTAGCCTATGATTTGGTTGCCTAAAAATGAGGGGTAGGCATCATAGGTTGTGATGAATCTCAAGTAAGGATATTAGACTAGGTGAAGGTGTATGTTATGATACTAGGGGTTCCTTGAATGTTAAATCCATATTTATGTAAACCTTTTCTATTGTACCCATGGTGCATACCAAAAATTATTTAATATGCTAATGGGATGCATTCTACATTCTCATTGAAGGAGAGTGGGTTGATTGGTCTTTAAGGGTAGGGGATAACCCAGGGTGGGAGGTTAACTAAGACTGGTATTTTTCATCCTCATCATATATATGAAATTTATATTTCTTTACATAACCCTTTACTAAATTTTTAATGATATGATTATTTTTAAAAAAATTCAAGTGGAATAATTGGACTTTTCCTAATGATGTAAGTGGAAAACATTCCTTCAACATACCCAAATAATTATCTAAGATTGTGATTATGTTACTTCCCATAATCAAACAATTATTTATTTATTTTTATGAACTTAAAATATAGAATGATGTTCTTGAAAAATTTAAACATGTTTTATTTTGTTAAAACATATAGTAAAAACACAAAAAAACTAACAACAAAATTTCTGTCACCCATAATGAACCATGAATGTGTCAGTTCACTATAAAGGATTCTCAACATAGGATTATATAGTCATTTAATCAGAGTCAGGAATGAATCATGTTAAACAATAAAAGGTTTTATTAATTCTATCTACTTTTTAAATGATAAATATATAAAAGGATAAAAAATAATCTTCAAAATATCCTATGTTTTAACAAAATTAGTGTTATAAACTCCACTGTCATTGTCATAATCACTAATTTAATCATAAAATACAAGATACCAAAATATAATGTAACAAATTTATGGTCATAAAATTTTTTTTATAGAGATTGTAAATTTATTTCATATATTAATTATCCATCATATTCAAGATATGCATATTGTGTATCCACTAGAGGATATTTATAATTGGTTACTCTATATTGATCTTCGATAATATAAAAAAAATCTAAGAATATATTTTAATTTCTCAAAATTTATACCACTAGTTGATATTGGATTTTATTTTTAACCACATAAAATTATAATAATGATTCAACTTCTAATCCACAGTTGAAAATGATTGGGATAGTGGTGGGTTAGTGTCTATTGGGGTTAAATATAAGGGGTTTATTTGATTTTGTTGGATTTTTATATCTTATTTATGAATAAGGGTAATTTTGGTAACACATTTATAGGTGACTTATTCCTAGAATAGGAAACAACCAAATTGATAGGTTATATAATTATTTTTTAAAGAAAATTATTGGAGTTTGAGGGATTGTGTTTGGATTTATAATCCAGGTATAGTTTTTTTGGGAAGATGCGACGATTTATCATTTTTTTGGTTGAAATGGGAAAAGTGGAGAAAATATTGGTTGGTTTGGGATTGAAATGTGATTATGGTATAGTTTTAATGGACTAAGTAAGTTTTAGAATCACTATGTTTGGGATTTTTAGTACTACAATAATCTATAATAACTTGAGAGCTTAGAATGAAGAACATGGGTTCCAACTCAAAGGGGGATGAACATGTCATTATTTAGGATTGACACTTAAATTTTGAAAGGGATTTAATTCTTTATGAAATTGTATAGTAAAATACGCTATATATTTTTAGGATATTTTCTTTGGTTTTATAAAATATCAATGAATTAAATATAATGCTGTTATATTTTTCAACAAGCCATTATTTTTTTACGTTGGTTTTTAAAAAATAAAAATCAACATGTTGATAATAATAAAAACAAATTAAACATCCACAATATTTTCGGCTATGTTAAGCTCTTTAAAAATACCATTCGTGGATTTTTTACTCATAATAATAACATTGTAGTTTCAAGGTGTGATTTTCCTTTGAAATTTATTATTTATCCTAATAAACATTCATTAAAAAATTTAAATATCATTTATAGGTATATTTTTACCATTTAATTGACTTAAACAACACATGATGTAACAAAATAATCATTACAAGTCACAGTTTTAGTTTTAAAAAGTGGGTCACCTTTTGTCTATCCTATCATGGAAACATAACATTTTTTTTACAAGTCAATTTTTTTTTGGGATTACAAGTGAAATTTATCCATAAAATGTTTTAATTTCAATACTTCATAGTTTTAGTAAACTCTAAAACCACCTCATTTTCTCTTTATTCTAGTCATAACCTTTAATTCCACACCACTAGTCTCTTTTTATTAAATATGTATTTGGAATAAAGGTATTACAAAAATATTTTGTTGCCTCATATGACGAGTCATAAAAAATATCAAAATTACAGTCTACTAACCTAAATATGTTTTTTCATATAAAAAAAATTAAATAATGAAAGGTTTTAGTATCTTAATTGGGTTACCTCTTTGACAATGATGTATTTAGTGTATAAATATTGTTGTATTTAGTGATTTTAAATTGAATTTTAGGGACACTTGATCTGAGTGTGATCAACGTAATTATTTAAGCATTTTTCGTTGACCTTAAAAAAATGTCTCATTGATACTAGGAATTTCTACTACTCCATGTAGATAAAATTGTACCACCATAAAGGTAAATTAATATAAATATTTCAACTTACTTGGGAACAAATGCACATGATAATTGAAGGATAATTCCTAATATCCTAGTTATATCTCGTTCCATTGGACATGTCTTACAAGTCACCTATTTTTCTTATCTGTTTAAATAGTGAAATTGGCATAGTAATTTATTTGAATCTCTTCCATATAATATAACTATAATATTTATTCTTTATAGAATAATATTCCTTATAATTGATAATTATTATTGCCCAATATTATTTTTGGGCAAACTTCACTGGAAGGTTGCATGGGTTTCTTTAAAAAAATGTAAAGGAGATATCTCATTCATTGTACTATAAAATATGTGATATGACTATAATGAACCATAAATTTTTTACCAATATTTTCTACTTGCATTAAGAGTATTCTCTAAAAAATATAATTTATTTATTTAAGATATCTACTTTCTTACTTGTTTAAGGGTGCTATATAGTGCACATATTATTGTGTTATATTTATTTTTATTAGCATGAATATTAAAAATAGAATATTTAAATGGGTTCCATGATCCCTAATAAGAATATTAGTGAGTCAAAAATCCAGTGAATATATTATTCATTAAAAAAATTAAGTACCACCTTTGTTATATTGACACAATTCATTTATACTTCTTCCCATTTTGAGGCATAATCAACACACACTAAGATATATATGTGGCGGAAGGTATTTTGGAAGGGTAATATAAAATCAATAACATATACATTGAATAATTTAACCTATATACTGGGTTGTTTTAATATTTCATCCCTCATTTTATATCCCATATTCATTAGAAGAAATAATATGATTCCATTCGACTTTTCAAATCTGAGTGCAGTGTACAAAAAAATAGTTACCTTAAATAACTAATTTTCATAAGGTAATATCTAAAATAAGCATTGATAATGCGTAATAATAAAACTGGTAACAGATATCCCGTCCCACATTTACTAGAGTTAGTGTGGTGGTTAATTAGGGTTTTATAAGGTTAGGGTATTAAATTCAAAACATGATTAATAAACGATTAGAGAAAGTTTCATGTTAGGGAATTCAAAAATTCAAGCACAATTAAATTAAGAATTATTATTTTGTTAATAATAATTTTTTATATAATAGTAATAAGATAAAATATATTTTTATATTTTTATTTTTATCTCATATTGGATTAATAAATAAATTTTAAATCAAAATTAAATTAAATTATTTATTATTACTTCATTAATTAAATTTTTAAAAGATATTATAAAAATATAAAATATTTTCTTCTAATTTGACATCCATTATTTCAAAATATATAAGAAATATTAAAATTTAAAATTATAAACGGGAATTTAATTAAGTCAGATTAATTAAATTGGTATATAAAAATGTAATGGAATGGATTTATAGTTATATATTTAAAAAACTAAATTGGTTTGGGTTTTTAAAATTTTAATATCATAGAGTTCTGGTACGAAAGATTTTAAAGGCACCTGGCCCATTATCTTCCTAACTATTAGTGGTTTATGTAGTTTAATTACAATTTTTTTTCTTTTGATAATAATAATAATTATTTTAAAAAATTATGAATTGGTGTGACAAGGGGGTCAATGCACATTCATCACTACATAGATGTATTTGGATGGTTTTATTTAATACCAAGATGGTCTTGTATGATGAATACATCAATGTTGTATGAACCTCCAACCATTATTTTTAATTTTCTATAAAATTGATTTTTTTCATATTTAATACGTCATGTTTAGTTATTTTAGTAAATTAATCAAAATTAATCTCTCATGTTTTTAATTATATGTTATGTTTATACAATAAGTTAAATAGGGTTAGTTAATTTTTGATGTTATTAAATCATTATTCTAAATTATTTAACCTATAGTATGTTAATTAAAAAAATTTATAAAAATTATAATCACAAAGGATAATATTTTTTCCAATATTGCGATCTTGGTCAAAATAAAAATTGATCATTTTATGCTAACCCCTATCCTGGGTAATGTTATTTTTTGGATTTTTATATTTTTCTCTAAGTATTGCGATTAATTTATCAAGTAAATAAGTTATTAAATTAAGAAT
Source organism: Viscum album (assembly GCA_963277665.1). Lineage (NCBI taxonomy): Eukaryota > Viridiplantae > Streptophyta > Magnoliopsida > Santalales > Viscaceae > Viscum > Viscum album. The sequence goes on along the minus strand of OY728129.1, from coordinate 1,315,222,287 downwards.
CAACTTTAATGAGAAAATATAGTTAGATAAATAGATTCAAAAGTTTTTGTTTTTGAGAGTTGGGAGACCTTTAAAACACTTGAATTTATCTTGAATATTTTTTCATATAGAAAATATAAGAATTCCAAATTCTTTATAATTTTTTTATACTTATGGATGGATTTTCACATGATAGCGTGTCTCAATCGACCAATATAACATAGTGTGTTAGAAAATTTCCTTTATTATATTCATATTTGATCATGGAACTCTTATATTTTTAATTTAATGAGCTAATATTAATATGTTATTTTTTATTTGTTTCTCACAAAATTACATGAGGATGTTAAGTTAATTGTAAATTGCCATAAATAGAAATTAGTTTGAGTGATGAATATCATGTTTATCTTTATTTTTCTTGAAGTTGAAATTTATTCCATAAATTGTGATCACTTTTAATCTCATTGAAAATATATATCAAATTAATGATCTTGTTAAAAAGAACAAATTGAAATACCCTATGTGTCGATCAAACTCCAAAAAACCAAAAAATATATGTTTTAGAACTATGAAATTGTCTTATTTTTTTCTCAATTTCTCAATAATGGCATGAAATTACGATATGTGGCCAAAGAGAAAGTTATGGTATCAATAAGAAAAAATGAACATGTATAGAATGAATCAACACATGCCTTTGATGAGTTATTTGTAATGGAGAATAACTAGTATACGGACATCAATAATCCCTTGATATTAGGGTAATTTGATGAGAATTTGTGATAAAAAAAGTCCCTAATTAAGTGAATTAAAAAAGGGGGATATTAATTTGATCCTAATTAATACATGGTCAATAAAACATTGATCTTAAACTATTGTTTGGAGTACTCTCACAAGCACTATTCAATTATACGGTGTGGTGTCTGATAACCTTTATGTAGAAGGATTTCTTTTAATAGTTTATTAAATAAATTTATTTATGGTATTTGGAATTTTTTTCATGTTTTATTTATTTAAAATATTCTTATATATGAGTTAGAGGCTCATAATTGTTTAGTGGATTTACAATGGAAGGAATAAATATTTGGAAATAGTCCAAACAACTATCTTTATTCCATGGAAACATGACATTTTGAAGAATCTAAAAAGACATGTGAATTATTCAAGGGAATATAAGTATATTATAAGGTGTTCACTATTAGTTCTCTATTGTTATACTAATAGGCGGTATAAAATTGGTGTTTCATCTGATATGTCTATCCAAGCAAATTCTTTAATCTAAGTAGGCATGGAACTTGTGCTTCCACATTTGAGACTCGAAGAAGGAGTTGAGTTTTAGCATGGGGATCATGCATAAAAATGGGTATAGTGAATACTATTTCATAATAAATAGATTCTTTTATGGAACACTTAATGAAAATTGACAAGTGCTAATATTTTTTTTTAAAAAATATTTGATTTTACTAAGCTGAATAAAATTATAGAACAAAATGTAGGGGGACCATGTGAAACAAAAAAGTTATGTCAGTGAGTATTTTTGTTTTTAATTCATATAAATCGATATTAAATGGCTTGAGGAAATATTTGGGGGATATATATCCACATAGATAAGATCTAGTGAATAATTAAAACGGGTGTTTTTAAGTGCCACACTATATAGTGGTTCCTAGTATTTAAGTAAATATTAATTTTTTCCTTCCAAAGTATGAGTGATTATGATGAAAAATTATGTTTTCCATTCATTAATTACATGTAGTATTTCTAGGTGGGTATTTGTAACGACCCAAACTTTTAAAAAATATTGGCTTCCTATTTTTTTGTGTTATTTTATTTTATACTCAACAAAACTATATCCCTTAATTATTGATGTGAGTATAACTAAAATAAGACTATTGGGTTTCGATTTTTATATGATTGTTGGCCAATATTACCATTAGAAACTATAATCTTAAAGTTATGATTACTGTTTATAAAAACAAATGATCATGGATAATTAATATAGGAAGAAGAGTCGATGACCTCATCCAGTAGACTCAGGTCATACGAAGCTCATCTTCCAGAGCTTTGAAAGGAGGTGACATCATTAGGTTTTGCTCTAGACCAAGCCTAAGACGAACTACAACACTTTACGCTTGAATGAAATTTCTTAAGGGAGGAGTTCAAGCTTATAGAAATAACCACTCAGGAAATGTTGTCCGATCCACCCCAAGATTCTATCACCATTTCACACCTTAATCTTTGGTCCTATGTAGGTGTTATAAAGGGATTTGTAACGAGGTTGTAGTTACTTTGTGTAATTCCTTGGTATAAATATAATTGTTATATAATTATTACTATATTTGGAATATCTTTTCTTAATAAAGTATATGTTTAATTAAGAAAAATTTAAAAATTTTACTTTTTAAAGATGTATCATATGTAGAGAATTATTATGGTAAAATAAACATCATTTGAAAATTTTGAATGTCAAAATTAACCTATGCTTAATTTTTTAGAAAATTCCTAATAAGTTTCAATTTAATGAATATTATTTGTTTAATAGTGTTTTTTGATGAATAGTAAACAATATTTTATTATTAAATAACTTTTTATTTGAAATGATTTTCAAAAATATGACACACATGATTGTAATTATGGTGAAAAATATGGTTCAATAAGATCAAAATAATTTTTTTGGTGAATTGAAAATTATGAATAATAAAATCACCCTTATTAATAGTAATGTGACTAATGGAATTGTAACCTCACTTAAGAAATTATAAATATAATTTAGGCATCTTGAATGGTAATGTGATATAATTGAATAAGTAAATAACTGTTACAGAAATTATTAGCTAAGTATTAATAAATTTTCAGGTAAATAGTGTTTTTACATAAAAATTAAATATCTATTAATTAAAAAATTGTTTTTTATAAAATGGAGTTAATTTTTAAATTCAGAGCATCAACATTATGTTAGGATTAATTTATGAGATTTTTATAAAATGTTTTGTTTTTCAGTGACTAGTAAAAATGCAGTTTTGCGTTTCGGGTGTTTAATGAAATCATTAATGATGTAATCATGATGTAATATTAATTGTTGGCTTTTGAATAGTAAGATATGTTTTGAGGTATCCCAAGTGGCCAATCCCATGGGAAAATACCAAGGGAAAGCCCCTGGTTTTGCAAATACCACCGATGAGGTGTCCCTTGGAAATTATTAAAATATTCCTTCAATTTTGGAATAAATAACAAACCATTACATCATTACTTTCATTAAAAATTTCTCCTAAAAGAATATATAGTATTTTTACCTCCCAATAAGTCCTAAAAAGGTTCCCTCAATCCCCCCAATGTTCCAACCATCAAATTTGTGATGTTTCTCTTCAAGGTAAGAGAACCTTTCACCCTGCTCTTTTTAGTCATGACTTCTTTTATGTTATGTCTTCTCAGTTTCCATTTTATTATGTGAAGTTATGTTATTATATATCACTAATACTGTCAATTTCATTTAAAATTGATGAGATAACCTTTTTTTATCTCATCAACTAATTTTCTAAATTTTTAATTGTCGCCGTTATGGTGCTGAATTTTCGTAAAATAAATCGCATCTTCTCCTTTATTTCAAGTTTTCTTTTCATGTGGTATGTCATTAAAAAATCCATACCAAGATATTATTTAAATTTTATTCTGTCCCTATACTGTATTATGAGTTATTTATGTGTTGGTGAACCTTTTACCTTAACTTTTTAATGTTTTCTAAAACCATGTTTTACAGCCGTTATGCTGGAGAAATTTCATCTCAAAATCTTTCTCTCTTTTCTCAAGAAATTATATTATTTTATTTATATGAATACCCAATCCTATTTAGTTTATTAGGGTATAAATAAATAAATAAATATGATATATTATATTCTTTAATTGACATACATGAAACCCTCATTCCTTTTCCATGGGCTATACATGACATAATGATCATGTTTTTAAGAACTTCTAAAACGTCACAATTTTGAAATAAAACCAATTTATTTTATTCTATATGGGTTATTTATGAAATGTTTTATTATGATCTATGTGTATCACATTAAAATAAATTCATATTAAGGGTTCACACTGATAGCACTCTAATGCATTAGCTAAACAATTTAATCTCAAGAGATGACAAGTTTTATGATACCTTGGTGAATAACCTTGGAAATTTTTATGACACCTTGGGGTTGGAACATGGTGATATGTTCATGAATATATAAATTAAATTTTGTATCCACATTTTCATGTTATGGTTCATGTTATTATTTCCATATTATATCTCTTTACCATTCCTTTATGATATCCCTCATGTTCTTTTCGATATCACTCCAGTTCACATGAAAACCATTTTACTTATTTTCATTACTAGGACTTAAGCTCACCCTTTCCTTTCATGTATGTCTCCAAGTTATGAGATGTAGTAATCTTTCTTAGGATTCACCTATGAGTAAGCCTTTAAATTTGATTATAATAACTTTCAATTTTTTCATGTATTATGTTCTTTATTTCTAAGACACTATACTTTAAGGATCCTCTGTTTGTAAAATGTAATGAAAAGTTATGTAATAAAAAAGAGGGATGCCATAGTTGGTATAAAAGGACAGTTTATTTATTTATGGAAATAAGGATATGAAAAAATTAAGAATAACCCTACATAATAGTTTAAATATAGAAAAACTTCCTTGTATTTTGGTGAAATATTAAGTAAGTGGTTCCCGAAAAAATAATTATATGTCTGGAAACGAACAAGTAGATGTGGCTCTGGGACAGATGTACCTAGGAGTGAAAACTCCAACAAGGAGTTTTTGGCTTGACCCAGGGTATCCTAGTATACGACAACGGTCCGTGTTTCACTCCAGGTTTGAAACTCCTAGGGGATATGTTTGGTTAATCACAAGATTTTTATGAATCATTATGAAAGGTTTATATAGAAATGTAATTGTTTAATCGTGAATCTTTAAGACATAAAATCATTTATAATTAAAATATTCATAAATTAAATCCACTTCTAAGTAAGGTTTTCTTTATTTTAGAAAATGGCATGAAATAGGAGGAATATTTCAAATGGTGACCACAATGGACCATGCGCTGACGACCCTCCTATGGAAGCCAGAATGGAAACATTCATGAAAATGATGAACCAACTGACTCAAGTTATAGGAAATAACTTAAATCAAGATGAGTGACCAATGTCAATGTGAAGGGAACAACATTATGTTTAGTTCATTATGCGTCAATGACCACCAACCTTTAGTGGATCGACTAACCCTTGGGTTTATAAATAGTTAAAAAACACTATAGAGAAGATATTTTATGTGCTTTGCTATTCAGGGAAAGAGAAGGTCACCCTGGTCATTTACTACTTTGAGGGAGAAGCTGATCTGTGGTGGGGGATGATTAAAAACCCAAGGAAAAGAGTGGAGGTTGAATATAGGGAGTGGGAAGAGTTCAGAGGGATCTTTTTCAATAATTATTTCCCTCGTTCAATGAGAAAAATAATATAGAATGTGTTTTTATAGCTGAAGTAGAAGGAGAATGAATCTATTTGAAGATTTGAGATGAACTTCACAAGTCTTTTCTATTACACCTCAAGATTTTTCATGGATCCTAATTGGAAGGTTGATAGATTCTTTGGTGGACTGATACCTCATCTGTAAAAGAATCTAGAAAAAAGAGACTGTGATAGTTATGAAGAGATCATGTAGAGTGTAATGAAGGTCAAACTGGAATTTGGTGAGATGAAATGGTATCATAAATACAATGAAAAGAAGAGATCTATAGAGCTGAGCTTAGGTATGACATTTAATCAGGGAAGAGGAGGCAAGCAAGTGCAACGTCCCACATGTAATAAATGTTGTAAGAAGTATTCAGGGAACTACCTGCTCGGGAGTGGGAAGTGCTACAAGTGTAGAAGAGATGGCCATATTCCATGGAATTTTCGTAGTGAGGTTAAGACTCAACTCCCAAAAACTAATGACAAATCGAATATATTGTAGGCCCAACTTGATGTCCAATTCTATAAGTGTGGGAAACTTGGTCACTTTTCCAATCACTATCCAAATCTGAGGGCAGTTGAGGGGAACCACCATTAGCCTCAACAAAGGCCAACGGAGAAAGGTTGTGATTTTTCTATCATGATAGCTGATGCTGAATCTCCTAATGATGTGGTGGAAGGTACACTTATTATTCTCTCAAATATAGTAAGTAATTCGTTTGATTATGGTTCTACGCATTATTTTATTTCCTCTAAGTTTGCAAAGAATTTAGAATCAACTCCGGAATTGATAAAAGTAGAGTTATCAGTCAAGACTCCTGGTGGGATTATCCAAGCATCATTAATGTTTAGAAACTCTAGTATTTACTTTAGTGAGAAAAATATTATCTCAAATATAGTAGTAATTCCCATGATGGAATTCGACATTATACCAGAGATAGATTGGCTCTCAAAGTATAATGCTATTATCCAATGTAGAGAATGGAAATCTCAGTAGTCTTGAATGGAAAACATATAGTTATCTTCCAAGGAGAGACATCTCAACCAAATATTTGTCTAGAAGAACCTCATATATCTTTCTTTATAGAGTTTATCAGTGAAGAAGAAGAAGAAAATGAGAGTTTAAGGATATAAAATGTCCCTATCGTCTAGGAATACATTGATGTATTTCTTTAGGAGTAACCCAGACCTCCCCCAGAAAGAGAGGTAGAGTTCTTCATTGAACTCATACCTGGATCTCATCCTATATCAAAGACCCCATATAGGTTGGAAAACATGGAGCTGAAGGAATTAAATAAGAAACTCCAAGATATTTTGGAGAAGGGGTTTATCCGACCGAGTGTGACTCCTTGGGGAGAATCTGTTCTCTTTGTAAAGAAGAAGGATGGATCGATGTGGCTATGAATTTATTATAGAGAACTGAACGAGATCATAGTGAAGAACAAATACCCTCTTCCAAGAATTGATGAATTATTTGAACAACTTCGTGGGGATTAATTATTCTCTAAGATTGATCTTGGATCTATTTATCATCAATTGAGGGTGAAGAAAGAAGATATTCCAAAAACTGCCTTCTAATCAAGATATGTGCATTATGAGTTTGTCGTTATGCCATTTGGACTGACTAATGCACATTTTATTTTTATGGATTTTATGAATAGAGTCTTTCAGGAATACCTTGATAAATTTGTGGTAGTTTTTATTGACGATATTATGATATATTCCAAAAGTTGTGAGGAGAATGAGGATCATATAAGGGTTATTTCGAGAACTCCATAGAAGGAGAGGCTTTTTGGAAAGTTATACAAATGTGAATTTTGGTTACAACAAGTTTCTTTCTTGGGGCACATTGTAACCAATGAAGGAATCACAATTGACCCTACAAAGACAAAAGTTGTATAGAAGTGGCCTCAGCCTACAACAATAAATGAGATTCAAAGTTTCCTTGGATTAGTGGGATATTATAAGAGGATTGTGAAAAACGTTTCTTGACTTTATAATCCATTGACGAAGTTAACTTGAAAAGGGGTCAAGTTCACATAGACAGAGGAGTGTGAGGAAAGTTTCTAAGAGATAAAGAAGTATTTGGTTACTGCACCCATGTTAACTCTGCCCTCAAGTGGAAAATGATTCGTTATTTTTAGTAATTCATCTTTGAAAGGGATTGGGTGCATCCTCATGAAAAATGACAAAGTCATTTATTATGAATCTCGACTCGACAATTGAAGACTCATGAGAAAAACTTTTCAACACATGATCTGGAACTGGCTGCGGTCCTTTTTTCTCTGAAGATATGGAGGAACTATATTTATGTGTATAAATGTGATATATACATATAACATCAATGTTTGAATTATATTTTCACACAAAAGGAATTGAAAATGATACAAAGCGTATTTTTGTAACTTCATAATGAATATGATTTTTCAATTCACTATCACCCTGGAAGGGAAAAAAATTCGATGATGCATTAAAAAAGAGAGACCCAGTTGTTCTTTCTATGATGAGGATTCAAAGTGATCCTCTGATCAATGAACTAGTAAAGCTGGACATGGGAATTATAAGGGAAGGGAAATAATCAACCCTAAACCAAATTATTTCTCAACCTTCATGAATAGAGAAGATCACGAAATCTCAAAAATAATATCATTTGTTACAGAAGAATTTTGAGGTTGTAAAGGATGGGAAGTTTTTTGAGTTTAATATTGATCAATAAGGTGTAATGAAATTTCATACAAGACTATCTGTTCCACCTATTTTGGAAATAAAGAAGAAGTTAATGGATGATTCTCATAGATCTACTTTCTCTATACATTTGGGAATCACAAAAATGTATAGATACCTTCATGATAATTATTGGTGGGATAATATGAAAATGGAGATTGCTGACTACACTACAAGGTGGCCGGTTTGTCAACAAGTGAAGGAATAACGAAAACTTATTAAAGGGGTATTACAACCACTACCCATACGAGAATGGAAGGGGGATAATATCACAATGGACTTTGTCATTGGTCTCCTGAGAACTTCTAAAGGAAATAGTTATTATGGACCGTTGCACCAAGACTGCCCATTTTATCTCTATTCAGGAAGATTTCTCTCTTGATCAAATTACCAAGATTTACATGATGGAAGTGGTGAGGCTGCATGGAGTTCCACTTTCTATTGTAGCTAATTGTGATCCAAGGTTCACATAAAAATTCTAGAGAAGTCTTCAACATGATCTGAGCACCAAATTGAATTTCAGTACAACCTTACACCCCCGAACTGATGGACGATCTAAAAGAACTATTCAAACACTTGAGAATATGGTGAGAACATGATTAATGGAATTTAAAGGTGGATGGGATCTATTTGGATCACTTTATGTTTGAATATTGTATTTGTTGTCAACAGTTGTTAATGTTGGTCAAAATGTATAAGGAGATGAAGAAGAACTCCATAGTTAATGGAGAATACAAATCAGATGATTGATGAACTGAACTTAATGTTCATTGAACTTGTGTCAAAGGTGACACATTGTTTACAAAAATGAAGAACGGTGAAGTATCATCCATCTGAGGATGATTGGAGATGAATGGTGGATTACCATCCATTTGAGAACGATTGGAGAAGTTCTTTGGAATTCATGTTCTAAAAGGAAATAATTAATGAGAATTTTGAAGAAGTTCATGCAATTCTTCACGATTTCATGAGAACCATGCAAGATTTTACTTGAAAAAATGAATCATATGATTTGTTAGCGGAGAAGAAGAGCAAAGTGTTCATTCGTTTTGGTTTAGAACACATCATTCATGCACCCATGTGCATAAATTAAGCACACCCAAACCAAGTTAAAATGAAGTATAGAGAGGTTTCCATGAATGGACTTGACATTTTAATAGGCTATGCATGAGATTGGAAAGAAAGGCGCTGCTAGATGATAAGGAAGTTATAATAATTTCCTCAGTAAATATGATGATGATTTACTGGTCTGTATTTCACAAAGATCATAAGTTGGTTTGAGAAATTATGCTGAAATAATTATGAAGGAAATGGGGAGAAAAGATGAAGCCAATCAGTTTGGTTGGTATTGCAGAATCAGGTGTCTAAGGTGGTGTAGTTTCCCAGTGTTTTCCAAATTTTTGGGGTCTAAAATTTGGAGTTGGAATAATCACGAAAAGTGTATTTCCTTGAATATCATATCAAAATATGGAAAAGGAATGAATTTCATGAATATGGACTTCATGAAATAGATTTTGCGAAGATATGAAGAACGTGGATGTTGTTCTTTGCGATTATGACAAGTTTCACGAATGGGAGAGGTGAAGAGCATTGCGGGTGAGCTTTGCGACGCAAAGGAAGAAGAAGAATCGCAGTTGCGCAAAGGAAGAAGGAGAATCATGTCTATGAAAAGGAATATGGAGCCTCACGGGGGCACAAAGGGTTTGACAGAATTCTTCATGATTATGATGAACTTTTCAAATCCGGAAAATAGTCATGGTGCTTCGCGAAATAGAGTGAACTTCGGCAGAAATTTTGGAGATCCTCAATTTGATGATGATGTAGAGATGAGGTTGATGAAAGGATCTAGAGTCGGTGGGTAATGACTATAAATATTCCCCTACACCTTGAAAGAAGCAAAGAGTCTTAATGATAATTTTAAAGCTCTCGAATTGCGAAGAATCTTTGCGAGGTAAGTTGTTCTGTGAAGGCAACGTGATTCACGATGATAGGTTATTTCGAAAAGGCTCAATGAGATTTGAGATATTGTGAGATATATGAAGGAAAAATCATTATGAAGGACAGATAATTATGAAGCAGTGAGATCTGCAAAGGTAGTAAGCTCCATGAAGTAAAGGATCTTTGTTGTGATCCTTTGAGATTTGTGAAAGAAGTGAACTTCCCAAAGACCAATATGTGCTCTGCAAAGTAGTGTTCTCTGCGAAGGAGCTCTATGAAGGAGAATCATGAAGGTGATTTTTAAATTGTAGTTTTAAATAAATGGTATAAGTGAACCAATACCCAAGAAGACACCACTACACTATTCCATATTACAGTGTGTCCAAGAAGAACCAAGTGTGACCACTTAGAGACTAATTATTAATCAGGGCAGAATAACTGGGATGATGCTAAGATGAGTTGGTCCATATTGTTTTGAAAATCAAAAAAGGGGGATTGCGATTATAGAAAAAAGAAGAAGAAGTTTCAATGAAGTTGTTTTTTCACTAAAGAAGTCAGAGAAGAAGATTGTGCAGCTTTCAGGTTTGATGCTGGGAAAGAAGAAGAGGGTCACTTGCATGCTGCTAAGCAAGAAACAAGTGAAGAGTTGAGTAACAAAGTAGCACTGTGACATCCAACAAGTCTTAATAGGTGTAAGTATCTATTGGTGTTGTAAAATCTTATCAAAAGGGAGAAGACTGTCTTAATAGGTGGTATAAAGAACCATCAAGGTGCTGTAAGTTGGACTAGGTCATCGCCAGTTCAGGAAGAAGGATTATTTCTCTTCCCCCTCAGAGTGTATGGACTAACACTACGAAGTGATTATCTCCTTCTAACCTATAAGTGTAGGGTGCCACACAGACTAGATGATTATTTTCCTAGTCATTCCACTATAACAACATATCACATTATAGTGTAGAATCCATGCACTGGTCATTCCCATGCATGAAAAGAACATAGCTTCTCTTATTGAGTAGTGAACCTTCTAAAAATATCGTGTGCGTATTTTTACTTATTTCTATTATTTCATGCGACATGGAAAAGAGAATAAAATAATCAATACCCTAACAGGTCAAGAGGTATAGGGATAGAAAGTTGTAATTGGTTTGAAAAGTCCCTAACACCAATTCACCCCCCTCTCAGTGTTAGATATATCCTAAACTGGTCCTCTCTGGATCAAAATCTCCCATTATTTGAGTTCTCTTACAACAAAAACTTTTACTCAAGCATTCAAATGACACCCTAAGAATCTCTATATGGGAAGTGATGTAGAACTACTACCTATTGGGATGGAGTTGGTGGTAGAAATTTTCTTGGGACCAATATTGTGCATGAGATGACAGAAATGGTTCATTCCATCCGACAACACTTTAAGGCTGCTCATATTCAGCAGAAAAGATATGCCAAAAACCATTGTAGGGACTTGGAGTTTGATGTTGGTGATAAATTATTTCTTCAAATCTCACCTTGGAAGAGATTCATGGGGTTTTGGAAGAAAGGGAAGCTCAACCCTAGGTACATTGGCCCCTATGAAATCCTTTATCTCATAGGAGAAGTGGCCTATCATCTTTCACTTCCTCCAAATCTTGCACAAGTTCATGATGTATTACACTTATCCCTCTTGAGGAAGTACATACCTAACCCTTCACATGTACTAAATCTAGAGGTGGTACAACTAGAACATAACCTCTCTTATGAGGAGCAACTGGCATAGATCTTGGATCATAGAGACATGGTTCTACGCAATTAGGCTACCCACCTTGTTAAGGTGTTGTGGAGAAACCAAAAGTGTGAAGAATCCATGTGGTAACCATAGGATTCAATGAAGTAGAAGTACCTGCATATTTTCTCTTATTAGGGTCCAAGTTGAAATTTCAGGGACAACATTTCTCAAGGGGGGAAGAATATAATGACCTGAAATTTTAAATAATACTAGTTTCCTGTTTTTGTGTGTTATTCTATTTTATACTTGAAAAACATATATCCGTTAATTATTGAAGTGAGTATAACTAAAATGAGTCCGTTGAGTTTCGACAGTTATATGACTGTTGGCTAATATAACTGTTGGAAAATATACGCTTAATGTTATGATTATTGTTTACAAAAACAAATTTTCATGGTTAATTAATACATAAAGAAGATTTGATGGCCTCATCTAGTAGACTCGGGCCATTCAAATATTATCTATCAGAACTTGAGAAAGAGGTAGCATCATTGGGCTTTTCTCTGGACCAAGACCAAGCCGAACTCCATCAAATTAACCTTGAATGGAATTGATTAAGGGAGAAGTTCAAGCTAATAGAAATCACCAATCAGGTAATGTTGTTCATGCCACCCCAAGATTCTATCACCATTGCATACCTTAATCTTAGGTCTTATGCAGGTGTTATAAAGGGCTATTTAATGAGGCCTTAGTTACTTTGTGTAATCCTTTAGTATAAATAAAATTGTTATTTCATAATTCCTATTTTAGGAATAGCTTTTCTTTATAAAGTATATGTTTAATTATGAAAAATTTGATAAATAGATTTTAGAATTAAAAATTGAACTTTTCATAGATTTTTCATTCATAGAGAATGATTATGGTAAAATAAACATCATTTTTGAATTTCAAATGTCAAAATTACCATAGGCTGAATTTTTTAGAAAATTTCTAAGTAGTTTCAATTTTATGTATAGTATTTATTGAACAGTGTTTTTTTCGATGAATAGTAAAAAATATTTTATTATTAAATAGATTTTTCTATTAAATGATTTTCAAAAATATGACATACATGGTTGTAATCAGGGTGAAAAATGTGGTTCAATATGATCAAAATATTTTTTAGTTAATAGTAAATTATGAATAGTAATATTACCCTTATAAATAGTAACATGAACAATAGAATACTAACCTCACTTAATAAATTATGAACATAATTTAGGTATTTTGAATGGAAATGCGATATAATTTCATAAGTAAATAACTGTTTCATAAATTATTAGTCAAATATTAGTAATTTTTCTGGTTAATAGTGTTTTTTCTTAAAAATTCAATATCTCATAATTAGAAAATTCTTTTTATAAAATGGAGTTCATATTTGAATTCATAGCATCGATATTAGGTTAGGGTGAATTTATGATATTTTTATAAAATGTTTTGTTTTTCGGTGAATAGTAAAAATGTAGTTTTGAGTTTCAGGTGTTTAGTGACATCATTAATGATGTAATCATGATGTAATATTTCTGGTCGACTTTTGAATAGTAATATATGTTCTGATTTGTTCCATGTGTCCAATACCATGGGAAAATACCATGGGCAAGCCCATGGTTTTGGAAATATCACCGATGAGTTGTCCCTTGGAAATTAATAAAATATTTCTCACTTTTTCTATAAATACCAACCCATTCCTTCATTTCATTCATTCCAAATTTTTCCTCAAAAAATAACTGGTTACCTCATAAGGATTCCTTTTAAGTTTCTCTCAATCCCCAAAGGTTCCAACCTTCAAATTTTTGAAGTTACTCTTCAATGTAAGGGAACCTTTCACCCTCCTCTTTTAGTCACGACTTTCTTTATGTTATGTCTTATAAGTTTCCATTTTATTATATGGGGGTATGTTCTTATATATCTTTTATACTTTCCATTTCATGTCCAATTTATGAGAGACCCTTTCTTCTATCATCAACTAATTTTCTAAATTTTTAATTGATGCCGTTAGGCAGCCAAATTTTCTTAAAATAAATTGCATCTTCTTCTTTCTTTCATGTTTCCTTTTCATGTGGTATGTCATTAAAAAATCCATACCATGATCTTATTTAAATTTTATTATGTCCTTATACTGTATTATGAGTTATTTATTAGTGGGTAACCCTTGTCACCTCTCTTTTTAATGATTTTTAAAACCATGTTATATAGCCGTGATGATGGATAAATTTCATCTCAAAATCTTTCTCTCTTTTTCTGAATAAATTCTATTATTTTTCTTATATGAATACCCAAACCTATTTATTTTCTATGGGTATTCATAAATAAATAAAAATGATATATTTTATACTATAATTGACAAACATGAAACCCTCATTCTTTTTCTATGGGTTATAAATGACATAACGATCGTGTTTTTTAAGAAATTTTAAAAAGTCACGATTTTGAAATGAAACCCATTTCTTTTATTCTCTATGGGTTATTTATGAAATGTATGATTATGGTCTATATGGATCACATGAAAATAAATATATGTTAAGGTTTCTCCCTAATAGCACACTAATGCATTGTTTAAAGAATTTAATCTCTATAGATGATAAGTTTTACGATACCTTGGGGAATAACCTTGAAAATTTTTATGACACCTTGGGGTTGGACCTTGGTGATATGTTGATGAATGTCTAAATTAAATTTTTAGCCACATTTTAATGTTATTTTTCAAGCTATTATTTCTATGATATGTTTCTTTATCATTCCTTTACGACATCACTAATGTTCTTATTGATATCGCTCAAGTTCACATGTAAAATGTTTTACTTGTTTTCCTTACTGGGCGTTCATCTCACCCTTTATTTTGATGTATATCTCCAAGTTATGGGATGCAGTAATTTTAATTAGTATGAACTTATGATTATGCCTTTCAAGTATATTAGAAGAATGTTTAACATTTTCATGTATTATGTTCTTTATTTCTAAGACACTAGACTTTAAAGATCCTCTACATGTAAAATGTAATGAAAATTTATATAATAAAAAGACGAGATTCTATAGTATGGATGAGATTTGATGATAATAAAAAGGATTAAAATGTGATCCAAAATTATGAGGAACATTATTTTGAGGAATTTAATATCATTTGACTTATTAGAACTTATCATTCTTTATTGTACCCAGGACTTCAGATCATTATTCCTATTTATTTTATTGTTCTTATTGATAATATAATAGGAATGTGGGTAGTGGGATTAAAACCATTTAAAACAAAAGATTAGACACTTAATAACAAGATTCAATGGACCTTGTATTTTTTCTTCCACTCTATGTGTTATTTTTCTGATCTATCTATCATTATCACATCATCACCATTGAGATATATACTCACAAACCAATGACGAGAAATATTTTTTTGTGTGTTTTTATTTTTATTCAACCATTGATTAACCTCATATTAGTGCTGGATTCTCCTTTTTGACCCTATTAATTAGAATTCAAGACTTATTGAATTGGTTATAGGTATTCCCATTTATCTGAGTTTGTTTTTTCATTACTTTTATTTTTGATCAGTAAGATTTATGGATTCAATGAACAAAGAAAAAAATAAGTTCTTATGTTTGAAAGAAATGGATTATACTTATGGAGTGATAATATGGTTCTATATATTCTATTACATTGATCATATGTTCTTGAAATCATTGTGAATGGTGTAAATCTTCATTAAATTTGGAAAAACTATATGTTACTTGAATAGAAGAACATATAAGATTATAGGAGATCATGAAACTTGTCAAATTTATCCCTATCATAAGAGGTGTTCAAATGATTCATGGTATTAAAAATAGTGAATTAAATCTGGAGGTCACCCTAAGATATCTGGGAAGGAGAAACAATAGTGAAGGATTCATTATTATAAATATTTCAAGATAAATTTGAGTATATTTTGATAGGAGAATATAAAATAGTTGATGAGTTCATCACTAAGGTGAAAAAAACTATAATATTTATTTTAATCTGTAGAGAACATAAAGATTCTACTATGGTGAAAAAATTAATGATAATTATCCTAGATAAATTTTATGTGAAGGAATCTACCATTGGAAATCAACAAGTGGATGAGTGAACCATCTGTAAACTCAATAATATTTTGATTTCTTATGAGATAAAGATATGAGAATTATACTGGAGAAAATGGAAATCTAAAATATATATGTCTTTCAAATCCATAAATGGTTCTAAATAACATAATATAAATAATTCACATGAGAAAGAAATTAGACAATTTTTAATAATTTTCTAGGGAGATAATAAGAAGATGACAATGATGGAAAATTCCAGATGTTATCAAGAAAGAGAAACAATACAACACATATTCACAATAGACTAAAGTTTTTCAAATTAAATGGAAACTATAACACAATAAGTAAGAATATCATTCCCTAAAAATATGATTCCACACTTTTTGGTTAGAAAATTCAAAGAGAGTAAGTAGACTCGAAGGAAAAAAGGGCCAATGAATTTCATGGGACAAAATTGGCCTAATGATCTTTTAATTGAATAGGAATAAGTGAGAATTTAAGAGGAAAGAATCAATTATTAATAAAGAATTTTTTTTTCAATTAAATATAGATTTATTTTTATGATTGAAGAAAAATAGAATGTTTGAGTGAAAAAATATATCATTGAAATATGAGAATTATTAATTTTGAAAATATCTTGATGAATAAAAAGAAAAACAATTTTTTGTGATGTAAGTGGAATTATCATGAAATATGTGGGATATCAAAGAAATCACTGAATCTAGTGATAATATTATATATATTTTGATATAAAATTTAATTTTTAAGATTGAAAAATGTAAAATATTTTAAGGTAGTGTATTTTATATTGGAAATTCATTGAGTAACACTCATATTGTGTTCCAAAATTCAGTCAATGAAGTTTATGAAAGATCTAAAATATTATAAAAGGTTATTTATTCCACTATGTAACTTGCTAATTTTACCATGTCTTCATGAACTGACATTTTTAACATCCAGGAACATAAGAAGAATAGTGGAAGTAGTGATATGAAAGGGAAGAAGGTGGTTACATATCTTAAGAAGGAGATCACACCCATTTCCAATTTTTATGGTGTTTTTGAAAAATCCAAAATTATTGAGGTGTGGGAGAAGACAAAATTTATAGTAATCCTTAAGTAAAGGATGTGGTGAAGGATAATGTTTCTAATAATATGATGTCTAAAAACAAGTTGTGGATAAAAAATCCGATGAAACAATAAGGGTGGATTTTAAAAATCATATCTATTACCTAAAGATATTTCAATTTAAAGGAATATTTTTGTGTTGTAGAGTGTATATGAACAAATATTGTGAGTTCTCATACAATTTTTCACTTTCTCAATCCTTGAGAGGCCACAAATCGAGAGGGATTCAACTTGAAGCTTCTAAATCTAATACAATAAAACATTAAAAATATAAGGTATAATTCAATAACCTTGTAAATTATCTTTACAAACCCCATGGTAGGTTTTATCAACCTAGAAAACCTGATAAAATGTTTTTAATAGTGATACTAGAGAAATTTAAGTAAAGTAAGAACTCAAAATCTATTAGGAGGAGGAATAATCAAGAGTAAGTAATGATGGTTGAACTTACTTAGAACTATAGAAAATGAAAATTCCTTTGATACTTGATAGTGGTTTCTCATTAAAAAGTACTAATAATAAATATATCTTGAAATAGATAAAAAATTATAATGGTGGATCTATTAATTTTAGTAATAAAACTTCAATCAATATTAAAGGATCCAGATGCACCAAATTTGGTTAAAAGAAACTTGAATCCAATGATTTTATACTTTTTATAGGGATGAGGAAAAATATATTGAGTGTTTCTCATATTTTTGGAAATTATAATGTGGTGATATTTGATAAGTTTGTATGTGTCATTAAGATGTTTAAGGATGAAAAAATCTTAATAATGGGACAATGAACAAGTGACAATCTATTTCAAAATTTCAATTATCAAGAAACTGGTGGAATGAACAAAAAGGATAAAGATCAATTATGTAATAAAATAATTTTATATTTGGTGAAAATATGGATAAGTTAATCAAATATAAAGTTACGGGGAATCTATTGAAGTTACATCATGAAATAATCAATAATTAAGATATATGTCTTAAAGGTAAAATAGTGAATAAGTTCCACAACCTGAAGGAGATCAAGATGATGAATCCTCTTAATTTGGTTCACTTAGATGTGTGTAAACTAATAACCTTGAGGTATTCCTATTGGGATAGGTATTTTTTGACACTTTCACTTTTATAAATTATGTTTTTTTATATTGATTAAATCATAAGATCTTAAAGGATTTAATCAATTTTATTGGAATGATGAGAATCAAATGGGATGTGCTATAAAAATATTTCAAGAAAAGAATGGATCTAAATACAAAAGAGTGTATTTTTAGGTATAATATAAAAAATCATAGAATAATGAATGAATATAATTCTCTATATAAATCCCAATAAATTAAAGTAAAAGAGAATAAGAACCAGAGTTTGGTGGACATGAGGAAAAACATGTTATTCAAGCATGGAACTTAAATATTGTTTTTAAAATCAATTATAACCATGGATATCCATATTCTCAATCAATGAATACTCAAATATCATTTTAATAATATAAATTATGAATTATAATTTGGTAATAATCTATTATTGTTAATCATGAAGATATTTGGTATCCCTTGTTACATCAATATTAATGGAAAATATTTGGGAATTCTTTATGAGAGAGTTGATGGAACTATACTTTTTGAATTCACACCTGTTATAAGGATTTACGTGTTCTATAAGAATAATATGTGAATGTTTTTTGATAGGTTTAATGTAATTATATTGGAAAATTAAAATTATTTTCAAACATCATTTCTCATTGATTATGGCATTAAATAAGCTCTTTCATAGTAATTTAGAAAATATGGGAGTAGTTGGGATAGGCAAGCATATTTTCATAACACTCATAATGATTCTAAAATATCTAATGATGAAGATGTGAAAAAACAAGAAGTAACTAAGTTCACAATACTTATGAATCATGTGGAAATTAAGTGAATTATTGGAGAAAGTAGAAATGGTGTTCAAACCTGTAATTTTCGAGTAATTCCAATCACACAAAATTTATTTCACATGTTGAAAAAAAAATATTTAATAAACTCTATAACATGAGTATTGGATAGTAAAAATAGAAGAATTTCTGAATCAAATTGAGAATAATGACACTTAGAAGATGGTTTCATTCCCCAAATACAAGAATTTATGGGAAAAAATTGGTTTTTTTTAAAAAACTCAATGATAATTGTGAAGTAGCATGGGATAAAGATCATATTGTTTGGAAAGGATACTCTCAAATTGTGGGTATTGATTTTTTTGAGGCATTTTCTTTAGTAATAAGGATTAATATTATTTTATAGTTTTTTTAATTTGTGATCAATGTAATTATAATCCTTTTCAAATATATTTAAAGTCAATGTTTCTATATGGTGAACTAGAGGAAGAGGTCAATATTGATCTTCTAAATGGGTTTTTAATTACATCAGCCTAAAACAATTATTTTTTTATAAACTAGTACATCACTGGGTCCTCAAGAATGAATTCTTATATTACAGAGGCTATCAAGTAGTAGTGGAGGTCCAGGGTGCTACCATAGGGATACTATACCGCCGTATCAGAGTGAAAAATAATTGATAAAAATAAACAAAAAATCATCCATAAAAATAAAAAATCCATCAGAGTATGCAGAATCATAAAAATTATAAAAGGAATTATGTCTATACTATTATCCCTCAGCCTCACCTCCTCCCAATATCCAATTTCATCTAAGAAATCCTACCGAATAAAGATACTCCATGTTTCTTCCCAACCTAAACATATGGTTAGTGAGTAATTTTTGGGTACCAAAGTGCCATGACCTCTTGATAGGGTGTGAATATAACTCAGTAAGGCACCACCAATTTAGTCACACACATAAAAAGTAAATTTAGTGTAGGGATGATATATGCTCAAATAAATAAAAAAATAAACTATAGTTGATTAAATAAATAACCATTTTATATCCTGAAGTTCTCAAATGATAGTTAGGGTAGACTAAATCTTCTTTGTCCAATTTTATAGTGTCTCTCAGTACATCACATGACTATGCCAACTAGTATATGGCGAAAACACCAACTGCATGAACTAAACCTGGGTGGCCAATAGTCATTAGGAATAAATTCTACTCCTAGGATGTAATATTAAGAAATCCAATAATCATTAGGTAGAAAGAAGAACCCTCAGGGTAATCCCAGGACTTCAATAAAATAATATATAAATCTAACCCCTAGGAGGTAATCGTAGATGATCAATAATGTCAAGCATCATTGACAACCCCTAAAAGGTAATCCTTGGAAATCAATAATGTTAGGTATCATCTCTGACACCTTGGAGTTAATGCTATGTGATCAATATTATTAGGAATTATCACCAACCCCTTTGAGGTAATCCTAGATGATCAAATGAATCATGCATAACTACTTACTCATAGGGGATGACCCTAGGTAGTAATAGTCATGAGGCGTCATTGTTGAACCATAGGAGTTAATACTAGTGGATCAATAACATTATGAATAACTACCAACTCCAAGTATATAAATGTTGGATTTAAATAAAAAATAGGTATGCGAGATGGATCCTTTGAATCCCAGGAATCCCATACATAAATAAAAAACTTCGAGGTTTAGTAAGTCCCTCCCATGATATCCCACATAATGCATCTCATATGGGTTAGAAATCCTCCCAAACCCATATTACATAATTTAGGTTAGCCTATTAAGAGCATTATATATCAATATTACACATCTATATAAGGTTAACATCATCGATTCAGGTTCTAAGGTGACAACTACAATAATCACTATCCATTTTCCATGTGTACTCTCTTTAGGGTGAGCATGTCACTAGATCACCCACCAAGGTTCCCTAGGTCACATAATAATATGGAAACCCTATTGAGGATACCTTATCTCAATATCATCTTTCAAAATTAAGGATGACTCTCATAGGGAATAATTTCCATAGGTATCATCATCATCACATCATGACGTCATTGGACTCATAGGACACACCTCACTTACATTGGTCTAAAGTGATGGCACATAGATCATCTCAATTTATAGGTCATTTCAAGTCGGTCCTCTCACTAAACCTATCAAAAATATCCATATGGTCTACCCACCCATGTAATCACATCCTAGTGGGAGAGGGAAACTCACCTCATGGAAAATAAAACTATTCCTTTGGACATAAGGAACAACAGGGTTCTCACATGGCCTACTCAAGACAAACACTCCAGTCCAACACCCTCCTCTGCTCAGAGGTCACTAAGGGAATGTATCACTGGTCCTATATATCTCATTCATACCATCTTAATAAATTTACATCTCTTTATGATCCAAGTTCTATAGGGTATTCATTTATAATAAAGGTCTCAACCATCTTTGATTGAGGAAATAAATTTAGTGTACAAGGGTCCATCATGGCCCTTGACACTGTGAAATTCATTCATAGGCATTAAATTTCAATGAAATAATTTATTTTTAATGAAATGTTAATATACATTAGTGGTAAGACCACATATCAAATGAATATAAACAAGATTAATTTACCATAGGGTTATGTTAGGGGGCCACCTACCTCAATTTTTAGCCATTCCCTTTTTAATTATACAACCTAGAAGATCTTTATAGGCATGTACAAGTCTTTAATAATCTAACAAAAACCTGTATCTGGTGACAACATCTGATTTAATTAAATAAAACCATTTATAATTAATCAAAAAATTCAGTCAATTGAATTATCTTAGGAAAAAATGCCTAATTACTCATTAGACTCCCTGTCACACCAAAACCATGACCAACAAATCATGGAAGGTCCATAGCATACTCCCACCAACATCCGAGAAAAAATACCTAACATGATATATTGATTATATATCAAGTTTAATTCAATTTAATCAAAAAATAATAATAAAAATTATACAGAAATGTACCTTAATGAAAATAATGTGAGATAGTGTGTAGAAACTATCAGAGGGCCTCCTATAACCAAGGCATAAAAAATATCAATTGTTATTGGCCAATTTCACTATGCTATAGTGGAATTGACACTAAAACCCTAAACTGATTTGCCCAAATTTGAGAAAAAGTAAGGGAAAAAAAGAATGAAGTTAAATAGAGGGAGATACTTGACAATAATCAGAGAAAACACCACTTAAAATTCCCCATATCTAAATGGTATCTAATGAAAAGTTGGTAGATAGTCCCCCTTATTAATTTTTGAATGGGAGGAGAAGGAAAGGGATGAACCCTTTTAAAAATTTTAGGGTAAGAAGAATAATTTCTCACTTTTAATGTGTTGTGTGGTTTAACCACATGGTTTTCCAAACTATGAACCAACCATGCTATTGGACCTGTTTAAGAATACCCCTCTCGCATGGTTGGGATGCACAGTTTACTAAAAAATTAACCTACCATGAAAATTCTTCTATAGAACATTTATAAATTTTTACATGGTTTTTGTACAAATTTGTTACAACTGTGAGACATGCCTCATGCCAAATCCAAGACACACTATTTAATCTATATTTTTCATTGTTAACCCTTAGTCATGTTCTAATCATACAGAACAAACATGTACTTAATATTATGAATTGTAAAATCCCATATGCTTGGGGTGTTTCATGGTTTTCACTGAACTTTTCACACCAAATTTTTCTCTAGGGATGATATCCTCAAAAAAATTAAATTTTACTTGAAACTCTAAAAATTAACTTGATAACATGAGGAAAATATCAGGACAAAACTATATAAAAAACATCGCATTAGGATGCTCCAAATCTTAATATTTAAATCTAACATTAAATTCTAAAAACACCCATATTCCTAATTTCAAATAATTCAAATTCCCTTTGAAATTAAGAACTTACAATGGAGAATGGTTTTATAACCTCCCCACTATATCACTTCTCATCTCAAAGAAGCATAAATGGTCTTTAAATAATTAATCCCAAACTATATTCGTTATCAATTAATGATCAACTCTTAGTGTCCTACTTTGGAATGCTGAATGATCTTTTGATGCCCAACTCTATATAAGAGGCACTTTATTCATTAAAAGTTGACCCAGAACTAATAAACATCATTAAAACATTGAGATGATACCTAACCATTATAATATATCCCAATACATGATGGTATCATCAAACAATTCATCTTTTGGCTTATGGAATCACCTAAAATAAAAATCATTAAATACAGGTCGATTCTGAGCCATGATTCTCCGGACTATAAGAATCACCTCCCCAAACCCATTTTCATCCATCAAATGAACTTATTGGTGTGGTTTCCTGTAAGAACCCAGTTCTTATTTTTGAGGTACGAGATCCTTCTTTTTCCTTTTCCTTAAGTGTTTTTGAGAAATTATGGAAAATGGGGAAAAGTCCTAAATTTTGGAACTACACGCCGTGTACTTTTCCACATGTTGTGTACTTTTGGCCGTGTGGGATGGGTACACGGGGCGTGTAGCCATGCCAGTGACAAAGGGTGTAGGAACTGACTACACGCCGTGTAGTGGTACCTTACACGCCGTGTAGTCAGTCGACATGCCTAAACAGTAAGGCGGTGGAGCAGTCAACAGCTGGGCGACAACACATGCCGTGTACTTGGGAGTACATGCCATGTACTCATGTCAACAGATGAAAAGTGTGGCGGTGCCGCCAGAGTAATAGTTAAATGAAGTAATTACACGCCGTGTACTCAAAACTACATGCCGTGTACTTTGTTTTTTCAGCTTAAAATAGGCAGTGGCCTCCTCATTTGGCAGAGGAAACACTTGAGCCGATTTGGAGCCAAAGGAGGAGGCCAGACCTTTGAAGATCCACCAGGTGTTCGTCTAGAGTCGGTTTTCTCCTCGGACGATCCCATTGGAACCGCACCGGTAAGGGCTTCCACCTCCTTGGATGGTTCTTACAAATTCTTTCCCTAACAGAGGTTATTTATGTTTGAATGGGTTTTGATCTTCGTCAGATCTACGCCATTCTTGGGAATTTCTTGAGTCGGCGTTCGGGTATAACGTTCATTGGCGTATAAGGTAGGTGGATTTGTGTTATTTTTTCTAACTGTCATGAACTTTGTGAGTTTTCGTGCCACGAACCCATGTTGGGGTGTCGTGTGGATGAGGCCGTTGCTATATTTAATGCCTAGAATTAAATAAGTAATTAAATTGTGATAATAAAATGCTGGTTGGGATCGTTTCTTGGATCTTCAACCACCCCGGGGGTGTGTTCCACTATTTAGCCATTTGGCCAGGATACCCGAGGGTATGCCTTTAAATGTAGTAATTGTATAATTTCCTTAAGAGGAATTACTTGTTTAATGCGCTTTGACATGTTGGGCATGGCCCGGTAACCTGTTTAGCCTGGGGGCGTTGTTGTGATTAGCCTGTGGGCACTGCACTATTTAGCCTTAGGGATGTAGTTATTTCACCTGAGGGAAACCTTTCGTGCTTGCGGGCTTGACTTTTGTGCCTGAGGGAGACACTTCCTACGCCTGAGGGAAAATTCTGTTACGCCTGAGGGCTACACCTGCGGGTTGGATTCTGCTTACCTGAGGGTAAGGTTTTCCTTGTATGAGGACGTGGACTGTTTACTTAGAAATGAACTGTGGTGATTTATAAAATTTAATAGAATAAATGAATAATAAAATGGCAATATGACTTTTAATTAGTTACTTTTGAGTACTGCTTACTTTATTGCATTTTACTACTGCACACTATAGTTACATGCTTACACGCAGTAGGGCACATGCCTTTGGTGGGTGCCTACTGAGATATATTTCTCACACCCTGTTTGGGTCACTCTTTTTGTCCCAAATAGATTATGTTTCTGCAGGTGTAGATAGGGGCAAGAGTCCCTATACAGGTACTTGACTGTTGCAGGGGAGTAGGAGGGCATGGGACCGAGCCTAGGCTCGTGATGCCGCTTCCATCTGTTTGCTTTGGATTGCTGTACTCTGCTTTCTGTTGTACTGTATTGATGTATAACATGTTCTGGCTGTTTTCTTAGAACTTGAAACATGTAGCATCATCATTTATATACTGCTGTTTATATCATCTGTAGTTGTTATTTCTGTTGTGTATGTTTACTGCTTCCACTGTCGTTGTATGTTTTATTTCATTCCGCTGCGCTATACTTTGACAAATGAGAGAATAGTTTCCCCACTATCAGACCTGGGCCCTCGCTGCTAGTCGGCAGCCTCGGGCGTTTGGGGAAATGCGCTTGAGGTCACTTGGAAAACCGGGTTTGGGGAACCCGTTGAGTGGAACTCGGGTCCGGGAAGTTACAAAGTGGTATCATAGGGTTTCTTTTATTTGACTTACTATTTGGAGACGTAGACAGGGATAGGACGAACGATAGTTGGTAATAAGCTGTGCCCGGGCATCGCTAACCCGTGTACAGGGAAAAACCAGTCTACCTCATATTTTGCAATTTTTCTGATTTTACAAATTTTACTTTCGATATGATTTCACCGTTGGGTGACACACTTGTATTGTGCAGTTTATATTTTTTCTATGGATTCTATTTAGTTGAAACCCGATGAGATGAGGGTATTCCATCTCATGCATCATTTAGGAACATTCTAGAATCACATTCCATGCATAGTTTCCATGCCATGTAGGTGGATTAGAAAATTGCATGTTGTTGTGATAGTAGTTGTGCTAGAAAAGCATGCTATTGTGATAGCTGCTTGATAAATACCTACTGTTTGATAGAGTATTTTGTGTAAGTCTGTTTATTGAATGGATGCCAAACTTTGGTTTTTTGGGAGTATGGGCCCCTTTGACTGGAATATGGTGGATCAGTGACTGTTTATTGGTTATAACACAGATAAGATGTCAAACTTTGATTCGTGGGGAGTATGGGCCCTCACGGGTCAGAATATGACACTTAGGTGTTGGTTTTCGATATTTTTTGGGTTCCGGATAAGTTTCTAAGGCTTACTGTCTGGAAACCCAGTATAAACGTTGTGTAGTATTTTTCCACACGCCGTTTATGGCATTCTATTCAGGAAGAAAATGAACTTTTAAAGTACACGCCATGTACTCTGAGTACATGCCGTGTAGTCTCTTCATGTGTCTCAAACCATGTGGGTGGCGACACAGGGTAGGGATGTGATTGGGTAAAACACGCCGTGTACCGAATGGACACGCCGTGTAGTGTGACCCGAAGTCCGACCGTGTAACTAACAACACGGGTCAGTGAACTTCTGTACAGACCACGCCGTGTCAATTCTGGACACGCCGTGTAGTGTGACCTAGGGACTCGGCCATGTATCTAACAACACGGGCCAGTGTCACCTCTCCCTGAACACGCAATGTACCTTTGGGACATGCCGTGTAGTCTTGTCTGAGGACAGACCGTGTGGTGTTAGCCGTGTGGCTGGGAAATGGGGTTGTTAACACGTCGTGTGCGGGTGTAACATGCCATGTAGTGTCAAGCCGGGTAGTCGGCCGTGTCACAAGAGACACAGGAAATTGGAAAATAACACCATACATGTCGTTTAGATTAAGTACACGCCGTGTAGTTTTGTTTAACGGGAGTCGTGTGGCTTAGCCGTGCAGAAGGACCCAGGAAGGGGAAGGGAAGTCAAGTACACGCCGTGTAGTCAGTGTACATGCCGTGTAGTCTTGTTTTTAAAATTTTGAGATGCCTTCTTTCTCTTGTTCCCTTTGTGGTTTCTTTGTTTCAACCTAAATAGTCTTGAATCTAAGGCGTGCTTTTGACCTTGTAGTGTCATGCCGCTAGACGACCACGTGTTGTTCGCCAGGAGGGCGGCGACGACTTTACTCCAGATATGGTGGGCCACGGGCTACTAGTTGATCCTCCAGCAGAGCTAGATGCGACACCAGCTGTTATACTAGACGCCGGCGCGGAGGCACGGTTCCTTGAAGGCTTATTGCAGTTCATGAAGACCATTCAGGGAGCACCGCAGGCTGCCACATCTATGGCCGAGCTTACATGTATCTTCCAGCAGCAGCAACTGCCTACATTTTCGGGGGATGGCGAACCACATGCTCCATAGTCTTGGATGGGGTCGATGCAGACTATTTTCGAGCATCTTGAGGTGCCTCCAAGGAGGAGGGTCAAGCTCGCGATATACATTCTGCGTTATTCCGCCAAGAGGTGGTGGGATGTTACCACCCAGTCAGAGCATCACAAGGACATGGAGTGGGAAGACTTTTAGGCAGTATTCAATGAATTTTTCTTCCTGGAGACACTGAGGGAAGATAGAGCTCAAGAGTTCATGAATCTGTAGCAGGGCGCTATGTCAGTGATGGACTATTCTGCTTGTTTTACGGAGATTCAGTGCTTTGCACCCGTGCTGGTGGGTGATGATACGCTGAGAGCTAGACGTTTTGAGGATGGTCTTTGGTATGACATCCGAGCGCTGGTGAATGTCTTCAGGTTTCCTGTAGTACATGCCATCATGAACCAGGCGCTGATTACGGAGAGGAACCTGCGGGAATCTAATGGTGTGGGCCAGGGTGGTTCAGCACCAGTTACTGGTACTATTTCTACTAGCAAGAGGAAGAGACAAATATAATTCTCTCAAGGCGGCAGTACCAGCCAGGCATCTTCTTCAAGTGGTCCGATCAGGTGCTACAAGTGTGGAAGAGAGGGGCACAAGAGACCTCAGTGTCCAAAAGACCTAGTGGAGTGCCGATCTTACAGCAAGATGGTTCATCTGCAGCGCTTTTTCAGGGCGTTTCCACTATTGTCTAGTGAGAGGGGTTCTGTGTAGACTCCGCATGCGGTAGCAGGACCTGTGTCTTCTTACTAGTCAGGGAACTGGAATACGTCAGGGAGTACAGGTAGAGATGGTGGTCGTGGCCATGGTAGCCAGACACTAGGATCTCAGAGGCAATAAGGCGGGATAGCTCAGGGTAGCCAGGCTGTGTCGCAGGGCCGCGACACTGGGCAGGCATATGCAGTGCAACAGACCCAGCAGGAGCAGGATTCCGGACCTTTTACAGTCAGAGGTACTATTCTAGTAGCTTCTGTCTTGTCTATAGTACTTTTTGATACGAGTTCTACACATAGTTTCATATATGTACACATTTTAGAGAGCCTTGGGCTCTGTGTTTTTCCTTCTTATAATATTATGACGCTAGACACTCCGTTGGGAACTAGAGCGGATGGTGTGCGTCAGTTCAAGTAGTGCCCTCTTGAGGTTCGAGGGTTTCACTTCCTTTGGGACCTATATGTCTTAGAGATGACAAGTTATGACGTCATTCTCAGAATGGACTGGTTGGTTCCCTTCCAAGCCTTTGTAGACTGCTATCGTCGTAGGGTGAGTTTCACATCACCTGAGGGTGGAGAGTTTCTATACAAGGGAGAGTGGGATGTTCAGGCAAGTCAACTTGGACCAGAGAATCATGGGTGAGGTGAAGTCACAACCCAGATTGAGAGTTCTTATCTAGATAATCAGGGGACTGGTCGGATGGATTTCCCTCCAGTTGTTGATCATTTCAGGGATGTCTTCCCGGATGAATTTTCAGGTCTACCTTCGGAGCAAGAGGTGGATTTCTCTATCAAGATTGTCCCAGTAGAAGCACCGGTGTCCATTCCTCCTTATAGGATGGCCACGCCTGAGTTGCAGGAGCTCAAGAGGAAATTAGAGGAGTTACAGGAAAAGGGATTTATCCTACCCAGTTCTTCTCCTTGGGGTTCTCCGGTTATTTTTGCGAAGAAGGCGGATGTTACCCTCAGACTCTGCGTGGATTATCGGAAGCTGAACCAGTTGATGGATAAGAACCGATATCCCTTGCCGAGGATTGATGATATGTTTGATCAATTTCATGGAGCACGAGTGTTCTCGAATATTGACTTGAGATCAGGATATCATTAGCTGCGCGTGAGACCATCGGATATACCGCTTACAGCTTTTCAGAGCAGATATGGTCTGTACGAGTACTTGGTTATTCCGTTCAGACTCACGAACGCGCTAGTAGTTTTCATGGCTCTGATGAATCATGTGTTCCATCCGTATCATGATTCTTTTGTGGTAGTATTCATGGACGACATCTTGGTGTACTCTCACACTCGACACGACCATGCCACCCATATTGAGATCGTATTGAGTACACTGAGAGAGAATTATCTATATGCTAAGCTCTCGAAGTGCCACTTTTGGATAGACCAAATTCAATTCCTGGGTCATATCATCTCAGAGGTAGGAGTTTCAATAGACCCAGAGAAGGTGAGAGAAGTAGTTTCCTGGGAGCAGCCTAATAACGTGTTTAAGATACGGAGTTTCTTAGGGATGGCTGGATACTATAGGAGTTTTATACAGGACTTCTCCCACTTAGCTATGCTGTTGATAGGCTTGACTAAGAAGGGTGTGAAGTTCGTTTGGTCGGAAGCTTGTGAGACAGCTTTTTAGGACCTGGGGGGAAGGATGACATCAGCTCCTATCCTGATACTCTCAGAGTAGGGAAGGAGCTATACAGTTTACTGTGATGCATCAAGGATTGGGCTGGGAGCAGTTTTGATTCAGGGCGACCGAGTTGTTGCGTATGGGTCTCAGTAGTTAAGGCCACTTGAGAGGAATTACCCAATACATGATATCGAGTTGGCTGTAGTTGTGCATGCTTTGCGCTGTTGGAGACATTATCTGTTGGGAGAGCATTTTGTGATTTTCACCGACCACAAAAGCCTCAAGTATATCTTTACTCAGCGCGACCTGGATCTAAGGCAGAGAAGGTGGGTTGAGTACCTACAGTCCTTCAATTTTGAGCTTACCTATATGCTAGGTAAAGGTAATGTAGTAGCTGATACACTGAGCAGGAAGCCTCAGATGCAGGTAGTACAGGAGGCCAGTGGTGAGTGGGAGCTCATGGACTTTTTCTCTGAGATGCATCTAGAGGTGCATGATGGTCAGGGGCAGACTTATCTTTCATCTTTAGCTATGAATTCTACCCTCCTGGATAGAGTGAGGATGAGATAGCTATCAGTTTCAGAAGGCCTAGTTTTACGGGAGTCAGTGGCAAGTGAGGACCCTCCTCATAGTTGGACGATAGGCAATGATGAGGTTTTGCGTTTCCATGGATGAGTATGGGTTCTAGGGGATATACGCAAGGAGATGATGTGGGAGTTTCATGCTTCAGCTTGGGAAGTTCATCCTAGGGTTACCAAGATGTACCGTGACTTGAGACGTCAGTACTGGTGGCCGGGTATTAAGAGAGAGATAGCTGGTTTTGTTATGAGGTGTTCCACCTGTCAACAGGTGAAGGTGAAGCACCAGAGACCAGCTGGGCTGTTACAGCAGTTACCCATTCCAGAGTGGAAATGGGATGATGTCGTGATGGATTTCGTGACGGGGTTACCGAGGTCACTTCATAGAGATGACACCGTGTGGGTTGTTGTGGACAGACTCACAAAGGTAGATCACTTCTTGCTGATCAAGGAGACCTTCTGTGTTGACGAGCTTGAAAGGATGTATATCCGAGAGGTCATATGTCTTCATGGGGTACCACGTTCAATCATTTCAGATAGGGACACCCACTTTACGTCTCGTTTCTGGAAGAGTTTTCCGACGGCACTGGGTACACAGGTGCTTTTGAGCACAGCATACCACCCACAGACCGATGACCAGTCGGAGCGTACGATACAGGTGCTAGAGGACATGCTACACGCATGTGTCCTAGACTTTGGGGGCTCTTGGGAGAAGCATATACCCTTATTCGAGTTCTCCTATAACAATAGTTTTCACGAAAATATTGAGATGGCTCCTTACGAGGCTTTATATGGTAGGCCATGCTGTTCACCTTTGTGCTGGTTAGAGGCAGGTGAGATAGATTTAGTGGGACCACAGCTCGTTCAAGAGACTTCTGAGCTGGTCCAGTTGATTCAGAAGCAGATGGCTACCACACAATCTCGTCAGAAGTCTTATGCTGATCACCGCAGACGACCTTTGGAGTTCGTGGTTGGGGATTGGGTTTTTTCTAGGTGTTTCGCCGAGGTTGGGACACAAGTGGATCAGGAGACATGGTAACCTTTCACCAAGGTATGTGGGGCCATTAGAGATTCTGGAGAGAGTCGGGCTGGTTGCATATCGGTTGCAGTTACCGCAGCGATACCGAGCCATGCACGCCGTGTATGGAATTCTGTTCGGGAAGAAAATGGACTTTTAAATTACACGATGTGTACTCTGAGTACACGCCGTGTAGTATCTTCCCATGTCTCAAACCATGTGGGCGGCGACACGGGGTAGGGATGTGCATGGGTAAAACACGCTGTGTACCGAATGGACATGCCATGTAGTGTGACCCGGAGTCCGGCTGTGTAACTAACAACATGGGTCGGTGAACTCCTGTACAGACCACACCGTGTCAATGCTGGACACGCCGTGTAGTGTGACCTAGGGACTCAGCCGTGTAACTAACAACATGGGTCAGTGTCACCTCTCCCTGAACACGTTGTGTACCTTTGAGACACACCTTGTAGTCTTGTCTGAGGACAGACTGTGTGGTGTTAGCCGTGTGGCTGGGAAACGGGGTTGTTAACACGCCGTGTGCGGGTGTAACACGCCGTGTAGTGTCAATCCGGGTAGTCGGCCATGTCACAAGTGACACAGGCAGTTGGAAAATAACACTATACACGCCATGTAGATTAAGTACACGCCGTGTAGTTTTGTTTAACGGGAGCCGTGTGGCTTAGCCATGCAGAAGGACCCGGGAAGGGGAAGGGAAGTGAAGTACATGCCGTGTATTCAGTGTACACACCGTGTAGTCTTGTTTTGAAAATTTTGAGATGCCTTCTTTATCTTGTTCCCTTTGTGGTTTCTTCATTTCAGCCTGAATAGTCTTGAATCTAAGGCGTGCTTTTGACCTTGTAGTGTCATGCCGCCTTGACGACCACACGCTGTTCTACAAGAGAGCGGTGACGACTTTACTCCAGAGATGGTGGGCCACAGGCCACCGGTTGATCCTCCAGTAGAGCCAGATGCGGCACCAGCTGTTATAATGTACACCGGCGCGGAGGCGCAGTTCGGTGAAGGCTTATTGCGATTCATGCAGACCTTTTAGGGAGTACTGCAAGCTGCCACATCTATGGCCGATCTTACACGTATCTTCCAGAAGCAGCATCTGGCTACATTTTTAGGGGATGGCAGACCACAGGATGTGGAGTCTTGGCTGGGGTCGATGCAGACTATTTTCGAGCATCTTGAGACGCCACCAGGGCGGATGGTCAGGCTCGTGACATACATGTTGCGTGATTCCTCCAAGAGGTAGTGAGATATTACCACCCAGTCAGAGCATCACAGGGACATGGCGTGGGAAGACTTTCAGGCAGTCTTCTATGACTTTTTCTTCCCAGAGACACTAAGGGATGATAGAGCTCGAGAGTTCATGAATCTGCAGCAGGGCGCTATGTCAGTGATGGACTATTCTGCTCGTTTTACGGAGCTTCAGCGCTTTGAACCTGTGCTGGTGGGTGATGAGACGCTGAGAGCTAGACGTTTTGAGGATGGTCTTCAGTATGACATCCGAGCGCTGGTGAATGTCTTCAGGTTGGCTACTGTACATGCCATCATGAACCAGGCGCTGATTACGGAGAGGAACCTGCGGGAATCTAGTGGTGTGGGCCCGGGCGGTTCAGCACCAGTTACTGGTACTATTTCCGCTGGCAAGAGGAAGAGACATATAGAATTCTCTTAGGGTGGAAGTACCAGCCATGAAGCTTCTTCAGGTGGTCCGATCAGGTGCTACCAGTGTGGCAGAGAGGGGCACAAGAGACCGCAGTGTCCACGAGACTGTAGTGTCCACGAGACTGCACCCACCTTGTGATTAGGAATTATGACCTTGTGATTGAACATGTGTCACTCCTGTGGGACCACACTCACCCATATTATAAATACTGATACCATCCTTCCAAGGTGTTTTAATCACATTCGGAAGAAGAAAATCCCCATTCTCATCAATTCCCCAGGAAACTATAACCATATGAATTTTATCAAATCTGTTGTTCCTTAGACCACACATGGACACTCACTAGTCTATAACTCAAAGGTATCATGCATAACAATCACATACCACCCCAATCCCATTCAACCCCAAAAGGTGTACACTATAGTATAGGCCAATCAAACAATCCAAATAATTATCCCATTAGTCAACATTATCAATCCTAGGATCACACATATGAAAAAACAACTAAACAAGAAACTTCTAATGTAAAAATCATCTAAATGGATGAACTCTTATAACCTTTTCAAACAACTCAACATCCCCCACATGTTGAGAGAAATTACATGATCTCCCACCAACCAAAATCATTTACAAATCAATATCATCCACCAATTATATTATCATTCCACTGAATACACATATGAAATACAGAGGTCCATGTATCTTATTGATTCTTCCCTAAAAGACACACCTTTTTACTTGAAGAACTCTAATTACTCTACGCCCCAAAAATACAAGGCACCTCCACACCACTACCATATACCTAGTAGAACCTCACATGCATAAATATGATAAACTGAAGTATCTTCATAGTGTTTTCCATTTCTAAGAAACTAAAAAAACACATTATAACCCTTGTCTCCAATTTCCCTTATATAGTTCATCTCATAAAAATCAAAGTACTTGGATCATTAACCTCCCAAGCCATATCTCCAAACACCAAGCCCTATCGCTTAACCCATGGGTCATATATGACGTACATAATAAGACATGGGGAAACATCAATGCTCCCCTCTCAAAATCCACACTGAAGCTCACATGTCAAACCACTGATTCTAGGTTTATCACATATACATAAACACATATCAAGCATCACATTATATGCCATCATCATACTCAAGAACCGATCTTCACTGAGCATATATATACAAGACTACCCCCATGAGGATCATAATACCATATATATATAGCATCATTATATGATGAATTATATTAATTATACCATATACTTATGGTTTGGTTAAGTATAATTCTTCCAATAAGATATATTGGAAAACACAATATAGGTTGTTTTTGACACATTAAATAATCAAGCCCATTTTTCTAATTACCCGCAGGGGGTTCGTCACCAAGGTATCAAATTCCTCTACTGACCTATTAGGGTCACTATACACCCTTTATTAATAATTCATGGGGAAACATCTAAGATCCCATCTCAAAATTCACATAGAATCTAACATACCAAACCATAGATTCTTAGTTTCTCATAAATATGTAAACTCATAACAGGAATCACATTCCATGTCATCATTTACTCAAGAACCAATCCTTAGAGATCATATATATACAAGACTACCCCCTTGACTGTCATAGTACCATACAGATATATATATAGAATTATTCCATGATGATTTATGTAAATTATAACATAGAATTATGGTTTTTATGTTTAATTATTTAAATAAGCTATATGGGAAAACACAATATAGGTTGTTCTTGACACTTTAAATAACCAATCCCGTTTTCCTAATTATCCAGAAGGAGTTTTTAACCAAGGTATCAAATTTCTCTATCGACCTGTTAGGGTCACTATACAGAACTTACACCCAGTAACTACATAGTTATCATATATATTACTCCCTATGTTGAATCCACATTATTTATCATCAGAGAAATTTTAATGTAGTAAATTGAGTATGATTTCACTACCAAGTTACATAAGAAATATTTAGAAATGTTGTTATTGATACTTTTTAAAACTAAAACTTTTCATCAATTATATAACTAAAACACAACACACATATTTCATGTGAATCCTACATGTCAAAAATTAATGATGAACATCATCCTCTTACTAATAGGCTAAGAGATGGAAACCATGTTAAATCATAAAATCCAAAAAATTCAAGTGAAATATACTTGATCAAATCAAGAAAGTGTTACATTGAAAACGAATAACATCAATCCCTAGCCCCTGGAAACATGTACTTCTTATCTAGAAGAGTGTTTACAGCACATAAGTTTGATATCCTTCAAAACCACTAAGACATTATTATGTCACCCATCTACCATCTACCCAAAAAGTATGTCAAATGAAAATTAGGAAAATTATTTGATATCAATCCCAAAAAATATTTGATTCCACTTTGTAATACCCCGATAATGGAACATTGATTAGTTTCTGGAATATAGATTCATTTGGACCTCAGGAACGCCTCCCTATTTTCCCGATGATGAAAAATATCAACAAGGGTTAAGGGTGTTTCATGGGGAGATTATACCCACACATCAAAGTGTGCAATAACGTACAAAAATAAACAAAAAATTATCCATAAAAAAACATCTATCAAATTAAGTAGTAGGAATAAAAAAATCCATCCATAATACAAGAATATGAAAGAAAATAGTTATAAATAATCACAACCATGCGAGTGTACAAAAATATTGATTTCCCATTAGACTAATCATATATATAATACATAAAAGAATAAAAGAAATTGAGGCTCTACCATTATCCTCGATCCATAACTCATCATAATATTAAATATAGTATGATAAATCCAGATTGATCATACGATATAAGGCCTCTACCTAGCCAAAACCTATAATCAATGAAGACTAATCGAATACCCAAGTCTCATGGCTGCCCAGTCAGGGTGTGGGAATAACTCAAAAGGGAACAACTAACATTGTCCTGTAAATAACTAGTAAATGAAATATACACATGTGTTTTGATCATATAAATAAATAAATAAACTATAGAAGTAAAAAAAACCACCATCAATATTCAGATCCTAAAGTGATACTAGAGGTCAACTATACATGCTTCAGATAGTGTTAGAGCGTCTCTAAGCACATCACATGACCATTAAAACTAGTAGAAAGTGAATAATACAACCCCTAGAAGGTAATAATTGGTTATTAGTAACCATAATGTATAAATATGGACCTTATGGAGTAATATTAGGCAATCTAGTGTTTATAAGGAATAAACATGACCCCTAGGATGTAATCCTAGGTTTTTAATAGAATCATGCACAAAGGCAACCATATGAGGTAATACTAGGTGATAAATAATTCCAAGAATCCTACCTAAGACCTATAAGGTATGTTATGGAAAATCTATAAAAAAATGATGAATTATCTCATAAATGAGGGTAAAAGAGAGAAATATATAGAACAAACAAGAATAACAACATCATGGGAAACCACAATTTACATGGTTTGGGAATTATTCCTATATCCATGGAGAGGTAGAATCAAGTTACTAAAATCAAGAGTAGAGATTATAGGTTTCAAACTCTATATACAACCCTATATTGAAATGATATCATAATGTAGATGATTCAATAGTGCCAAAAATAGCAAAGTATGTTCACCATTATACTGTAATTGGTGGTAAGAAGTATACATAGATACATTGTCACTGTCGTAAAAGTCTAAGATACAATAGTTTCATTTTAGCAAAACCTACACTACTATAGTTCCCTGTCACTATCACGAGTCAACTATCATACATTGAGTTATCATTTCTACACTACCTAAAAATTTGGGCCACTAATAGTTGTCCAATCACCATCTAAGTATTGGGCTAAAAAATCCAACAAGTAAATCCCAGGTGATTGATAATGGTTGGAATCATTAGCAACCCCTATGAGGTAATCATAAGTGATAAATAATATTAGGTTTCAGCATATACCCCTAGTAGGAAATCCTAGTAAATCATAAGAATTAGGAAAAACTTTTTACTCCTAAGGGATAACCTTAGGTAGTTATACTCATTGAGCATCATCACTAACCCCTATGAGGTAATCCAATGTGTTCAATAGAATCATGAATAACTACTGAATCCTAAGGTGTAACCCTAGGAAGTCAATCATAATGAGGTGTACAAACTAAATCCAAGGAATATAAGGCATCCTTTATATGAATTAGAAAATTATAGGGGTAGTACATCCCTCAGATGATATCTTATATAACATATCTCCTATGAGTTGACCATCATCCCAAACTCATCTCACATAACTAAAGTCTAACTCTCAAGAACATGAACTTTCAATATTACAAAAAAATATAAGTCTAAAATTATTAATTAGGGTTTTAAGGTGACACCTAAAATCATCATTACCCATTTCCTATATGCACCCTCGCTAGGGTCAACAAATCACAAGGGAACCCAATATGGTCTCCTAGGGCACATAATAGTATTGACACCCTACCTAGGCTGATTTATCTCAATATCTTCTCTTAGGCTCAATCCTGACCCTCAGAGTTAATAAAATCCCTTTGTGTCATCATCATCACATAACAACCTTATTTTCCTTAGAGAACAAGCCTCACTTGAATTGGTCTCTAGCGATGGAATAAGGCCCATCTCACTTTCTTGGGTTATCTCATGTTAGTCCTAACACTCAAATCATCCATAATTTCCAAAATGTCAACCCACCTAGGTAATTCCATCCCCTTGGGGGTGAAACTATCTCCTCATGGTCATAAAAACTCACCATTAGTCTATAAGGAATCACACTGTTCTCATGTGTCCTAATTGGGATAAACATTCCAGTCCAATATCCACCTATACTCGGATGTGATGAAGGGACCCTATCACTAGGTTCACTACATAACAATCATATCATCTCATTAAATTCACTCTCCCTCTAAGTCTATGTTTTATAGTTCATACATTTATAATCATACCCTCAACCATCAAGGACCAAGACAATCAATCCAGTGCACAAGGGTCCATCAAGGCACTTGGAACATTGTGCAATTCACTCAAATACATTCAATTTTAAAGAAAAAATTAATTTTTAATGAAAATTATATTTCTATTAGTAGAGAGACAATATATCAAATACATTTTAATAAAATGAATTTGTCATAGGAGTATGCTTATGGGACATTGACCTCAATTCGAAGCCATTCCCTTTTCAATTCTATGTCCTGACAGCTTGACCTTGGCCTTCCCAAGTCTCAGATCATCTCTCAAGAACCTATATTGTATCAAAACCATTGATTTAATTAATTATAATTATTAATAATTAAATAAAAAATTTATTGTTAATTAATCATATTAATTAACTTATGTAAAACAACAAATTACTCACCAGGAACACTCATCTCACTAAAACTGCGACCAACCACCCATTGAAGGTCTATGTTGTACTCCTGACACCATCATGAAAAAAACATAACACATGATGTCAATTCAATAATCTAATTTAATTAAATTTAATATAAAAAACCTATTATAAATCATGTTCTAATGTACCTCAATCAAAAAACATGTGGTGATATGAAGATAACATCTTGGTATATCCTATAGCTAATCCATATGAAAGACCTATTGTTATCAACCGATTACACCATGATATGGTGGAATCAACATCAAAACCCTAAACTAGGACACCAAAATTAGAGAGAAAGTAAGATAAAAAAATGAAAAAAGAAAATAGATGTAGTGACATACCAAGAATAATTAGAAATTCTAATAAAAACATCCCTAATTGGAAGGTTATTGGATATGAAAAAAGGGAGAGAGGCCCCCTTGGCTCTTCACTTATGATAGAATAGGGAGGGAGTTTTCCCCTTTTAAAATTCTTGTGTAAGAATTCTAATTTATAACTTTTAATGAGCCTCATGATTTGGATTCAATGTTTCCTAAGTTACACACCAAATGTGTGTTTGTAATTTTCCAACCATACCCCTTGCGCACGGTTGGGACACATGGTTTAAAAAACTATGAACCAATAATAAAAACACCTCTATATCCAATATATAAATTTTTTCAAGGGTTGTTTTCAACTATGTGGAAAAATATGCCAAGTATCAATATAAAACCATGTTGCATAGTTTCCCTTAGAGTCTACATGGTTCACCCTTTTTCGTGTACTAACCATGAAATCTATCCATGCAATTTATAAAATGTACAATAAACATCCTCATGATCAGGGTGATTCACGATTTCCTCTAAATTGTGCACACCAATTAATTAATTAGGTTATAAATACTCCAAAACATCTAAATTTTTCCCCAAATACCTAGAGACTCACTTGATCTCCTGAGGCACCTCTTAGGCCTCAAACCATATCCCAAAGCATCACCTCAGGGCACTATAACCCTTGAAATTTATATCATAAACATGATTCGAAAAATAACACCTACTCTAATTTTCCAAAAAATAAAACAGCCCTAGAAATTCATCACTTATAATGGAGTTGGGTTTTATAGGTTTATCCTTGAAAATGATGGTTCTTGAGTTTAAAAGATATAGAAGTATCTATTTAGTATAAAAGATGTTCCTATATAGTAGTACTCAAATTAGTAAAATATCTTAATGATTATGAAATTCAATAAAGGCATGATGAATTCTAATTTATTTGAATACAGTGATGAGAAAAATCTCTTCATTATGGTTATATGTTTTGATTACATAAATATTTCTAGAAAAAAATAACAAAACATTGAAAAATCTTATACTAAAATGATAAAACACTTTAAGATGTTTATGATCTAAGATATGAATTTATTCATTGGTTTTCTAGTTATAAATTTAAAAGGACCAATTTTTCCTTCATAAGAGAAGTATAATCATGATTTTTTAAAGAAGTTTTCAATTTAAGAATCAAGAGAGATATATACTCCTATAGCTCTTGGGATTAAGATGTCTATTTATTAGTAAGGGGGATTGTATACTAAATTGATTTTTAAAGGTTTATTTTATTTCTACTTTACTTGATGACATCTAGACTTAACATCATATTTTCTATTATATATATTTTAAAAATTGCAAATAAATATTAAGGATTCATATATTATAGTGAAAAATGTACCTTTTTATATATCAAAAATAATATTAATATTAGTTTGAGGTATTATAAGAACACATAATTTAAATTTTATGGCTATACTAATAAAAATTGTTCCAGAGATGTATGAGATAAAAAGTCAAATTTTTGACATGCATTATTTATTGGAGAAAGCTGCATCAAGTGTCACTCTTATAATAAAAATTATATCACATTGATCATTATAGAATATGAGTATGTTTTTTGTATCTTAATTCATGGAAAAAAAGATGTGTATGAAGTTGTATCTTGAACATATTAGGGAAGATGTTTCATACACATTGATAATTATATGAAATAACTAAAGTAAAATTAGTTTCTCAAAGATTTCAGTTCAACATTCAAGGTTTAAGAGCATTGATATAAAGTAATAATTCATTAAGGAGATGTTAGAGTTTAGTGAGGTTTTATTAAACTATGTTTAATAAAAGTTAAAAGTTATAAATATCTGGATGAATCCCATAATGAAGTATGCCTTCTAGAAATTAGTAGTGTTATTGGTAGCGATTTCTCTCCCAAAATCCTTGTATGTTTTCTTATGTGCTTTCCATATTTCATTTCATAAAATGTGTTAACAAAGGGATGGAATACAAAAGACCTATTCTTAAAAAGGAGTATTGTGAGGACCAAAAGAGTTTTAGATACACTGAGGGGGGGGGGGGGAGGGGGGATGAATTGGGGTATGGATATTCTTTTCAAAAATTTCTTGCCCCACTGGATCTCACCAACAATCTATATTTTTCTTGAATTTTCAAAAGAAACTTTTAAATGCTAAGTGTGAAACCTAAAAATTCCATCCAATTAAAATCATAAAATAAGTAATCCCAAATCAATAATACTAGGAAACACCCCTCCTGAGAAACTAAACCGATATGTCAAGCCTTCACCTTTGTATGACTGCTCGAATAGCTATCTTGTGCAGTTTTGCAAAATCTTGGTACCGATGGAAAATCCATAACATCTCTTTCATCCAAATTTGAATGAAAATGATCTGGTGAATGATTCATATTCTGAATCCTCTTCTGAAGATGATCCTTGTAGTGTTCTAGTTTCTTTCTTAGTCAACATTACAAATTTAACAAAATTCCTATATGCTACCTCAAATTCCATCCATTTCAGATTTCAAAAACATCCCCTAAAAGTTTTTAAATTTCAAATTCAAAAAGTCACCAAAAATCCATCAAACCGATATCAAGCAACGTGTTGTGCTCTATCCAAGACACCAAATATTGAGGACCACTCACTTCCCCACCTCATCAGGTCACCGACTGATCACCATCACCATAAACACATTAACATATCACCAAGGTCTTAATCCTCCTAACCTTGTCACAGTCCGCCTCTTCTTCGACGTCCACCGCCTACAGAAAAAACCAACACTGCCTGAACCAAACACCTTCATCGCCGAAATAGGCCAACATCACCGTTGATCACCCTAAACTAGCCACTCGATCTCACATCCCAAATGACCATGAAGACCACCACGCTGCTCCACCTCATAGAGAATAGTGGAATCCTAGAACCAGAGTAGAGAACCAAGCTAACAAAGCCAAGAAAAATCCATGGTGATACATGGATCTTGACCTCTTTATTATAAGGGTTACTTTATTTCTTTCTAAGTGTTTATTATAATCTTATTATTTCTTTATTTATCTAATTATGATGAATTTAAAGTAAATAAGAAAACCCAGAACACAGAAATAGAGATTTTTACATGGTTCAACCTTGCTGGGCTATATTCAAGGAGTATAAAATGGTAATTTATTGATGTCACAAATCCACTAAGGTTCACTGTCAGTTAAATTTTTGGGTTAGATAACTTATGTACCTAGGATGACTACCTTTGTAAAGTTTAGGGTTAGATCACTACTTTACCGGGGGTAACTCCATAACACTTTTTTGATGGATCACTACTAGTGGAAGGTATCACCTTCTTCCTCTTACTTTTCTCACTGCTCTAAAAAGGATCCATACATAGTTTATGGATATGTAGGTCCCTTAATTATCAATAATGAATACATCCTAAACTGCAGATAGATTATCTGTTGAAGTTACAATATCATCCACATGATTAATACCACTTTACAACCTATTTACTGGGCAACTTCTATCTTTAGCGCGACCTTTGGGTGTCTTACACGCAACATTATAGACTTTCATGCAACATTTATCTTTTCAACCAAGTCTATTTATGCGTAACACCTTTTTCAAGAAACTATATTTATGCACAACTCCTTTTTTGTGAAACTATTACATGATTCAGAGCCCTGAATTTCTATAAGGGCCAATCTACTAAATTGGGGTGGGGAGAGATTTTTATTTATAGGCATTTCCAAATCATTGTGTAATATCCTTATGTGTCTTCCTATATGTGCATAAGATTTATCCTGAGCACATAAAACCAAATTTGATATCACATTGGGTGCGTAAGACACTTTCATGCTAATCAGTTCTTCTTTGGAACTCTGAAACTAACCATGGAAACCCGCTTTGTCAACAGACACAATAAACTGAAAAACACTATAATGTTACCTTGTGATATTTTTACCCAACAAGGACAAACTATAGTTTCTTTCAGCAAGTTAAATCAAGGGGGAGAGGTGGATAATTAGTTTTAAGAGTTGGTGGATAATATTTGGAGAAGAGATCAATTATTGATTCATATGTTTCCAAAAAATAAAAATGTGGTGATTAATGATCCCCGCGAAGGATATTGAAGAGCCCATTATATTATAGTAAATTGATGATTGTTTAATATTGGATATGTACCTATTGAGGTGA
The DNA here is from genome assembly GCA_963277665.1 of Viscum album. Taxonomy (NCBI): domain Eukaryota; kingdom Viridiplantae; phylum Streptophyta; class Magnoliopsida; order Santalales; family Viscaceae; genus Viscum; species Viscum album. The sequence continues at coordinate 1,315,179,731 of OY728129.1, read as the reverse complement.
ATTGTGAAAGGAGGATAAATGAGCTGACATAAAATAATACGTGGTTAATAACACATTGATCTCTTACAGAGTGTTGGAGTACTATCAAAAACACCATTTTATATTATAGTGTGGTGTTTGATAGCATTTAATTAGAGTCATGCTTTGAATAGTTTCTTAAGTAAATTTATTCATGGGATATAGAATCTTTTTCATATTTTATTTACTAAAGTAACATTCATGGATGATTTGGAGGATCATTGGAGTTGAGTGAAGTTGAAAAAGAATAAAAAAATATTGGTAATGAGTTAAAATTTACTTCACTATAACATATAAAAATTAATTTTTAAGAATCTAAATTTTCCTATATAGAGATCAAGGGAATTTTATCATTTCAGTTATTAGTTTCACTTAGGTCTCTAACAGTATACCATAGGGAGGCCTAATAAGGGAATTTCATATCCCATTTCTAACCATGAAAATTCCTATATTAATGTGGGTGTGGAAAACGGGTTTCAACCTTGGAGGCTTGAGGAGGTCAGGTTACACTATGGGGAACATGCATCGATATATGAAAAGTGGATTTCATTTCATAATAGATAAACCCTTTTGTGAAATTATTAGAGAAAAATATCCAAATTGACTCACTGATTTAGAAGATGATCTGAGTTAACCATATTGTTGAATAAGACATGGCACACTATAGGGGGAAATGCTGAGAAAAATGGTCATTATGAGTAGTTTTAGTTGAATCCACATATAATGATATGAAATATCTTGAGGAAACAGATATATAGGATCTAAAAAATGAATGAAACATGTGTTATAAATATCTTCATGCCTTGATAGTGTATTTACTATAAATAATTGATGAGTTTTCTTTCCAAAGTCAATGAAATTGTGAAAAAAATTTGATTTATCCTTTAATTAATTTCAAGTTGAATTCTAAGGGGGTTTTATGAGATTTTAGGTGAAGAACAAGGGTACACATATGATCCCAATTTTAGAGGCACTTAAATTTAGGGAAGAAAAGAACATTTTACTTGTTTGTGTTCACTTTTCTTTCTTGTAATTTGGAGTTTGAAGACATGCCCTTTCTCCTTTTCTTGTTCTTATTGATTATAAAATATAAACATTGGTAGTGGGATAACAACCATTGAAAATTTGGGATTATTCACTAGATAGAAATAGTTAGTGAACCTTATATTCACCCTTGTGATGTGTGTGTTCCTTCTCAGTTTATAACACATCACCACATCATCTCCATTGATATCCTTACTTATTAACTAGAAATAAGATATCATTGTTTGAGAGTTGGTGTTTTTTTTATCATCTATAGGTTCATCTAACTATTGTTTGCAGTTTCCTTCCTCTTGGGCCCACTAGATGGAACTTTGTTAATAACATGACATTGTAGTGTTATAATCATGGTTCCTATAAAAAATCATCAATCCAAAAAATGATTTTATATCATTTTATACATAAAATAACATAATAATCCCAATATTATTATCAACGACCCTATGAAAAATGAATATTTAATTGGGGATATGAATAATCAAGGATTCCATATTCTATATTTTATGATCCTTTTTTAACAACCAATGTTATTAATTATGGTAAAGTGACTCAAAATTACCTAAGATCACTCTTTTGTTTCCAATATCATGATTGAATGAAATAAAGAACAAGATATAGAAATTTTCTAACAAATTTCTCCCCTATGTGGGTTATTACTCATTGGTCTGGTTGAACCCTTTTACAATTTTGTGTCTCTTAATAAATTATAATGATATTAAGAAGATAAAGATATATAATATACTAAAAAAACATGTTGTCTTGTCAAAAAGTTTGATCTTCCTCTGGTTGGATGATAACCACCTTCAAATATTGAAGATAACTTCTCAAGAAAATTATTCACCACTAACTTTTGTGTATGATTTGTTATAATATGAGTTTAGTTGATGATGTTTGTGTCCTAAACATTAACCCATGAATATTATTGTGATTATTTAAATTTAAAGTCTCATATTACCTAAAATAACCAATGAAATAATTGTTTTAACATCTTTATACCAAATACACACCAAACCCATTAACTTTTCAACACTTTCAATATAGATCCACCAACTTAGGGGCCTATCAGATTACACTGTCCTTATAAATAAACTTATATAAATCTTAATTATGATATAATACTTATTAAATAGATAATAAATTTATTTAATACTTTTAAAATCCATTGGTGTCTTGGAACACATAGTATATGAAAATTTATCCAAATATTTTCGGCGTCGTGTTGTCATCTCTCTACTATTTCTTGAAGATAAATTTATTTTGAAAAAACACAGTAAATATAAATTAGATTGAGGTGATTAAAATGTTTTTGAATTGATAAATTTAGGAAATAAATTTAATTTGGTATAATAAAAATCTATTTCTTTCTTCTTTATGGATATAATATGTATTTAATACACCTCATGTAATCTATAATATGTTGTCACACTACTACTGTAAAATAACTTTTTCAAGAGAATCCTTTTGATATATAATTATAATTAAAGTAATTCAAAGATAACTATAAATAGTGATTCATGAAATGTGATTTATTATATCAAATAACAACATGAATATTCTATTTTTTGACCAGATATTTCATTTTTAGAAATATTATTAACTATCCAGAACCTTCTAGAAAACAACTTGAGTTTTTGTAAATCCTTATTTAAATTTACCTAAAAACCTTCATATGATATTAAAAAATCAATTAAAACTCAATTACTTATTCATAATGTTATGATATATATCATAAATCATTTTTCACATAAAATCAAACATCTCTGGACCATGATCATAAATGAATGAAACAAAAAAAAAATTCTTACCTTAATTAATCTTCTTGATTAATGAATTCAATGTAGGATGAATGTCTACTTATTATAACAATTTTTTTAATTCATATAAGTCCATCATGGTACCTTATATCTCCCCGTTAATTATTTTATAATTTATATTATAAATATACCCCTAAAAATTGAAAACACTGTTAATTTCACTAGATTCCTTCCATATCAAGATCTCAAAGTTCTTTAATATATGTCATAAATTGAAAAAAATTATCCACATTATAAATATAGATTGAAACTTTTCAATTACATTTTAAAGTATATATAAATTCCTATATAAATTATTTTCAAATATGGGTAAGACCTCCTTATGTCTTAAATAATAACTTTACTACAATTCATCTAGATAAAATTTTATATTTCCACTTTGAATATCCCCCCTGTCTTCAATAAATAATTTTTTTAATTCTTATTTCATGTCATCATTTTACTAAATAATAAAAATATAATAAAATTAATGTTATTAATAAGACTTTATTATTATTATAGTAAATATTTTGAACTCCCAACTTCACTAGTAATACTTAAGACATCTCACATGGAAATGGTTAAATTCCACTACTATTTTATTAGAACAAATTCCATCATTTTCTCAGTATTGGGTGTTAGTTTTCCAATTAATTTGAGACATCCTAATAAGTTTGGGTGAATTATGTTTATAAAAATTTATATTTCTAATTAATTATTTGATAATTAAACCTCTCACAATATATTCATATTTTGATCCATGAGTTAATATGGTCATTATTATGCCTTTTTAGAGCTCATATTAGATTATTCATTCACTCCTGATCATACACATGCTAATAAACTCATACATACTAATATGTAAATGAATCACATGTATTATTAACTTTTTAACCCATTATATATGAATATAAGGGGTGTGAAAAGTGCATGGACACTCTAAACCAGTAATACTAAACCTCCCTGACCCAATACAAGTTTATAAAGGACACTACATCTAAGGCTCACTACCACATAAGAGTGGATCAAATTCCATTGTATGGAACTCCTAGTTATAATGCGAATCTCACTATTACTAATTCTACTTATACAATAACTAAAAATATATACCTACATTACCATTAGAATATTATGCGTAAAAATAAAGTCACCATCTTATAGAGATCTTCTCTGGATCCTCATCAAGTCTCTTCTACATTGGGTTAACTACATAACCATTATCTAATTTTTTGTTTACTATAATATATATCTCATCTCCTCTATTTCTTATCCTCTCACACATATAGAGTGCTACTTCAGATGTGTAGTGTATCTTTACTCCTCTCTTCTTCTTACTCACCAACATAAAGTGGTATACTGAATAAGAAGTCTAAAACCTTATGTCCATTTATTTTACCAATAAATATTACACAAATTTTAATTATTAATTATTCTATTTTATTATTTTATCCTTTTATATATCTTCTTAAGGAACCCTTGACCAAAATCTCTAAAATAGGATTATTATTGGTCTATACATTCATTCATAGATTTGTAAATCCTAATCAATTTTTCATCTCATTGTATTGCTTGAACCATAACTTCTTTATATCTAATTATCATTATACCATTATGTATAATAAATCTATATGATTTTAGATTCATATATGTGACTATATTTTCATCTTTTTCTCATATAATTTTCTTGTAATAACTAAACATGTAGAGTTTAGATAATCTTTTCTATACCATATCAAATATCCTCTAATAATGTTTTATGTCCTACAAACAAATCGAATCCATTTTATTATTTCATATCAATTCTTGATTGATATCTATCAGTGTGGTTGAAAAATCTCTCTTTTATGAAAAAAAATTATATGAGGATTACTCATATCACTTTCTTTTTTTCTCTACTGCATACATGTAAAACATGTGTCCCACTTTCCTATTCAAGGGATTGATATTATCCAAATCATCCTTATGGATCATTTTATGATTCTAGATAAACAATGAAGAATTATATGAAAATAGATGAATTTGTAAATCATTTCATTAATTTATACTCATTTAGAGATATACAATATCTTCAATTGATATATATGGATTTCTCTTTCTTTTTTATAGAGGTGTTTTTTTATATCCCTTGACGCCTTCCATGAATCATTCAAATTTAGTGATATATTATTTTTACATTTGCATTAGGTAAGTTCCATTTAGTCATAAAATGAAAATTTTATATGTCTCCATTAGTGTATTTAGTTTCCTTCACTAATATAAACTATCCCTAATTATGATACTGACACTTTTCTTCTATACCAGCTCTTATGGGTCATCTCATTACTAGTGAATCCCGTAGTCATAATAAAAAAATGTATCTCTTTCATTGATATCCTCTATTGTATTTTGTGATTGAAATATTATCCATGTTCATTATACACTATTGTGTTTATTTATATATGGAAACTAGTGGTTCCCCATAAATTTAGTTTTAATATTCTTATTTATAATGATAATCCAAAGTAGAGCATTATGGCTCAATTATGATATATAATATCATAGTTAGTGACTTTATCAAGACTTATGATATTTGATTTCATTATTTATAATATCCAATATTCCTTTATCATGCTATATTACATCTAGCAATATTCCCATATGAACACTATTGACATGCTCATCTCTATGTCACATATACAGACTTCCCCTTAACACCTTTTTAATATGCCACTTAGACATTCTTTAGATTAATTTAATTTCTACATCAAATATTATTTCTATCTAAACATTTATAGGTCATTCCCAAACACATGATAAAATAAAAAATAATATTATAATTAACATAATATCATATATTTAGATTATGATTTCCATATAATTCTTCTATCACTACATATACCACCTTTTACAAACAATCTTTCTATATTCATAATCAAATTTATCGATACTAAATATCCAAAAACAACTCATAATACTTTATCATATGAGACCCCACATACTTAAAGTATTTTATAAATTCCAACAACCAAAAAATACAATAAATCATCATCATTCCACACCTTACAACATTCATCCAAAACACACTAGTGGTAATTTCATTATACCTGATATTTATATATATCCACATAGAAATAACGTATTCAAAAAATTATATCACCTTGTTTATTATATTCTGATCAATATATATATTTCTATATATATATATATATATATCAAAAATCAATCAAAAATTTTATTTGAAACAACCATAGTCTGTGTAACCTCTCTATATCAATGAATCACATATTACAATGTGAAACAACACTCTACTTCAAGATATCCACTAATTAATTAGTACATTAAATAATAATTGAAAATACAAATCACACTCACAAAGATCATCATCTAGAATTCCACCGACATAATCCCAAACCACATTGTGAGACATCATAGAAGAATAGATTAATATAGAATACAATAGATCAGGAGACAAGATCATTGGATATGTAAAGACCCGTAAAATTCAAGGGAAAGTTTTTCTTAATTTTCTTTGGAATTTTACAAGAGCGCGGTTTCTGACGGAACCTGATTCCGAGGCCCGGTGTGCCCGGAATCAATTTCCAAAGTTTGGATCGGGTACGTTCAGTGAACGAACGAGCGGGAATTTCTAACTTTTGATCCGGTGCTTGAAATTGAAATCCGAGGACACCGATGAACTCGCAGCGCCGATATTTGCATAAGAAGACCATTTCCAAAGTTGCGTTTTCCTAGGAGGAGATGTTTAATTTTCTGTATGAAATGAAGAGTAAAATAAATTTGTGATACAATATTTATTTTATATCTTTAAAGTGGTTATAATCTTTTGTTGGAAGTTGGGTGGTTTAACCACCTAAGAGAGGATTAAGGTGAGGAGGGGCCCACCCGAGCCCCACCTTTTCAAATTCCATAACTCCCCTCTCTCCCTCTTAAAAGCTTGACAACTTAACACTTAATTAATTATACAACTCATGTATAATTAATAAGTGAGTTTATTTTGAGTTTTGAAATTCAAACTCTTGAATTTCAAAGGTTGGGTTGTGTTAATAAATTAAGTGTGAGCTTAATTTATTTTTTGTTAGTTTCTTTGTTACTTGAGAGGTTTGGGAGAATCGTTGAGAGACTTGAAGATCTTCTTCGTCTTCGACGAAGAACGTGAAGAACGGTTCTTCTCCGACAAAGAACACCGATCCCACGACCTTCAAGACTCGGCGTCCCGGATTCTTCCGTCTTCATCTTCCTCCTCGACAAGGGAGAAGTCGCCGACCATGGTGATCATCGCCAACGACAACGTACCTCCCTTCTTCGTCATAGCGACAAGTGAAGAGATGTCATTTCCTCCTCGGACGCACCCCGACGTCCACGGAATCTACGTCCGACGCCGCGACGCCTTTCTCCACGATAACCGATGTACGACGTCAATTTTCAAGGTAGGGGTTGTTGATTTTTGATTAATTATTTATTCTTGTTCGTGGTTCTAGCATGATTAAAGAGAGGATATTTAAGTTGTGTTATCATTTAACATGAGGGGGCCAGACCGCATGAACACGGCCGAACCCCCTCCATCGTTCTTGTTGATTTATCTTGCGGGTGGAAACAAGGTGGCGTGGTGCCGTCGCACCACGCGGATAATCGTACGATTATATTGCGCGACGTCGTCGCGCCGCGCCGTGGAAGAATCATCAAGAACGCGACGCCGTCGCGCCGCGTCAAGGGGAATCGAAGGCGCGGCGGATGGGCGCGGTGCCGTCGCACCGCGCCGGACGACGAACACCGCGGCCGGTTCCGGGCCGCGGCGAGACGGGAAGACCGGCGGCAGCCGGGCCGCCGGCGCCGGAGATCAAGAAGGGCCGCGGCCCTACGGCCGCGGCGGAGAGGAGGAAGGCGTCCGGCTGTGCCGGTCGCTGGTTCGGTCAGAAGGAGGGACCTGCGGGTCCCGTGTGTTTAATAAAAACGGCCGGCAAAAGCCGGCCGTGATCTGAAAAAAGGGGGGGTTTCACCCACCGCGTGTGGCGCATGAGCGACACCCTGGCCGGGCCGCGCCACCACCGGCCAGGCCGGTTCCAGCGGACCGGGTCGGGTCGACCCGGAATGGGTCGACCCGGTTAGGGTCAGACCAGGGGGGGATCGGGTCGGGTCGGCCCGGACCCGGACCCCCCGTTTCCGAGACAAATTCGGTCTTTTGGCCATATCTTGAGCCCCAGACCTCCGATTAACGAACCGTCTGCGGAAACGCGATCCTTGAATCGAGACGGTCGTTTCGGTATATCGCACTCAAAGTTTCGGAACACTTTGTGTTCGGCCGGGTTGGTTCGTTCACAAAACCAACCGGGCCTTCGGAGCGGAAACGCTCATATCTTGAGCTACGGACGCCCGATTGACGTGCCGTCAGCTTTGTTGTGTTCCTCTTAGTGAGACGGTTCTTTTTACATGCTCCGCCCGAGGTTTGGACGCAGGTGGAGTACGATCAGGTTGGTTTTGCCTTAAAAACCAACCGGGCCCCGGGGACGAAAATGCCAATAACTCTCAGACCGGGCGTCCGATCGATGCGCCGTCTGTTGCGTTGAGTTCCTGTTAACGATACAGAACTTTTGGATACATCAACTCTGGACTTTGTGACAGTTGATGTATCAGCCTCTCGGCTCGTGGAGCGGACCCTCCTGTACGAGCTTGCTGTGTGCGGGAACCCTAGTGCTGGCTGCGACTGTGACTGCTACTGTGACTGCTACTGCTACTGCTACTGCTACTGTGACTGCGACGACGACAGTACAGAGATCCTGTGTGGATTCGACGATGACGACTACAACACTCAGCGATCCTACGTGGATCAGTGCTACAGGTCCTGTGTGGGCCCGATCTTGTGTGGGTCTTTGCGCTCAGCGGTCCTGTGTGAACCAGCGCCTACCGATCCTGTGTGGGTCCTTGCGCTCAGCGGTCCTGTGTGAACCAGCGCCTACAGGTTTTACGTGGGCCCGATTCTGTGTGGTTCTTTTGCGGGGGTTAGTTACCTATCAATCCTTCGTGGGTCCGACGACTTAGATGGATCAGAGATCATCTTTATCGTCCTTTGAAGAAGTATACCTGTGTGAGCTGAATCCTATTGCTTTCATGTGTGGATTGTGTTGTGCTATCCTGTGTGGATTATGTTTTGCTTTCCTGTGTGGAATACGTTTACTTTCCTGTGTGGACAGAGTTGTACTTGGGCTCGGAGGTTGGAGCGTATTTGAAATTGATGACTTAGGTATATGTATGGGCATATACCTAAGCAGTGTCGATTGTTACTTCGTGATTGTACCTTTCTTCGTGGTTTATCCTTTGTGGATTTGAGAGACCTTCAGGGGTCTCGGGGTCCCTACTGAGTAGCTTATACTCACCCCTACACGAGCTTTTCCCGCACTACGTTGTGTTGGTTGCAGACGACGGACATCGTTGATCTTAGCTGAGGCTTGCAGAGCAGGACGGTACCTGGAGGTGGACCACTGGGCGGGACGTGCTCGGAGAGGACGACGGGACCCGTGGAGCAGTGGAGCTAACTGTACCCACCCTTCAGGTGGGATTTCCAGTGGACAGCTCGGTGTAGTGGCTTTTACTTTTCAGTTGTTGTTTTCCCTTTTGAGTTGTACTTTACTTTCAGTTTGGGTTTGTATACTGGCCCATTTACTTTTCCGCACTTTCAGTTGTACTCTGTTCTTACTTAGTGTTTACTTTCCGCTTGCTTACTCTGTGGTGTTTGTTTACTTTACAAAGGCAATGCCTTCCCTTTTTACTGGGATTTACGCCTTGGTGCTAGTCGCCAGCCCCTAGCCTATGGAAGGCGGGCTTGGGGTAGTCACGGCACGGACCCCGAGGGCGGGTCGTGACAAATTGGTATCCGAGGAGTTCGGTTCTACCGTGAACTCTGATATTTTCTATGTGAAGCAATAATGTTTAGCGTATTGAGTGTGGTTATCAGTCCAGGGAGTCCAGTGTTGGTGCGGCGGCCGACGTATCCGTACACCAGGACCATGACTTCTGATTTCTGACTTAATGCACAGAAACATTGATTGCGTGTGTGTTTCAATGTTTTCTATGTAATTTCCTTGTGTCAGCTCACCAGGTATACTGTTTGACCGTGGCGCACCTGTTTCCTATTCAGGATGGCCCCACGGCGGCAGCCAGCTAGGGTTCCGAGAGTCGAGTGTGACGACAGCCCACCGAGCGACGAGGCTTCGGTGCAGGGCCCTTTGTCAGCAGTGGCACCGGCGGTAGTTCTACCTGCCGAGCCCCCGATACTTCCAGCACCAGCCGCTGACGATGCACGTCGCCTTAGCGCACTGCATGAGTTTTAGCGCCAGCGACCGCCCAGGTTTCGCGGGGAGACGGATCCCCAGGCAGCAGAGGACTGGCTGGAGGCAGTGGTACGAGTGTTTAGGCTAGTGAGGACACCAGCAAACCTCATCGTGATCCTCGCTGCGAGCCTACTACACGCAGCAGTAGGACGATGGTGGAGCTTGATGCTCCAGGTGCACGATGAGGCATCTCTACCTTGGACGGACTTTCAGAGCCTCTTCCGCTCGGAGTTCGTCCCAGCCACCCTTCGTGCGGTGCGTATCGAGGAGCTTCTTCAGCTGCGACAGGGCAGCATGACGGTCGCTCAGTACTCGGCGAGATTTACCGATCTCTCGCGCTACTCGACCGACATGGCACGAGACCCATTCTTCCGGGCCCGGACCTTCGAGCAGGGTTTGAGACACGAGGTCAGGGCATCGCTGATCTCCCTCAACATACCGACTCAGACAGGAGTACTGGAGCGGGCCCTTCTGATCGAGTGCTTCTTTGCTAAGTCTACACCAGCGCAGCGACCCACCATAGGGCGGCACATGGCAGAGTCATCTACAGCTGCCAGTCGACGGATGACTCAGGGGTCCAGACAGACCAGACCTTCAGGCAGACGACCTCAGGGCACTGGCTCAGCAGTGCAGGACACACAGCGCGGAGCCAGTCTTTCGAGTGGAAGACAGTGCTATGCATGCGGCGGGCAAGGCCACATGGCTCGTGACTGCCCGACCCGCCATGCAGAGGAGCAGCAGACGGTTGAGGAACCACCTAGGCAGAGGCAGAGGTTCGATCGTGGCGGTCAGCAGGGAGGAGGCAGATGAGGCAGAGGAGCTGGTTGAGTAGCAGGTGGTGGGAGACGCTTTGAGGCTCTACCACCACCACCACCAAGAGGTCCACCCCGACCTCAGGGGAGAGCACAGCTTCAGGCAGCTGAAGCTTACGATCATGGATCTCCGGAAGCGGGTGGACTAGTGCGGGACTAGCTCCAGGCATAGAGGCCTTTGCCCATAATGCCTCTAGCTTCGTAGTTTGTGTTTCATTGTGTCCTTGTACTTTAAGTTGAAGTAATAAAAGACACTTGCCTTGGTGACTTTTGTTATCTTGTCTTTTGTTTGTTTTTACTAAGAGGTTCCGGTTAAAAACTGTTGACTTGACCCTCACTTGCGAGATTTCTACTGGAGGAATCCCAGTGACCACACACTGATGCCGACAGTGTGACTCAACCCTAGGAGGCGAGAGTAACAGTTGGATCTCTTGGTAGCAGTGTCGAGGCCTTACGACGTCATCCATGCCATGAATTAACTAATCATGACGGGATTGGCTGTATTAGGCAAGGAACGTGGTTCATCCTGGGGATGAGACTGGATTTCACTTTTCGGCAAAGGATAAATTTTTGCAGCTAGCCTCTTTGTAGATATCCTTCGTGGATAGTGATGGAGCAGCCTTCCTCCAGTCTCTCACAGTCACCCCTCCTCTACTACAGCAGGTCAGAGAGGCACAGCGTGAGGACGCTGACTGTGAGACACGATGTACACAGATATCCTCGGGACAGACACCTGATGGTTTCTCCCTTGGAGCAGAGCACGACATCCTTTTCAGAGGACGTACCATGATACCAGTCGCTTTGCGAGAGGAAGTGCTGAGAGAGTTTCACACTTCTCCTTTGGCGGTACATCCTGGAGTGGCGAAGATGTACCAGGACCTCAGACGATAGCATTGGTGGCCGGGCATGAAGAAGGCAGTAGCGGAGTTCATTTCTCGATGCCTCACCTGCCAACAGGTGAAGGCAGAGCATCAGGTACCAGCAGGCTTGGTACAGCCCTTGGAGGTTCCGAAGTGGAAGTGGGACGGCATATCTATGGACTTCGTGACTGGACTTCCACGCACTTCCAGAGGTCACGAATCCATCTGGGTGATTGTTGACCGACTCACCAAGTCGGCACACTTCTTACCCATTAGAGAGCAGGGCTCAGTGGAGAGCTTGGGACGTCTGTACGTTCAGGAGATTGTGCGGCTCCACGGTGTGCCATCATTTATCGTCTCCGATCGAGATGCTCGCTTTACTTCCCGGCTTTGGAAGGGGTTACAGGAGGCGTTCGGGACACAACTACGTCTGAGCACAACCTTTCACCCTCAGACGGATGGTCAGACGGAGAGGACCATTCAGACTCTCGAGGACATGCTCCGCGCATGTGTCCTCGACATTGGTCGTAGCTGGGAGGACCACCTACCCTTGGTGGAGTTTGAATAAAACAACAGCTACCACTCCACCATCGGGATGGCACCGTACGAGGCATTGTACGAACGACCTTGTAGATCTCCTTTGTGCTGGATAGACCCTGGGAAGTCAGCACTTGTGGGATCAGAGATGGTCCAGGCCACGACAGAGAAGGTCCAGGTCATCCAGGAGCGGATGAGGACAGCTCAGAGCCGGAATAAGTCTTATGATGACAGGAGGCGGAGGCCACTGGAGTTCGAGGATGGCGACCACATCTTCTTGCGGGTCTCACCTCGACGTGGTATTCAGAGATTTGGCCGAGGCGGCAAGTTATCTCCGCGCTTCATCGGACTCTTCCAGGTCCTCAGCAGGGTTGGCGAGGTGGCTTATCGCCTGGCTCTGCCACCTCAGTTGCACCGGGTGCACGACGTCTTCCACGTATCCCAGCTGAGGAGATACGTGCACGACCCGACACACATCATTGACCATGGGGAGCTTGACGTTGACGATGGGGCGACTTTTACGGAGGTCCCGGTGGAGATAGAGGATCGACAGGAGCGGGTCCTGCGTGGGCGATCGATTCCTCTTGTGCGCATCATATGGCAGCACGGGAATCTCCAGGAGAGCACATGGGAGCGGGAGGCTTAGTTGCGTGCTCAGTACCCTCATTTGTTTTCCTAGTTTTTGATGTATCTTTACGGGGACGTAAAGCCCTGAGGTGGGAGTAATGTAAAGACCCGTAAAATTTTAGGGGAAATTTTTTCTTAATTTTCTTTGGAATTTTACAAGAGCACGGTTTCTGACGGCACCTGATTCCGAGGCCCGGTGTGCTCGGAATCAATTTCCGAAGTTTGGCTCGGGTACGTTCAGTGAACGAACGAGCGGGAATTTCTAACTTTTGATCCGGTGCTCGGAATTGAAATCCGAGGACACCGATGAACTCGCAGCGCCAATATTCGCATAAGAAGACCATTTCCAAAGTTGTGTTTTCCTAGGAGGAGATGTTTAATTTTCTAGATGAAATGAAGAGTAAAATAAATTTGTGATACAATATTTATTTTATATCTTTAAAGTGGTTATAATCTTTTGTTGGAAGTTGGGTGGTTTAACCACCTAAGAGAGGATTAAGGTGAGGAGGGGCCCACCCGAGCCCCACCATTACAAATTCCCTAACTCCCCTCTCTCCCTCTTAAAATCTTGACAACTTAACACTTAATTAATTATACAACTCATGTATAATTAATAAGTGAGTTTATTTTGAGTTTTGAAATTCAAACTCTTGAATTTCAAAGGTTGGGTTGTGTTAATAAATTAAGTGTGAGATTAATTTATTTTTGGTTAGTTTCTTTGTTACTTGAGAGGTTTGGGAGAATCGTTGAGAGACTTGAAGATCTTCTTCGTCTTCGACGAAGAACGTGAAGAACGGTTCTTCTCCGACAAAGAACACCGATCCCACGACCTTCAAGACTCGGCGTCCCGGATTCTTCCGTCTTCATCTTCCTCCTCGACAAGGGAGAAGTCGCCGACCATGGTGATCATCGCCAACCACAACGTGCCTCCCTTCTTCGTCATAGCGACAAGTGAAGAGACGTCGTTTCCTCCTCGGACGCACCCCGATGTCCACGGAATCTACGTCCGACGCCGCGACGCCTTTCTCTGCGATAACCGACGTACGACGTCAATTTTCAAGGTAGGGGTTGTTGATTTTTGATTAATTATTTATTCTTGTTCGGGGTTCTAGCATTATTAACGAGAGGATATTTAAGTTGTGTTATCATTTAACGTGAGGGGGCCGGACCGCATGAACACGGCCGAACCCCCTCCATCGTTCTTGTTGATTTATCTTGCGGGTGGAAACAAGGTGGCGTGGTGCCGTCGCACCACGCGGAAAATCGTACGATTATATTGCGCGACGTCGTCGCGCCGCGCCGTGGAAGAATCATCAAGAACGCGACGTCGTCGCGCCGCGTCAAGGGGAATCGAAGGCGCGGCGGAGGGGCGCGGTGCCGTCGCACCGCGCCGGACGACGAACACCGCGGCTGGTTCCGGGCCGTGGCGAGACGGGAAGACCGGCGGCAGCTGGGCCGCCGGCGCCAGAGATCAAGAAGGGCCGCGGCCCTACGGCCGCGGCGGAGAGGAGGAAGGCGGCCGGCTGTGCCGGTCGCCGGTTCGGTCAGAAGGCGGGACCCGCGGGTCCCGTGTGTTTAATAAAAACGGCCGGCAAAAGCCGACCGTGATCTGAAAAAAGGGGGGGTTTCACCCCCCGCGTGCGGTGCATGCGCGACACCCTGGCTGCGCCGCCGCTGGTCGGGCCGCGCCGCCACCGGCCGGGCCGGTTCCAGCGGACCGGGTCGGATCCGGGTCGGGTCGACCCAGAACGGGTCGACCCGGTTCGGGTCAGACCAGGGGGGGGGGGGATCGGGCCGGGTCGGCCTGGACCCGGACCCCCCGTTTCCGAGACAAATTCGGTCTTTTGGCCATATCTTGAGCCACGGACCTCCGATCAACGAACCGTCTGCGGAAACACGATCCTTGAATCGCGACGGTCGTTTCGGTATATCGCACTCAAAGTTTCGGAACACTTTGAGTTCGGCCGGGTTGGTTCGTTCACGAAACCAACCGGGCCTTCGGAGCGGAAACGCTCATATCTTGAGCTACGGACGTCCGATTGACGTGCCGTCAGCTTTGTTGTGTTCCTCTTAGTGAGACGGTTCTTTTGACATGCTCCTCTTGAGGTTTGGACGCAGGTGGAGTACGGTCGGGTTGGTTTTGCCTTAAAAACCAACCGGGCCCCGGGGACGAAAATGCCAATAACTCTCAGACCGGGCGTCCGATCGACGCGCCGTCTGTTTCGTTGAGTTCCTGTTGACGATACGGAACTTTTGGATACATCAACTCTGGACTTTGTGACAGTTGATGTATCAGCCTCTCGGCTCGTGGAGCGGACTCTCCTGTACGAGCTTGCCGTGTGCGGGAACCCTAGTGCTGGCTGCGACTGTGACTGCTACTGCTACTGCTACTGCTACTGTGACTGCGACGACGACAGTACAGAGATCCTGTGTGGATTCGACGACGACGACTACAGCACTCAGCGATCCTACGTGGATCAGTGCTACAGGTCTTGTGTGGGCCCGATCCTGTGTGGGTCTTTGCGCTCAGCGGTCCTGTGTGAACCAGCGCCTACAGATCCTGTGTGGGTCTGATCCTGTGTGGGTCCTTGCGCTCAGCAGTCCTGTGTGAACCAGCGCCTACAGGTCCTACGTGGGCCCGATCCTGTGTGGGTCTTTTGTAGGGGTTAGTTACCTATCGATCCTTCGTGGGTCCGACGACTTAGATGGATCAGAGATCATCTTTATCGTCCTTTGAAGAAGTATACCTGTGTGAGCTGAATCCTGTTGCTTTCCTGTGTGGATTGTGTTGTGCTATCCTGTGTGGATTACGTTTTGCTTTCCTGTGTGGAATAGGTTTACTTTCCTGTGTGGACAGGGTTGTACTTGGGCTCGGAGGTTGGAGCGTATTTGAAATTGATGACTTAGGTATATGTATGGGCATATACCTAAGCAATGTCGATTGTTACTTCGTGATTGTACCTTTCTTCGTGGTTTATCCTTTGTGGATTTGAGAGACCTTCAGGGGTCTCGGGGTCCCTACTGAGTAGCTTATACTCACCCCTGCACGGGCTTTGCCCGCACTACGTTGTGTTGGTTGCAGACGATGGACAACGTTGATCTTAGCTGAGGCTTGCAGAGCAGGACGGTACCTGGAGGTGGACCACTGGGCGGGACGTGCTCGGAGAGGATGACGGGACCCGTGGAGTAGTGGAGCTAACTGTACCCACCCTTCAGGTGGGATTTCCAGTGGACAGCTCGGTGTAGCGGCTTTTACTTTTCAGTTGTTGTTTTCCCTTTTGAGTTGTACTTTACTTTCAGTTTGGGTTTGTATACTGGCCCATTTACTTTTCCGCACTTTCAGTTGTACTCTGTTCTTACTGAGTGTTTACTTTCCGCTTTCTTACTCTATGGTGTTTGTTTACTTTACAAAGGCAATGCCTTCCCTTTTTACCGGGATTTACGCCTTGGTGCTAGTCGCCAGCCCCTGGCCTATGGAAGGCGGGCTTGGGGTAGTCACGGCACGGACCCCGAGGGCGGGTCGTGACAGGATAAAAAAATGTGATTCTTATCAATAAGATATAAACAAAAAATGAAACATAGTAAACCTAAAAACTATAATACATGAGTAACCAAATAAACCATACTGATGTTCTACCATCACCATATTAATCCATATAAGGAAGGATCTTTCCAAAAATAGAAGGGATGTCGAATAATAGTAATGGTGGGTTGAGCACAGGAATAGAAATAATGAAGCTTTATCCATAGAACAACCACTCAAATGTGTGATTAAAAAAATCAAACTAAAAAATTGAATCAATCCAAAACTTCCATGTTTAAAAACACACTGACCAAGATTAGATTATGGTGTGGAGGGACTCGAAAGAAGAGTAGTAGTTAACATATAACATTTCTCATTCCATGAGTAAGATAGGGTAAGGGGTTAATAAGTACATAGATGTGATGGAGTACTATCACCATAAGAGAACAACTGAGATACACTACTTAAGTTATGTCACTTTGTTGGAACTAAAAAGTTTAAATAATAATTCAAGTTTGTCTAAAATACTCTTACTCTGTCACCACATTTAGGTCTTTCCCAATATAGTCATAATTTTTGTAAAACTCACCCTAACTATGAGAATTCCTCAAGATCTTACATAAAAATTCAAAACATATTGAGTAAAAAAATAAAAAACACAATGGGAGAGTAGAAATTACCATATCTCCAAGAAAACTACAAACTTATAAATTTTCATGAATCTATGATTTCATATAGTCTGGAATATTTATAAGAACCTATAATATAATAAATTTTACTTATTTTATTCATATTGTAGCATTATAAATTTACTATAAAAGCGATATATATACAACTAATATTCAGAATAAACTTAGTATTTTATATACTATTATAATTTCTATATCCCACATTTATCATATAATATTTGTAGTTTAGAGTCTACCCCTCACTTTGTAGATCAAAATATCCTTACGGAAAGATATGGATTTTCTTCTCAATGTGAACTTGATGATTGGGTCTCCATACCCAACTATCCTTCCCATTTATCCTTGTTAATATGAAATTAATGATTCATTACACTTAAAAATAAACTTTCACTACTATATTTTATTTTTCATGATCAATTCCCATTGACTATAACTAATCATCACTATGGGAGATTCCCTAAGAAATCCACTAGTCTATATTTTACTTATATTTCTAGAGGTTCTTAGTGTGAATTATTCTACACAAGTTCACTAATACTCAAATTCTCTCTCTTTGTACAATATTGTTTCCTTTTATTAACCACAACACTATATAATTTCCTATTATATTTCTTAATTTACTCTTCTATACTTTACTATTTACTCTAATATAGAATGTATCATATGCCACTTTCTCCATTTCTTTATCATAGTATTGTTGGGTTTTTTATATTCTATGATCCATATAGACCTACTTTTTTCACTCTCCTTGATTAATTTTATACACACCCATTTTTTACATATTTTACTATAATCCTTCTAGCTAGTCCATGGTATTTGGTTTTTAATATATCTTCCTTTTTAAAATATTGATATGTTTTACTCTTCTAAAACATTTAAAAATATGAACTTTTTATTATACCATATATCTTGTGTTTCATACCTATTATACACTCATTTATCAAGTATGAATATTTTCCACATTAAAAAAATTATCCCTCAAATATCATTTTCTTATAATTTTTAGATATTTATAACAAATTCTTCCAACCAGATACCTAATACCTTATTGATGTATCTCTATAGTCCACATTACCAAAACCAATATTATCATCATTAAATCATTTCACATATGAATCATAATATACATGATGTGTTTTATAGTAGGTTTTCAAATAGTATTATATCTTCATTTCTTAAAATTTAATCTTTGGCTTCATTAATAAAGACTAATATATGTCTATATGTTCCATAGTAGTAACAAATATTTTTATATCTTTCTATTTGATCTCATATTCCATATTTATTGGTATTTGAGATATATTATTTACTATTATTTTTTTACCATTTAAATATTTTCTCTTAAATCTTTATTTACTATTTCTTGAAGTTAACAATAGGTTTCATGTCCACCTTTGTGAGATGTCTATTGAAAACAAGACCATCATTTCTAAAAAAATATGGTTTTTTAATAACAATGAATTCTTATAATATTTATGAAGACTAAACATGTTTTAACTATGTTTTATTTATTTATTTGTAATTTCCTTCCATGAAGTTCAAGTTTACTTTAATATCTAGGAACCTAATTTTTACAATAATCTACTAAACTTGTAAATATTTTATATTTCTGTCATATTTCCAATTAATCATAGAAATATGTTATTATTTAATTTTTTATTGAATTTTCAATTATTCAAATTCTCTATATAGTTCCTTGATCCTATTGGAATTAATATTTTGTTGTGAATTCTTCACTATTGTAGAAGACAATATTGTTTTATCTAATGCTTGAAAATTTTTATCATGTTTCATGAGATTATCATTTTTTTAAAAAAGAATCACTTTATAATTTATAGTTTTTACTTATTTTAGATTCAATGTATATTACACATTCATTTATTTTTGTTGTTAAATTATGTATGGGTACTAGAAATTATTCAAAATAATCTCTCTAATGAACTTATTCTTTGTGACTTCATTATTTTTATCTTTTCCAAAACATCTTCTAGCATTCCTGTTTACCGATTTATATCATTTATTATATACTTGTTTTTCTTATTTTAGTCATATGACTATCATTTATTAATTTAATATTTAACCCACTTTAATTAATGCTTATTAAATTTATCAATTTACCTCATTTAATTTTTATCCACCATTTTCTTGATAAATCATTATCACTTGTGATCTATCATGTGATTATTTTTATACTATTTATTTTCCATAAAAAATATACCCATATCTGTTTTGTTCAAATTTCCAAAAAAACACCAAATTTACTTATATTTTATGTTTCATTACCTTATTTCATAGTTTTTCTATTCATGCACTTCCAAACTATATTTTATATAAAGTATTTTTTGTACTATTACGTTTAAATGTAATTTCATCCAAACAACTGACCTTATTTTTTCTATATATCATTGGTTGTGTAGAAACATAATATTATCTTGAAAACTATATCTCCCAAGGATGAGCATAAAATTTATATACTTCAATATACTAAATAAATTATTATTTAATCATAAATATCAATATATTTAAGAACAAATGAAAAAACTTAATTTCAAAATAGAAAAAATATATCATAATCTCATTTACCCAAATGAATTATTTTTCCATAAAAAATAAGCATATAATGTCTTTTTCCATAATAAAATGATACAAAAATATCACCAGTTCAACATCATTATGAAAATTGTCTTAACTAATAATGAATCACAAAAAATATCTATATACATTTTTTTAATAAATATTATTGGGTTTTGGTTCTCAATGTATTAACCCAAATTGAATCATCCATTGGCCCCAATAAAACCACTAAATGACTTGAGAATACTCATTGATCACCCAGGGATGATGACTAGAAATAATGTTCCAATTAGATCATCTAGGAATGATATTACCTTTTTTAAAAAGAACCAGTGTCATTATTTTATTCTATAAAAAATCCTGCATGACCTGTCAATTTATAACACATCCGAACATATAAAATAAAGAAAAAAGAACCCTTTGGTGGTTTATTATAGTCCCAATACGAAAATATAAAATTAATATATTCTACAAGAATATATATAATATACCACATTTATTTAATAAAAAACAAATTCAGATTCCAAAGAAGGAAATAAAAAATTAGATATATATCAAAATATGACTACTACCAATACTGTCCACCTTTACTCCCTACTTGGTGGAGTCTAATCATACCAATTTTTTTATTTTCTATTTTATAGATCATAAAAGTATCTATCTCCATATAAGTTCTAATATTTTCAATACCACAAATGAAAATACATGTGTGTTGAGGCGTACATGTAGGTTGTGAGTACAAGGACCTAGTAAACACCACCAAAAGGCCTCAACTCCAAAAGTGTATATTTTTAGGTAAATACATGTGTGTTTATCTTCAATATTGAAAATAATAACCTATATGATAAAAATTAATAATAAATAATATCATTTTAGAGATCATCCAACATAAATAAAAAATAATAGAAGAATCAACCCACGCAAATAGTAGAAGTTATCTTATCATGACAATAAAATAACCCCTAGAACGGAGAGGAGTTATATTGAAAGTATTAAATCATAAATCTTGTACCATTAGAAGGGTCCATACCTGTTTCAATGGTCAACTAATAATACTATCATTGACTTTTATGATAGTCTAAATGGTCATGCCATGACGGAAAAGAAAATATGAACATCCTTTAAAATTTAGAAGAGGTAAAATAACCCAGAATAATATATTTAGGGTATTTTAGGGTGACTTAGTACCTATAATATCATAAGTTATAGTCATTTTAAGTATTAATACAGATATAGATTCCATGAAGTAACATATAACATCCATACTAATAAGCAAAACTATAAATCCACATGGAATTAACAAATATATATACTGCTATGTGAAACCATAATTTCACTAAGTGATAGTAGATGACATATATTTCAAAAAATATTATGGAATATAAAATCCAAATGATATAATATAATATAATCAATAAAATACATAACATAATATTTATATTTAATAAAAAAACATATAAGA
Source organism: Viscum album (assembly GCA_963277665.1). Classification (NCBI taxonomy): domain Eukaryota; kingdom Viridiplantae; phylum Streptophyta; class Magnoliopsida; order Santalales; family Viscaceae; genus Viscum; species Viscum album. The sequence continues at coordinate 1,315,158,473 of OY728129.1, read as the reverse complement.
AAGTTTCTAAAATGGAGAACAAATCTTGACCACATCCCATGACACAACAATCTCACATGACATCCTTAGAGTTAGTTATAAATAAAATGATAAATCATATAACATAATTCATCATTACCAATATGACATCATGAAATTATCAAAAGCATTACACCAACCTAGATGAGCCATACCCTAGTGATCATTTGAAATTCCAAAATAGATTCCACTTTACAAACCATAAAATTTTATCACTACAAATGAATAAAATAAAAATATCAAGTAAGCCATTCTAACATATTCATAGATCACCACATTCTTATGGAATTTTATAATCCATATATGGTAAATGTAATGACCCGGATCTGAAGCCCCTCCACTGGTGCCCCGTACCCAGTTCGCCACATGACCTCAAACACATTTCCCCAAATGCCAAAGGCTGCCGACTAGCAGTGAGGGCCTTGGTAAGTTATTGGGGAAACTATGCCCTCATTTGGTAAGGTATAAAAAGAAAATAAATTAGCAATAAATGGAGGAAGTAGTAAACAATACACAACAACTGAAACCCACAGTGGAAGCAATGAATATATAGTAATGATGGAAATGATGCAGAAGGTACAAGTTTTTAAGGAAATCAGAAAACACCACAATGTGATGAAATACAATTAAAAACAAAGTGCTAAAATAGCAGCAACTCCAGCAGCATATCAAGCCTAAGCTTGGTCCCTTGCTCCCCATTTCTAAGCAATCAAGTACTGAAAGTCGAAGGGCACTTGACTTTATCTATCCCTCCAACAACAAATTCTTCTTGGGCCCAAAAGCATGGCCCAAATAGGGTGTGAGATAAAATCCCAGTAGGCAATCACCCAAAGATCTGTTCCTAACAGTCAATGAATTCAACGTCAGTAAAAGTGTAGGAAGTAGGAAACAGAAACACACAGTTGCTACAATCCATAATTCTAGCATATAAAGCACACAAGTAATAGTCAATCAAGCAAGTAGAAAATAGGTAACCCTCTAGGTAGCTCTCACAGCCTAACACCTATGGTTCAACCTACAAGTACCAGCAACCCTCTAGGAGGCACACACATTCTCACCCCTCTGGTTCAGCTAAGAGTAGAATCTCTGAGGAAGCACTCACCGTCAATTCCCATTATAGTCTCGTATCATACTAAAGGATCTATGGGGAAGCACTCAACGTCTCATTCCCCCTGTGGCATGAGTCGAGGAACTACAGACTCTATGAGGTAGCACTCATCATCAATTCCCCCTGTGGTCTCACACCATATTAAAACACACTATGGAGAAGCACTTACGTCTATTCTCCCTGTGGTCTACTACACTAGGTTATCACAGTCCTATGTGAAACTAACATGATCAGCGCGTGTATATCGTCCAAGTAAACCTCAATGCTACTTGTCTATCATTCTAAGGCTCAACAAAAAAACAAAGCAACAGTTCCACTATCCTACAACTAGGCATGGAAACCGGAAAAACGCCAAATAAGAAAACAAGCATGGCAACACCTAGAGTACAATAAAAAATACCATTTACATAGGAAAATACATCTACTCAAGTAATCAATAAAATCAGACAATACAACAAGGGAAATACAGGAACACGCAATACCCCGTTCAAGGGTATTGGTGGAATTTGCACAAAATACTCAAAGAATTTCTTCAGAAAGGCACAAACCACCTACCATGATTCTAGGGGATTGATATACTTGAACCACGATGACTGATTCTCTCTAGAACATAGTATATATGATAAAAAACACAAAACGTTCAACCTTGGATAACTTGAGAAAGAGGAAGAATTGGAAAAAAAGGCTCAAGGATAAGGGAGAACTCACCGCTGTGCTTCAAATACAATCGAACGTGCTAGAATCGGAGAACAGATGGAGAGGCGAGGGATCAGGGAAGATCTGGCCATACGGGTTGCTCTCAGATGAAGAACCTGGGGAAGGGGGGTGTTCTGTCCGTCAGGCCGACCCTAGTGCGTTTAGTGAAAAAAAGAAAAGTACACGGTGTGTAATTTTAGAGTACATGTCGTGTACTAGGTTTTTTCCATACTCTGCCAGAATCGGCCTCCACACCACCCCTACACACCGTGTCTGTGTCCCGGGCACGACCAGCACACGGCTTCGAGCCGGATAAGAGTACACGACGTGTACTCAGAAAGTACACGACGTGTACTTCAAAATTTTCCGGAAACACCATTTTCTTAAAAACTCTAGAAAATGGAAAGGCATACCTAAAACAAAGATCCTTGTTCTTAAAAACATCCCCACTTAAAGAAATTCATCCCCAAATTTCCCTAGCGAGGCATAGAAGAAGAAACCCCAAACAACTCCGACCATAGCGATCGTACATCGGCCTCCCTCTCCCAGGTCTCTTCCTGTAATCGCCCATGATTCCATAGCACCCATATAAGAGGGACATACCACCCACAAATAACCGTCATACTGCGATCGACAATTCAGATGGGATTCTCCTCAAATGATGCATTTAATTCAACTCAACTTCCACTGGCTGAAATACATGATACGGGTCTGAAAAGTAATGTTGAAGTTGAGAGACGTGGAAGACGTCGTGCATAGCCTAGTACCTCTGGGGTAGCTACAACCGATAGGCGACTGGCCCAACTCTCTCCAAAACATAAAATGGCCCGACGTACCATGGTGAAAGCTTACCCTGCCTCCAGAGGTCGTCTCTACTGATCAGCATAATACTTCTACCGAGACTGTGTTGTAGCTATCCTCTTCCGAATCATCTCTATTAGCTCTGAAGTCTCCTGAACAAGACGAGGTCCCAGCAAAGCTACCTCTCCTGCCTCCAGCCAGCATAAGGGTGATCGGCATGGCCTACCGTACAACGCCTCGTTAGGTGCCATCTGAATAGTCGCATGAAAACTGTTATTTTAGGAGAACTCCACAAGAGGTATATGATTCTCCCAGGAACCAACAAGGTCCAGAATGCAAGCTATCATAATATAATCTAGCACTCGGATCGTACGATCAGATTGGCCATCTATCTAGGGATGGTATTTTGTACTCAAAAGTACCTGTGTACCCAAGGCCTTCTGAAGTCCCTGCCAGAACCGAGAGGTAAATCACACATCTCCTTTTGAAACAATGGAGTGTGGAACTCCATGTAGACGTACTATATCTCTGAGGTAAAGTCATCCTAGATCATAGACACTGAAGGTCTCCTTGATCGACAAGAAGTGAGCAACCTTCTTGATCCTGTCGACGACAACCCAAACAACATCATTCCCCAGAGGAAACCTCGGCAACCAGGTCACGAAGTCTATCGCAATATCGTTCCACTTCAACTTCGGAATGGGTAACTGCTGTAAAAGGCCTGCTGGTTGTTGATGCATTTCCTTCACCTGGTAGCAAGTAGAGCATCTCATGACAGAACCAACAATATATTTCTCCATACCTGGACACCAGTACTGGCGATGAAGATCCCAATACATCTTGGTGATGCTAGGATGAACTGCCAAAACTGAGGAATGAGAATACCGCATTAGCTCCACACATATGTCTGCTGGCACCCATACGCATCCCTGGAAACACAAGGTCTCATACTCGCCTACTATCCATCCAGGAAGAGGGTCCTCTCCTGACACACTCTCCCGCAGGACTAAGCCTTCTGTGTCTTATAGCTGCCTCATCTGTACCCGATCAAGTAGTATAGAGGTAACAACTATAAAATATAGGAAATTCTGTCCCTGTCTATCATGCACCTCCAGATGCATCTCAGAGAATATATCCATAAGATTCCACTCACTTCTGGCCTCCTGGACCGCCTGAATCTGAGTTCTACTGCTCAACACATCTTCCACTGCATTGGCCTTTCCCGGCATATAGGCAAACTCAAAATCAAAATAATGAAGATACTCGACCCACCTGCGCTGTCTCAGATTCAGATCATGCTGAGTTAAGATATTCTTGAGACTCTTTTGGTTAGTGAAGACCACAATGTGCTCTCCCAAAAGATTGTGTATCCAACAGCGTAAGTCAAGAAAAATAGCTTCCAACTCCATATAGTGCGTATGGTAGTTCCTCTCATGTGGCCTCAACTGCCGAGACCCATATGCAATGACTCCATCTACCTGCATAAGTAAAGCTCCTAGCCTGATACCTGAAGAATCCCAATAAACAATGTAGCTCTTGCCTATCTCTGGAAAGACTAGTATTGGTGCTGACATCAATCTTCCCTTCAGGTCCTGAAATATTGACTCACAAGAATCTGACCATAAGAACTTCGCCCCCTTCTTGGTCAGACCTGTCAAAGGTGCTGCTAGGCGTGAGAAGTCCTGAATGAAGTGTCTGTAGTATCCAGCCATCCCTAGGAAACTCTGTACCTCAAAAACGTTCTTCGGCTACTCCCAGGAAACTACAGCTCTCACTTTCTCTGGGTCCGTAGATACTCTTTCCTCTGAGATGATGTGACCCAAAAAGTGAATCTGATCCATCCAGAAGTGGCACTTCGAGAGTTTAGCATTAAGCCGATGCTCTCTCAGTGTACTCAGAACGATCTCAAGATGTGTGTCATGGTCACGTCGAGTGTGAGAGTACACCAAGATATCGTCCACGAAGACCACAAAGAAGGAGTCCAAGTAAGGATGGAACACTTGGTTCATCAGTTCCATGAAAACTGTAGGCACGTTCGTGAGGCCGAATGGCATGACTGTATACTCGTATAGACCATACCTGCTCCTGAAGGTGGTCAGAGGTATATCTAATGGTCTAACACCCTACTGATGATAAACAGACCTCAAGTCGATCTTCGAGAACACCCAGGATCCTTGAAGCTGATCAAAGAGGTCATCGATCCTCGGTAAGGGATATCGATTCTTGACCATCAACTGGTTTAGCTTCCGATAATCCACGCAAAGACGAAGGTTACCGTCTTCCTTCTTCGCAAACAGGACAGGCGAACCCCAAGGAGAAGTACTGGGTTGGATGAAACCCTTTGTCTATAACTCCTACAAGGTCTTCTTGAGCTCCTGAAACTCAGGTGTAGCAATCCTATAAGGAGGAATGGACACCGATGTCGCTCCTGGCATGAGCTCAATCAAGAAGTCTACCCCACGCTCTGGAGGCAAACCTGAAAAGTCCTACGGAAAGACATCCATGAAATGATCCACCACTAAAGGAAAGTCCACCTGTGAAGTCGCCTGATCATCTAGATAAAGACTAGCAATCTGGGCTATCACCCTTCCTAGTCCATGATGCTCGAGTCCTGCTCGACTCTTCTGAACATCCCATTCGCCTTTATGAAGAAAAGACTCACCCTATGGTGAATCGAAACACACTCTGTGGCGATAACAGTCGACGACTTCTTGGAAGGGAACCAAACAGTCCATCCCGAGGATAACATCATAGCCTATAATCTCTAGGACATAGAGATCCCATAAGAAATGATACCCTGCAACCTTGAGAGGGAAATATCTACACTAGCGTACACTAGATGTACTGGTCCCCAAATGATTCTCCAGTGTCAACGAGTCGATAGAAGAAAAGACACAGAGCCCAATGCTCTCCATAGTAGCAACAGACAAAAAACTATGCGTAGCACCAGTATCGAAAAGAGATGAAGATAAAACTGAGGCTACTAAAATCGTACCACAAACTATAGAAGGGTTGAGATACTGCTCCTAATAGGTCTTCTCCATGGTGAAAGACTGGACTCCACCGCAGCCCTACGCCCCTGGATGACCACTATGAGCTAATACACCTTGCTGGTTCTGAGGGACTGGTGGCTGACCGCCATTGCCTTGACCTCCACCTCGTCCCGAACGGCTAGAAGTACTCCAGTTCCCCGACTGGTGAGAAACTGGTGGTGCTGCTCCTAAACGAGGTGTCATGGAAGAACCCCGGTCACCAGCTGCTGGTGAGAAAACCTGGCAGAAAAACTGAAGCTGACCCATCTTTCCACAAGATCGGCACTCCACAGGGTCTCTCTGGCACTACGGCCTCATGTGCCCTGACCGGCCACACTGGTAGCATACCACTTGGCTGCCTGACGATGCATCTCGCTTCCTCGGATCACCGCGCGTAGACTTTCTACGGTGCTTCTTGCTGTCATCTGAAGGAAAACTAGATCTGGTAGCAAAACCTCCCTGGCTCGCAGCTCTGGATTCTCTCAGATTGCGCTCTGCAATCTATGCATGGTTGACGATGGAGGTGATAGAAGTCAACTGGAAGATATTCACCTATGAGCGGATCTCCCCGCCTGAGACCATCCTTTAACCTCCTTGCCAAGAACACCCCACTCCCATACCGAAGGGGTGTGAAATGCTGCAGCTCAGTGAAACGATAGGAATACTCCATGACAGAAAGAGTACCCTGCTCTAAGCTCATGAACTCCCGGGCTCGGTTGGCCCTCAGGTTCTCCGGGTAGAAGTAGTCATAAAAGATGCGATGAAACTCCTCCCAATCCATAACCTGCTAGTGACCCACCTGTGATATCATGTCCCACTACCTCTTGGCGGAGTCTTGGAGCATGTAGGTGGTGAGCTTGACCCGCCTCTCTGGAGGTGTCTCCAGATGCTCAAAGATGGTCAACATGGCTTCCAGCCATGACTCTGCAGCCTGTGGTCCTCCTTCCCCTGAGAACGTAGGAGGATGCTGCTGCTGAAAAACCTGAGTCAAGTATTCCATAGTCTTGGTAGGAGGCGGTGCTCCCTGGAAGGTCTGTATCATCCTCATAAAACCTTCCCTAAACTGCACATTAGTGCCTGCAACTGGTATGACAACCGGTGCCAAGGATGGACCGACTGGAAGATCGACAGGAAGTCCCTGATCAGCCATATCTGGCGTCTGATCACTGCCTAACGACATACGTACAACTAGAGGACGTCTCAGAGGCATAGATCGGAAAGATCAAAAGCACACCTTAGATCAGAAAAACAAGGATAGGAAACACAAGAGTAAAAAACGGGAACAAGGGAAGGAAAACACACAAGTTTACAACACACGACTACACGGTGTGTATAAAAACTACACAACGTGTCTTCTTAATCCAAATACATGGGCATGTACCCCTGCCCTACAGGTCATGTAACACCCCAAACTACATGGCGTGTTGACCCCAAACACAACAAGTACTTGAAAACTACTCCCCTACCTAAGTCTCCTTACATGGCTAACCCACACGGTCCGACTTAACCCAAGACTACATGACATGTTTTGAACAAACACGGCGTGTACTAGACAAGGCTTCGGCGGCCCGTGTTGTTAAATACACAACCATCTACACGGCTGAACCTTACACGGCGTGTTCCGAACAAACACGGCGTGTATAGGTGAAGGTGACACAATCCCGTGTTGTTCGTGACATGGCCGTCGAGTCCTGCCCACCAGGTACCACCAGTTGCCCCGCAGACACGTGGTCCCCACCCTGGGGCCCACCCACATGCCTGAATGGGTCATATGAATAATGATTGTCCCCAAAAGCCAACACATGTCCTTTTCAGTGTGCTTTGTCCTCAATCGCACACACTCTGGGAAACTTCCCATAAGGTCACCCATCCTGATCACTACTCCAAGCCAAGCACACTTAACTGTTGAGTTCTCATCAGACATGCTTTCGAAAAGGATGGTGCACCTTGTTGACATGAGTCATATCATTTAGTCATTTAACCATTTATCATTCTGGGGTGTTACAATCACCCCCCTTTAGAGCACAACATCCTCTTTGTGGACACTATATCTCAACCCATGTAGTGCACCACACTTAAGGCTGGGTACCACCTCTGACACCACTTTGTAACGACCCGGATCTGAAGCCCCTCCACTGGTGCCCCGTACCTGGTTCTCCACATGACCTCAAGCACATTTCCCCAATTGCCAGAGGCTGCCGACTAGCAACGAGGGCCTTGGTAAGTTATTGGGGAAACTATACCCTCATTTGGTAAGGTATACAATGAAAAGAAATTAACAGTAAATGGAAAAAGTAGTAATCAATACAAAAAAACTGAAACCCACAACGGAAGCAATGAATATATAGTAATGATGGAAATGTTGTAGTAGGTACAAGTTTCTAAGGAAAGAATCAAACACAACAACATGCTGAAATACAAGTAAAAACAAAGTGCTAAAATAACAGCAACTCCAGCAGCATCACAAGCCTAATCTTGGTCCCTTGCCCCCAGCTCCATGCAATCAAGTACCGGAAGTCGAAGGGGGCTTTCCCTTATCTATACTTGCAAAAACAAAGTCTGCTTGGGCCCAAAAGCATGGACCAAATAGGGTGTGAGATACAATACCAATAGACAATCACCCAAAGATCTGTGCCTAACAGTCAATGAATACAAGGAAAGTAAAAGTGCAAGAAGCAGTAAACAGAAATCACACAACAGCTACAATCCATAATTCTATCATATAAATACAAAAGTAATAGTCAATCAAGAATGTAGAAAACAGGTAACCCTATGCGTAGCTCTCATAGCCTAACTGCTATGGTTTAACATACTAGTACTATAAACTCTCTAGGAGTCACACACAGTCTCACCCCTCTGGTTCAGCTAAGAGTAGATTCTCTGAGGAAGCACTCACCGCCAATTCCCCCTATTGTCTCGTATCATACTAAAGTCTCTCTGGGGAAGCACTCACCATCTCATTCCCCCTGTGGCCCATGTCGAGGAACTACATTCTCTCTGAGGAAGCACTCATCATCAATTCCCCCTATTGTATCACATCGTATTAAAAGACACTCTGGAGAAGCCCTTACGTCTATTCTCCCTATGGTATACTACACTAGGTTCTCACAGTCCTGTGTGAAACTAACATGCTCAACATGCGTATATTGTCCAAGTAAACCTCAATGCTACTTGGATATCATTCTAAGGCTCAACAGAAAAACAAAGCAATAGTTCCACTATCCTACAACTAGGCATGTCAATCGGAAAAATTCCAAACAAGAAAACGAGCATGGCAACTTCCAGAGTACAGTAAAAACTACCATATACATAGGTAAATACATCTACTGAAGAAATCAAGCAACGCAGGCAATACAACAAGGGAAACACAGGAACACGCAACACCCCATTCATGGGTATTGGTGGAATTTTCAAAAAATAGTCAAATAATTTCTACAGAAAGGCACAAACCACATACCTTGATGCTAGGGGATCGATATACTTGACCCGTACGTGATGACTAATTTTCTTTAGAACGTCGTAGATCTGAGAAAATTCACAAAACGTTCAACCTTAGATAACATGAGAAACATGAAGAATTGGAAAACAAGGATCAAGCAGAAGGGAGAACTCACCGCTGCACTTCCAACGCAATCGACCGGGCTCGAATTAGAGAACAGACAGAGGGGCGGGGGCTCAAGGAAGATCTGGCCGTACGGGTCGCTCTAGGATGAAGAACCTGGAGAAGGGGTGTGTTCTGTCTATCAGGCACAACCCCAGTGCATTTAGTGAAAAAATAAAAGTACACGACATGTACTTTTAGAGTACACGGTGTGTACTAAGTTTTTCTATACTCCGCCAAAATCTGCCTCCACGTCACCCCTACACACTATGTGTGTGGCCTGGGCATGGCCAGCACATGGCTTTGAGCCAGAGAAGAGTACACAGTGTGTACTCAGAAAGTACACGGCGTGTACTTTGAAATTTTCAACAAACTACATTTTTATTAAAAACTCCAGAAAAAGGAAAGGCGTACCTGAAACAAAGATCTGAGTTCTTACATTCAATAAAGTATCCCTAATGAAAACACCCCCATATCCAAATAAACCATCATATCAATAAAGTATTTCCCTCTACCTAGTCCCACAATATCACTACAATCTATCGATGTTATATTATAAATAACCAAAACACACTGGTCATAATAAAAATCTTACAAATGTATCTCATACAAAATAACCATAAAGTAAACCATCAAAAATATATAAAATGAACTCGATTATAATGAATAAAAAATAGACATTGAACTCTCATGTCAAAGAAAAATAATGATGTTTTTCAAAGAAGACGTAATGTTATAATAAATTGTATAAGAAAAAAATGAAGATAAATATGGGAAATAGAGAATAACCTACCATATAGATAACAATACATCATTGATACCTAAAATATCTTTTAAAAAAATACCCTTAGTGGTTCATACAATTATACCAATTCTTGATGAATATATCATTCATATAGTTACTCAAGTCCTCCAATATAGTAACATCCTATACCAATCACCCATTTACAAGTCATTACCTAAGTCATCCATATCCAAATATAAGAGGTATAACATACTAGATAAATATATCTATATAATAAATTTACTTTAGGGATATTTTAATAATATTAAGTAAAAAACCATCCTTTTTTATTCCTCATAACCTAGGGATTACATCTCCCCTGATGCAACCTATTAACCAATGTTTATGTGTTATTCATTAAATTATTATTTATTTAGGGTATAAATGGGAAGCAATTTTACATATTAGAAATGAAAAGGGGAAACTTAGGAGATATGTTTAATAATAAATAATATATACAAAATGAAACCTACCTTTGGTTCAATCACTGTTCATATCTTTAATAATATTTTAAATTATAGATAAACAAGGTATCAAAATATTAGTAAAATATTATAAAATTTACTTTTTAAGAACAAAAATAGATAAACAATTTATGTAAGGATACAAATATTAAAAAATATGACACTATATTTATTAGAAAATAAATAATTTACATTGTAACACTATAATGTGTAAATTAAGAAATAGGGTTTTCAGACATAATTGAATGAATCCAAATAACAGTATTACAAGTAATGACACAATTTAGCCAAATAATTCACCTATTAAATCCATTTTGTTTTTATTATTCAATTTTTATTTCAAAAAAAATTAAAATTAAAATTTTATTTTTAAAATAATTTATAGGAACATAAAGGGGTTAATTGGAAATAATTTCGTGAAATGCATCTTCACATCCCTTGATTCATTTAACTAAAATAATCCCCTACACTATGGATCAACTAGGGAAGGGTGGAGAAAGAATAATGGTAAATGGATATATTTTCTACTTTATAATGCAAACTAAAAGAGAACCTCAGAAAGGGGTTGATTTAAAATAAAGACATAAAAGACTAAAATGAAAACTTTAAAAATAATAGATAAACACCATTGGGTACCCAATAGCTCTTCATTGTCCACCCAGTGCCTCATAAATATCTTGAGGGACTCCCACTAAAGTCATGATGCGGAATGCAGTGGGACACCCCCACTAGTTGTCTTATAGTGTACCTGATGTCACTATACCTTGCACCTGGTGGCCTACCTTAATATTAAAAAAACAATACTTATTTTACTCTTGAAATTCCTATAATGGGTTTTCCTCACATTGTATTATATCCTAACACTCAATAGAAATTCTCAAAAATCATTAAAAGTTGTTTTATATTATTTTTAATCCATATATAAAATTAATCCCAAACGTTTCCTTAATGAAATTAAATATTTTAAAACAAGAAATAACATAATAGTAATTTAATAATACCATGGAATATAATAAATTACCCATTATTATGTTTTTACTTCCTAAACATATAAAAAATATATTTATGAAAAATATAATTCTATACCCATTATCAATTCACCATATATATACTACAATCAGACTCTAAATAATCACCACCCTTCCCCTAAAAAACCATTAACTTTCAAACATACTACTTACTGACCAAATTTAGTAATATTAAACATGTATGTTGAAACAATCTATATTACAAACTACATATTACCATTCTAATTCCAACCATATATTTTCCACAATATGAGAATATCTTTGTAACACCCGAGAATTTTATGAGAAATATTTTGTTTTTATGTTATATAAATCATCAAAGGAATCTTTCCCTGCACGCAATCACGACCTTCCTCGATAGCGTGTGTAGTACGCAATACCGAGTTCCACTAAACAACGATATATTATTATAACATTATAAACTAGCCGTTATGAATAGTATTAAATGAATTTTAAATTTTACAACATTATTATTCATCTTACACATTTTCTATAACATGGTAAGAGAACAAAATAAATTTTTTGGGTAAAATAAGTATTTATAAAAAAAAATGCAGTTTTGCCGCCTTTTGATGGCGCACCCACATTAAATCTGGTTTTGACACATTTATATTTTCAATTTGACAAAATAAAATTATTCTTTTGAATCAGGATATAAAAATTTACTTTGAATAAATTTTTGATATTTTTCTGATAACTTTCATATTTTGATGAATAGTAAAAATATGCTAATTTTTAATTAAAAACAACTTTTTTCATTGAGATAATTTATATGGTTAAATTATAATATTGAATGGTTTTAAAGTATATATAGAAAATAATTTTACCATTTAATATAATGTATTTCATTAGCATTAATTTCACATTGAATTCATAGGTAAAAACATTTCAATCTTTAGCAATGTTTTAACTTCTAAAACCCATTTTCTTAACAACGAGATTTATTTTAAATTAATTCCTGCAACTTATATGTTTTGAATTTTGAAAAATGGATTACATATTCAGAATTAGTGGGTCCAAATCATGTTAATAGGCTACTTTTTTATTTTTGGGCATTATGAATAGTAACTACGGTAAATTTTATTTACCATAATTGAAGGTAAATCGGGTAATTAAGGGTAAATATAAGATTATAAAATTACCCTAAAACCTGCAAAAATCCTATTTGATGACTAAAAGTCGACCATTATCATCTAAGGGTCTGATTAGATTCATTTAATAGACTTTTGGCTATGAAAATAATTTAATTATTATTAAAACCAAAGAATGTGACAACATGTCACTTTCTTAAATATTATAAGTATAATAATTTTAATTTGGTGATAAACTTAATGAAACTTCGAACATGAATAGTATCCAGAAATCTAATACAATTATATACATCATAGGAATTTATTTAGATTTTCTAGGGATTAAATAATTATCATTAATTATGACACAATAGTGATGTTGAAATTATTTTATTAATTAAAATATCAAATAAATGGTTTTAAAATATGAAAATAATTATTATATGCACTATTTAATATGCTCCACTAATTTTCTAGATACATATGACATTTCATTAATCTATTAAATCTTTTAGTTCGAACATATCCTCTGTATATATTTTATTTAAATTCAAATAAATGAATAGTGTCAAAATTGACACTATTGTTATTTTATAAAAACAACATATTATAAAATTCTTTAAAAATCAAAAAGATATTTTAAAATTATAAATTAAAATTTATATGGTCTAAAATGTCATAAAGTGTCAAATTATGGAAAATTCATAACACATATGTAATTATTAATAATAATTTAAAATATAGAATATTATTACCACAAATAAAATTAAATTGATAAATAACGATAAATCAAGTTTTTAATGTTTAAAATAAATTCCTAACATGTCTAAATTTTAATGTTTGATGATATTACAACCTTATCTCATCTAAGCTTTGGATATGAGTGATTTTGGAAGTTTTTAGGGGGGGTTGGGATTTAATATAATCTAATATTTCTTATTATTCCAAAGGTGCCCCTCTCCTCCCTTATAAAAGGCCACCTCCTCCCTCTCCTCCTCACACCAATTTGAGCCTTCAAGCTCGGCCAAAACCTGCCAATTTAACTTCCCTACTTCCCTAGAATCATCCTAGAGGTTCTGGTCTTCTTCAAAGACCAACCCTAGTGCCCTAAGAGGAGGTTAAGAAGTGGCGCGTCAAAAGAGGTAATATCCATTACCGATCCTTTCCAAATTCTTTCTTCTTCAACATATTCTTCTTTAGTTGTTTCATTATAAAGTAATAAAATAAGTATCACTCATATACTGATATATTATTATAAGTATGAAACAACCCTATTTCAACATCTATCCATCCTATGGAAAACGAAATCACCGCGCATGCGTACGTACGGAATACCGTCTCCATGCCGTGGTGTAATCTATTTTCCCCCACCACCTTACTTGGATGGGTATAATGATGTAAATAATTACTATATATGATTATTGTAAAGTGATATTGACTCTGAAATAGTATACATACACTCCAATATAATTCCACGATCATGGGAATGATATCATCGCTCGTGCATATGTACGGAATACCGTCTCCATGATGTGAGGCGATTCGTCATACATGATCTTCATTGAATAATGATTATATAAATGAATTGAATGAATAAATATGATATATAGAACACTAATAACATTCTGGAAATAATGTATCTATAACCTAAAGAGAAGAATGAGAATTTATTCGACAAAACACGCATAAGAACAAAAAGTTATAAACACCCGAATAACAAGTAGCAATGAAATATTACTACTAAGAAGCTAAGAATATGACCATATATGATATCATAACAATAATTATGATTCTGGAATAAGTCAATAACATTATTTAAATCATTATACAGGAGGTTCAGACACTTACGAGGCAAATCAGACCTAAGGTAAGAGAAATATCACAATCTCATTTTTATCCGAGATTGTTTATACTTTGGAATTTACTGGGGTGTATTTTATCATCCATATCCATGATTCCTCAATATGTAATATTATTTCCATCCACCTAAAATTGTTTAAATCCAATTTTACCCTTCAGTGAGTTTTTAGTAAAAGATATGGAAGGAATCTTTTTTCGTTTTTCGTACGAGGTACTTTTTTACTTTTTCGACAAAAGTACGAGAAGAATGTTTTTTTAACTTATACGGCATGAATGGATTTTTAAAACATTATTTCCAAGAATCTTCCTTTACAAGTTTTCAAGTTTATTTTTAATCAACTTCTTTTAGTTTAAAATTGTATGACATGTTAAGAAAGGAAAACTGTTTTTGAAGTAGAAAGGATATTTTCTTCAAGAATGGAGTTCAAGAGTTTTATCAAAATTATTTTCCATCTAAGATAATATAGGGTTCTATTTTTATCCCTATTATTACATGGATTTTATTATGTTGTGATGGAAATATTTTTATGAATTCCTTTATCTTATATGAATTGTTTTATGATGTCACGATGTTTAAGATTCCCATTACATGGGTCATGCTATGATGTGTGGTTTATGATTTTGTGGCACACATAAGAATAGTATCATTAAGAGATGGGTGGGACATATATCTCCCTCCAATGCATTGGGTAAAGATTTTATATCTCATGAGATATACATGGCTGGAATGGAAGGTTAAATTGGTTCAGTGAAACAGGACTGAAATGAGGAGTGAACTCGGTTCAGAAATGGACTTTGTCCACTAAGATAGTCTTAAAAATGAGTCTTGACTAATAAGAAATTATTCTCTATGATTATGTGTGTGTGCCACAAAGTTTCATGTTTTAAGTTATGATTATTGGGACTACATTTCACTACTATGATTTATCCCATGTTATGAAATTATGATTTCTTTTACAGGTTAAGATTTCCAAAAGTAATGTTCTTATGTATATGATGTGATTGATATTTCTTTTGTTTACCCTTACTGAGCATTTGAGCTCACCCTTTTTTATGTTTTATTTCCCCAGGTCAGGAAGAAGGTTATTAAGTAGGATATGCCAAAAAGGGACTCTAGATATGATGAAATAAATGGGAGGCAAAGTAGATGCTTTATGAACCAGTTGTTTATGTTTCCCAGTTTCTAAAGACTCTATACCTATACGGTCCTTTCCTGGTTTTGTTAGATGTTGTAATAAGTGTCCTTAAATTCTGAAGCAATGACAATGTATGTAAAGTATGGGTCGTTATAGTTGGTTTCAGAGGAAAGGTATAGTCAACCTTTGGAAACATGGATGTGAAAGCCTTAGTAAGAATCCTAAGGATAAGTCTAAGCATAGAACACAATCTTAGTGTTTTAGAAATGGCCATGAACAACCTATGATAAGACCTTAAGTGTGAAATTTTATCCTTGATTATGTGGTTTTCCTATTATAATTAGCTTTGCTCACACTATTCTTCTTGGTTTTAGTCAATGGCTGGAACCCAAAGAAACCGTGTTAATGCGGAATGCGACGGGAAATGCAATGATTGTCCCCCTGAGCAACAAAAAATTATGGGAACTGGAATGCAAAATCTTGTATCCATGCTCACACAACTTTCTCAAGCTATGAATCATGCAAGACTTCCAAACGAGCAAAGGAAGGAGCAAAATTCTGTTGAATGCTTCATGAGGCAGCGTCTACCTTCTTTCAACAGGTCTACTGATCCATTAGTTGCTGAATAAGAGATTAGTACTACTAAAAAGATATTTTCAGTTTTTCAATGTTCCGAACATGATAAAGTCATCCTAGTAGTGTATCTTTTGGAAGGAGATGCTGATCAATGGTGGAATCTTATTATGAATACGAGGCAAAGAGATGAAATTGAGTCCATGGAATGGGACGAGTTCAAGAACTTATTTTTCAATAAGTACTTCCCTCGTATTCTCCGAACAAAGATGGAGAAAGAGTTTCTTGAACTGAAGCAAAAGGATGATGAATCTGTTGGTACTTATGATGAATATTTTACAAGACTTTCAAGGTACGCTTCTGGTATTATTATCCAACCTGAGAGTAAGATCAACCGATTATTTAGTGGATTAAAACCAAGTCTTAGAAGGGAGTTAGACACATGGGACTTCAATAGCTACGAGGAAATCGTTCGATGTACTCTCAAAGTCGAGATGGAGATTGGAGTAACCCATCAGTCATATGGGTTTGATAAGAAGAGGAAAATGGAATTCAAAAGAAAATATAAAGAGCACACTGAAAATAAGATGAGCTTTCCCTTGTTCTCAAAGTGTGGAAAGATACATGGAGGGAGTTGTCTTAAAGGGACAAGTAAATGTTTCAAATGTGGAAAGGAAGGTCATCGGGCATTTGAATACCGCAATGATGGGAAGAAGATGTCTAATGATGCAAACAAAGGAAGGGACACATAGAATGAACCTACTACACATCAATGTTTCAAGTGCAAGGAGATGGGGCATTATGCCAATCAATGCCCAAATCCAAGGGTTGATGATGATGGTTGACCTCAACAAACTCTTAAGGCTAAAGACAAAGGAAAGTTACATGCAATTTCTATCAGCGACGTGGAGTATGATAACGATGTGGTGAAAGGTACACTTACCATCCACTCTAAAGTAGCAAATGTTTTATTTTATTCTGGATCCACCCACTGCTTTATTTCTGAAGAATTTTCTAAGGATATCACCATATTACCTCAACAGTTAGATGTTGAGTTAGCTGTGACAACCCCTAATGGCACAACAGTCGCATCAACAGTTTATAATTCTTCTCCAATTGATGTTTGTGGGAAAGTGCTTCCTGCAAATCTTGTGATCCTTCCTATAGTGGAATTTGATGTGATTATTGGCATGGATTGGCTTTCTCTACATGGAGATCATATCAATTTCCAAAGAAGGGAAGTCATATTTCATATTCCAGATCAATCTATGATCGTCTTTCTATGCAAGGATGAACATAAACTTCCAGTGGAAATTTCTTCCATTTTATTGGTATTGATTCTACTAAATAAAGGTTATTTATCTCAAATGGTTGGTGAGAAACTCAAAATTAATAATATTCCCATTGTATGGTAGTTTGATGATGTCTTTCCGGAGGAATTACGGGGTCTCCCACCAAATCGTGATGTTGAGTTTTCAATAGAACTCGTACCAGGTGCTTTGCCTATTTCAAAGACACCTTATAGAATGGCCCCAATTGAGTTGTAGGAATTGAAGAAGCAACTCCAAGAGAATCTTAATAAGGGGTTCATACGCCCTAGTACGTCACCTTGGGGAGCACCTATTCTGTTTGTTAAGAAGAAATATGGATCAACGAGACTCTACATTGATTATCGAGAACTTAACAAGATCACTATCAAGAACAAATATCCTCTCCCACGTATTGATGACTTATTTGACCAACTACGAGGAGCTCAATACTTTTCCAAGATTGATCTTCGTTCAGGGTATCACCAATTAAGGGTAAAAAGGGAGGATATAACAAAGACGACTTTCCGTACAAGGTATGGATACTAAGAATTTATAGTGATGCCATTTGGTCTTACTAATGCCCCTGCTATCTTCATGGATATGTTGAATAGAGTCTTTAGAGACTATCTTGATCAGTTTGTGGTAGTCTTTATAGATGATATTCTTGTATATTCAAAGAACAAGGAAGAACATGAAGATAACTTGAAAATTATATTGAAGACCCTGATAAAGGAGAAGCTTTATGCCAAATTTACCAAGTGTGAATTTTGGCTTCAAAGAGTTTCATTTTTGGGTCACATAATCTCAAAAGAGGGGATATCTGTGGATCCAGCAAAAACAGAGGTTATCGAAAGATGGTCGAGACCAACAACAGTGACTGAGATCCGAAGTTTTCTTGGTTCGGCTGGATATTATCGACGTTTTGTGAAAGATTTTTCACGATTATCTAATCCACTCACCAAGTTGACTCGGAAAGGAGTTAAGTTTGTTTGGACGGAGGATTGTGAAGAGAATTTCAAGGAGTTGAAAAGAAGGTTATCCAGTGCACCTGTGCTCACACTGCCTTGTTGTGGAGAAAGGTTTGTGATCTAAAGTGATGCATCCAAGAAGGGTTTTGGGTGTGTTCTTATGCAAAATGATATGGTGATAGCTTATGCCTCACGACAGTTGAAAATACATGAGAAAAATTACCCAACTCATGATTTGGAGTTAGCTGCAGTAATTTTTGCATTAAAGATTTGGAGGCATTAACTTTATGGTGAAAGGTGTGATATTTATACTGATCATAAAAGTTTAAAGTATATTTTCTCACAAAAGGATCTTAATATGCGCCAAAGAAGATAGTTGGAGCTGATTAAGGATTACGACTGCTCAATTAATTACCACCCTGGGAAAGAAAACAAGGTGGCAAATGCATTAAGTCGACAAGACCATGCAAGTTTATCCATGATGAGGATCACAAAAGATCCAATATTTATGGATTTACAAAGGATGGATCTTGGAATTATAATGAAAGGGGAGAAATTGTATCTTTCTCAAATGAATGTTCAACCATCTATACATGTGAAGATTAAATAGGCACAGAAAGAAGATGTAGAGTTACAAAAGAAGGTGAGAAATGTTCCTGAATTAATCCTTGATTGTGATGGGATAATAATGTTCAGGAATCAGGTTTCTGTTCCTCCCATACCCGAATTAAAGAAGGAGCTACAGGATGAGGCTCATAGTTCTTCATTCTCTATTCATCCTGGAAGCACGAAGATGTATAGGGACCTGAAAGAGTACTTCTGGTGGGATGGCATGAAAAGAGATGTTGCAGAATATGTCTCTCGATGCTTGGTTTGTCAGCAAGTTAAAGCTTAGAGACAGAAGTCTAATGGGATGTTACAACCATTACCCATAATCGATGGAAATGGGAAAACATCACTATGGACTTTGTCACAGGACTTCCTAAAATATCCAAAGGCAATAATCCTATCTGTGTCATAGTTGATCGTCTTACAAAATCTTCACACTTCATCGCTATTAGTGAGGATTTCTCTCTAGATAATATTTCCAGGATATATGTGAAGGAAGTGGTAAGATTGAATGGAGTACCACTTTATATTATATCTGATCGGGATCCGAGGTTTACCTCAATGTTTTGGCGAAGTCTTCAGCAAACTCTGGATACAGAGTTGAGTTTCAGCACTGCTTATCATCCTCAAACAGATGGTCAGTCTGAGAGAACAATTCAAACTCTAGAAGATATGTTCAGATCTTGCTCTATTGATTTCAAAGGTGGTTGGTATCAACACCTAACTTTGGTGGAATTATCTTATAATAATAGCTTTCACTCCAGTATTCAGATGGATCCTTATGAAGCTCTCTATGGAAAGAAATGCATGACTCCAACTTGCTGGGATGAAGTTGGGGAAAGAAAGCTATTAGGACCTGATATTGTTGATGAGATGGTAGAAAAGGTCCGATATATTCAACAACACATAAGAGCAGCTCAGAGTTGACAGAAAAGTTATGCCGACAACCGAAGAAAAGACCTAGAGTTTGAAGTGGGTGATAAAGTGTTCTTACGAATATCTGCCTGGAAGAGGGTCATGATATTTGGAAAGAAGGGGAAGTTGATCCCTAGATATATCGGTCCTTTCGAAATACTAGATCTTGTTGGGAAGGTAGATTACCAATTGGAGCTTCCACCGAATCTCTCTCAAGTTCACGATGTGTTCCACGTATCTCTCCTAAGAAAGTACATACCTGATCCTTCACATGTACTCAACTCAGAAGTTGTACCGCTGGAGCAAGATCTTTCTTATGAAGAACAACTGATATAGATTCTGGATCGTAGTGAAAAATTCCTACAAAACAAGACCACTCGCTTGGTGAAAGTTTTATGGAGGAACCACCAATTAGAAGAAGCTACATGGGAGCTTGAGGATATGATGAGGGAAAGGTATCCTCATGTGTTTGTTATAAAGTGACAAATTTTGAGGGGGAAATTCATTTTAAGGGGGGTATAATGTAACACCAGAGACTTTTATGAGAAATATTTTGTTTTTATGTTATATAAGTCATCAAAGGAATCTTTCGCTGCATGCAATCGTGACCTTCCTCAATAGCGTGTGTAGTACGCAATACCGAGTTCCACTAAACAACGATATATTATTATAATATTATAAACTATCCATTATGAATAGTATTAACTGAATTTTAAATTTTACAACATTATTATTCATCTTACACATTTTCTAGAACATGGTAAGAGAACAAAATAATTTTTTTGGGTAAAATAAGTATTTATCAAAAAATGCTGTTTTTCCGCCTTTTGATGGAGCACCCACATTAAATTTTGTTTTTGATATATTTATAAGTTCAATTTGACAAAATAAAATTATTCTTTTGAATCAGGATATAAAAATTTACTTTGGATAAATTTTTTATATTTTTCTGATAACTTTCATATTTTGATGAATAGTAAAAATACACTAATTTTTAATTAAAAACAACTTTTTTCATTGAGATAATTTATATGGTTAAATTATAATATTGAATGGTTTTAAAGTATATATAGAATATATTTTTACCATTTAATATAATTTATGTCATTATCATTAATTTCACATTGAATTCATAGGTAAAAACATTTCAATCTTTGGCAATGTTTTAACTTCTAAAACCCGTTTTCTTAACAACAAGATTTATTTTAAATTAATTACTGAAAATTATATGTTTTGAATTTTGAAAAACGGATTCCATATTCAGAATCAGTGGGTCCAAATTATGTTAATATGCTACTTTTTATTTTTGGGCATTATGAATAGTAACTACGGTAAATTTTATTTACCATAGTTGAAGGTAAATCGGGTATATAAGGGTAAATATAAGATTATAAAATTACCCTAACACCTTCTAAAATCCTATTTGATGACTAAAAGTCTACCCATATCACCTAAGTGTCGGATTAGATTCATTTAATATACTTTTGTCCATGAAAATAATAATATTATTTTTAAATCCAAAGAATGTGACAACATGTCACTTTCTTAAATATTATAAGTATAATAATTTTAATTTGGTGATAAACTTAATGAAACATCAAAAATGAATAGTCTCCAGAAATCTAATAAATTTATCTACATCATATGAATTTATTTATAATTTTTAGGGATTAAATAATTATTATTAATAATGACACAATAGTGATGTTGAAATTATTGTATTAATTAAAATATCAAATAAATGGTTTTAAAATATTAAAATAATTATTATATGCACTATTTAATATGATCCAATAATTTTATAGATACATATGACATTTTCTTAATCTATTAAAGCTTTTATTTCGAAAATATCCTCTGTATATATTTTATTTAAATTCAAATAAATGAATAGTGTCAAAATTGACACTATTGTTATTTTATAAAAATTCCATATTATAAAATTGTTTAAAAATCACAAAAATATTTAAAAATTATAAATTAAAATTTATATGGTCTAAAATGTCATAAAGTGTCAAATTATGGAAAATTCACAACACATATGTAATTAATAATAATAATTTAAAATTTAGAATATTATTACCACAAATAAAATTAAATTGATAAATAAGGATAAATCACATTGGTAATGTTTAACATGTCTAAATTTTATTGGTTGATGAGATTACTACCCTATCTCATCTAAGCGTTGGATATGAGTCATTTTGGAAGTTTTTATGTGGGGTTGGGATTTAATATAAACTAATATTTCTTATATTTCCAAAGGTGCCCCTCTCCTCCCTTATAAAAGGGCACCTCCTCCCTCTCCTCCTCACACCAATTTGAGCCTTCATGCTCGGAAAAATCCTGCCCATTTCACTTCCCCACTTCCTTGGAATCATCCTAGAGGTTCTGGTCTTCTTCAAAGACCAACCCCAGTGCCCTAAGAGGAGGTTTAGAAGAGGCGCGTCAAAATAGGTAATATCCATTACCGATCCTTTCCAAATTCTTTCTTCTTCAACATATTATTATTTAGTTGTTTCATTATTAAGTAATAACATCAGTATAACTCATATACTGATATGTTATTATAAGTATGAAACAACCCTATTTCAACATCTATCCATCCTATGGAAAATGAAATCACCGCGCGTGCGTACGTACGAAATACCGTCTCTACGCCCTGGTGTAATCTATTTTCCCCCACCACCTTACTTGGATGGGTATAATGATGTAAATAATTACTATATATGATTATTTTAAATTGATATTGATTATAAAATAGTATACATACACTCCAATACAATTCCACGATCATGGGAATGATATCATCGCTCGTGCGTACGTACGGAATACCATCTCCACGATGTGATGCGATTCGTTTTACATGATCTTCATTGAATAATGATTATATAAATGAATTTAATGAATAAATATGATATATAGTACATTAATACCCTTCTTTAAATGATGTATCTATAACCTAAAGAGAAGAATAAGAATTTATTCGACAAAACACGCATAAGAACAAAATGTTTTAAACACCCGAATAACAAGTAACAATGCAATATTACTTCTAAGAAGCTAAGAATATGACCATATATGATATCATAACAATAATTATGATTCTGTAATAAGTCAATAAAATTATTTAAATCATTATACAGGATTTTCGGACACTTACGAGGCAAATTGGACCTCAGGTAAGGGAAATATCACAATCTCATTTTTATCCGAGATTGTTTATACTTTGGAATTTACTAGGGTGTATTTTATCATCCATATCCATGATTCCTAAATATTTAATATTATTTACATCCACATAAAATTTTTTAAATCCGATTTTACCCTTCGGTGAGTTTTTAGTAAAATATATAGAATGAATCTTTTGTCATTTTTCATAAGAGGTACTTTTTTACTTTTTCGACAAATGTACGAGAAGAATGTTTTTTAACTTATACAGCATGAATGGATTTTTAAAAAATTATTCCCAAGAAGCTTCCTTTATAAGTTTTCATGTTTATTTTTAATCAACTTCTTTTAGTTTAAAATTGTATGACATGTTACGAAAGGAAAAATGTTTTTGAAGTAGAAAGGATATTTTCCTCAAGAATGGAGTTCAAGAGTTTTATCAAAATTATTTTCCATATAAGATAATATAGGGTTATATTTCTATCCCTATTATTACATGGATTTTATTATGTTGTGATGGAAATATTTTTATGAATTCATTTATCTTATATGAATTTTTTTATGATGTCATGATGTTTAAGATTCCCATTACATGGGTTATGCTATGTTGTATGGTTTTTGATTTTGTGGCACACATAAGAATGGTATCATTAAGAGATGGGTGGGACCTATATCTCCCTCCAATGCATTGGGTAAAGATTTTATATCTCATGATATAGACATGGCTAGAACAGCAGGTTAAACCGGTTCAGTGAAACAGGACTGAAACGAGGAGTGAACTCGGTTCAGAAATGGACTTTGTCCACTAAGATAGTCTTGGCAATGAGTCTTGACTAATAAAAAATTATTCTCTGTGATTATGTGTGTATGACACAAAGATTCATGTTTTAAGTTATGATTATTGGGATTACATTTCACTACTATGATTTATCCCATGTTATGAAATTATGATTTCTTTTGCAGGTTAAGATTTCTAAAAGTTATGTTCTTATGTATATGATGTGATTGATATTTCTTTTGTTTACCCTTACTGATAATTTGAGCTCACCCTTTTGTGTGTTTTTTCCCTAGGTCAGGAAGAAGGTTATTAAGTAGGATATTCCAATAAGGTACTCTAGATATGATGAAATAAATGGGAGGAAAAGTAGATGCTTTATGAACCAGTTGTTTATGTTTCCCAGTTTCTAAAGACTCTATACCTATACGGTCCTTTCCGGGTTTTGTTATATGTTGCAATAAGTGTGCTTAAATTCTAAAGTAATGATAATGTATGTAAAGTATGGGTTGTTATACTATTTACATTTCCAAAAATCTTACATTAATACTACACATTTAAGTGATCAGAATAATATATGAAGAACTCAGGCAACTCAAAAAAATCACTTCAAACATATAAATAAAATAAATCAATTTAGTTTCTATTTAACTTAAGCCTTTATTTTAAAATCATAGTCCAAAAATAATTCTAAAACTCACAATTTCACAAAATAAATCAAATTTTATAAATCCAATTCCAGAAAAAATTTCCCAAATTAATCATAATAATTGTCCATTTCCAAAATTTGATTCCATTAAAAAATACCTATTTTTAATTCAAAACACTCCATTAAAAGACCATTTTCTCTATTTTTTAAATAAAAAATTTATTATATCCATTATAGATATCAAAATCTTAAAATAATTTTATCATCATATCACTCATTTGAAATAAAACCATCAATAGAAATGAAATTCATGCATATGTATCTTTTACTAATTAATTCCACCTAAAAAAGGATATAGGTAAACACTATTTAATTTATTAGTTACTTTTTCATAATTTAAATTAATATATATATATATAAATTATTTTATATGATGTATAATTTTTAATTGTTCCACTATTTAGATGATATGTACAAGAAATAATAAATTGGCTCCCAATTTTCCTCTATGACTTTAGGATGGGACTTTCCCATCACATTCCACGATCATTCAAATAAAAAAATACCCAAACATAGAGTTACTAATACCAAAATTTGATATCCCTTAGAAATATAGATTTTCATTGAATCCTTGTCGGATACGAATTCTTGAATTTTACCTCACAAGTTCTGATATACAATCACTATATCTAACTAACTCAATCCTAATTCAGAACATAAACTCTGATACCACTTTATAGAAAGATTACCCAAATCACTCATTGACCCAGATTAGACTACCATTTTCTTTATTCAACTTCCTTAGTCATCTATGTTTTATGAATAAAACCGATGATCAAATTAGACTATTTGGAAATGATTTACCATCCTTTAAAAACAACTAGATATATACGATATTTTATAAAAAATACAGCATGGACTACTGATATAACAAAAATATCAAGTTTTAAATAAAAGAAAAATAATACCTATGGTTGTTTCTTGAAGTCCAAAAATGAAAATATAAGATGAAAGAAATCTATATTAATATATATAATATGTTTCAAAAATGAAAAAAAATTAAAAAACAAATTTTACATGACCAAAATAAAAAATAAAAAATACACATCTATATATCAAAGTAAGCCTTCTACTAATACTATTTACCCTCAATCGATTGATTGATGGGGTTTTATTATACCTCACTAATATCATTCTAGTTTATAGAGAATATAATTATATTTCTCTACACACATTCTTTGAACCTCAATATGACACATTAAACTACATGTTCATTGAGGTGAGAATATAAGGTGTGAGTACAAAGACCCACTAGAAACCACCAAAATAATTCAACTCTTAGATGTGTATATAATTAGGTGAATGTATATTTATCTATCAGTTACCGTTATAATAATAATAATCTAGTTGAAAAAAATGAATATGAAATAATAGAATTCCATAGGTCACCCATCATAAATATAAAAAAATTATTAGAAAAATTCTAAAAAACAAGTGGAAGTTTTATTTTAATAATAATGGAAAACTCTCACACCACCAGGAGGAGTTATATTGAAAATAATAATCCATAACTTCTGTATCACCAATAAAATTCATGACTAATACGGTCATCAATAAATAATACTATCATATATTACCAATTTATCCACAGTGGTCATTCTATGGTGGAAAATGGTATATAAACACCCCCTAGTAGTTCTAAGAGGGATGATAAACCAAAAACAAAAAATTAGGCTACCTTAGTTCCCATTATATCATAATTTAGTGTACATATGTACATGTCCCATTATAATTCACAGACCTTTTTAGAAGTAACACAAATATACTTTCCATGAAATGATATATAATATACATAATAATAATAAACACTAAAATACATATTGAATAACTGAATAAATGTATTTCTATATCAAACTATAAATTCACTAAGTGTTAAAAGAAGAAATACATGTCAAACAACAATAAAAAATCTAAAATCCAAATGGTATAAAATAATACAATTTCAAAAAGATATAAGAAAATATTTATATATGATAAAAAATATATAATCTAGTATGTAAAATAGTGATCCAATACTAACTATATCCCATCACACAACTATCTCATATAACATCCCCAAAGTCAGCTATTATGAAAATGATAAATTGGCTAAAACGAGTAATCCTTCTTGATATCATATCAATCATTTCTAAAAACCATTACTCCAATTGTAACGAGACACACCCTACTCATCATTATAAATTCAAAAAATATATTCTTCCTTAAAAACCATAAAAATCTATCAAGATTAGTGTCAAAAATCAAAATCCCACATAAACAATTATTTTTTATTAGAATATTACCGCAACCCTCTATAATCAAATAAGCTATCACAAGTCAAAGATACATCCACGACTAAACAAACCCAAATCTCATGTATCCATCACATTGTTAAAGTCTCACCCACTATCTATTTCGCTCAATAACATCACACTTTTTATGAATTTTTATTACTAATAACCCAATCACCCCTCTTATAATGACACTAAAAATTGTGAATCTCACACTAACTAACCTTTATAGAAACCATTATAAATAGAGAAAAATAAACTAGAAACCAAAGATAGACCCAACCTCTATATAACTCTCATGTTATTGTAAAATAATGATGGTAGTCAAAGAATATTCATTGGTATAATAAAAAGTATTATAGAAATATGTAAGGAAAATAAGGGATGTAGAAAAGAACCAACCACATATATAATGATCTATCTTTTCCACCTAAACTCTCTTACATCATTTTCTCTATATTTACTTTAATAGTTTGGAATCTTCCTTATTAATGAAAATTTGGGCTGGCTTTTTAGGGGTAGGTGTTGACACTGATGTGGAATATATTTACTATAGTATCTTCATGATGTAGGCCAAAGTTAGCCTGCCCATGGAAAACTTCCACATTTATAACCCTAATGTGTGTGGTCATACAAGGTAAAAATGATGAATATAATCCTCATTTTTTTATTACTACAAATGTCTCTTATCTTTCACATCCTAATGTAAATGACGATGTAAAGTATCTTCTCCTACTATGTCCCTTATAAATATCCACTTTTGGTCTAGTCTATTGGTATAGTGACTAGGCATTCAATTAGTCCTTCCCATTTAGTAATTTTTTACCTCAATTAAGGTGTTCTCTTTTTTAGGTGTTTTCTTTTACGTAACTATAATAATATTATTCCATCTAGGAGATTTGGGGATTTTTTTAGGACCAAGATGATGGGGTAGGTGATTGTATTTAGGTATTATCTTTTGCTTTCAAAGAAGTTTAATAAGAAAGGAAAATCACATCACGTTGTTTTTAAAGAAAATCAGATTGATCATCACAATCAATGAATCAGACTCACAATGCTTGAAAAGGTCGATTGTATTGATGAAGAATCTTAATAAAAGTAAATGGTCATTGGAATCAATCTGATTTTGGTATGGATAGAGTGATTATAATGGTATAAAATCAGAATGTTGATGACTATGATTTTAATGTGATGATGCTTTTCTAACATTGGAGTTATCATAAATCATAAGTATACTATAACACTTGTGATGAAAGACTAATGAAATAAAGGGGGAGTGAAGGAGATACTACTAATCATATTCAGAACAATCATATTCAGGACAAGTAGTTAATAAATATTATTTTGGGAGAATAAGAAGTTGTTGGAGGAATGGTAAGTTACCACACCTTCCATTGCACATCAGATGATTCTAAAGATGGTATTTAATGTATTCAAAGTTATGATGTAAGTCACAATAGAAGATTTTGTTTTTAAAAGAAGAAAGTTTTTGAAGCCAATTTTTTCTATCCTCATGGTCATTTTAATGAGTTTTTAGGATCTAGATTTGTTTAAATGTTGATAAGGATGATCGTAATGAAGAAATGAAAGAAGCTGCTAAAGTCGAAGATGCTGAAACAGGACTATCATATTCAGTGTACCACTATATTCATCAAAGGAATAATTGTTTACATTAAGATTGATGGTAAAGGAATTGAAGTTATTGAAGCTGATTCAAAATATTATGATAGAGACCAATTAATAATGTAGTAAACCATTTATTAGGGGTGATTTACATCATAATGAGATATATTGTTATAACTACTGGAATCAGACTTGAGTTTGGAAAGAGTGTGAAAGAGATGGTTGTATGTGTTGTTAAATAGGGAGATTGAAATTTAAAGGTTGGGAAGATTTGTGGAAAATATGAGAAACTAAAAGTACTGGTTCTGAGTCAGAATAAAACTAAAAATACACAAATCTTTAAAGAATGAATTTGATAGAGAAACATAATCATATAGAGAAATTAGAATGAAGAATCTAAATAGAGTCATGTGAAGAATATGAAATATATCTATTTTTTAAATATACATAACCGGTATTGAGCATCATAATGAAAAAATTGGATTGATAAAATTGGAATCAGACTGGTGTTTTTAATGAAATTATGAAGAAGAGCTGAAGTTGTTAGAATATTTGAGAAGGATCGAAAATAAATGAAGCGAATTTAGAATCGTGGTCGTAGTCAAGATGAACCTAAAGTTCAAGGAAATGTGAAAATTTGGGTAATTTGGTTGAGTGGGAAAATATTTTATATTCCCACCAAAACCACATTTGGGTCACTTATAAAAGTCATAAAGTACATCAAACTTTTTTGACTGAGGTACTATTCAAAGTAAAGAGGAGAGAAGGCTGAGCACCGAATAATTTTAGAGAAAGAAGAATAAGATTCTTTATTGATCTCTATTGAATAAGTTTCATCAGATAATACTAAAAGTATAAGAGAAAATATTTCAACGTATTTAGTTTATCATCTCATTCAGTATATCATTTTATTATGTTGACTATTGTATTCTTCTTGTCATCGTATTCGACCAGTCATCGTATTGGGATTGATAATGGAACTAGGACTATCAAATTTGGTTTTTTGGGATAATTAAGAATGTTATTATAATTTTCTCAACTATATTCTAATAGAGATATATTTAATATATTATGAAATTGGGCTAGGAAGACCGGATTGGGAGAATCAGAGTTGGAAATCAGATTGAGTTTCACATCAAATTCCTTGAAGTTATTTCTAGCTTCTAGGTAAGAAATTAGAGATTTATTTTAAAAGAATACATTTTTAAAGTTTATAATGAAGCAATTGTTACATGTGTTGTTATAAAAACTTTGTATTATATCATTTGTGCTAGAAGGAGCACACACACTATTGGATTGTTTACAAAGTGTTACATGAGTGAAATAGATTATCCTACTCATTATATTCCAAAAAAAAGGATTGTTTTCTAGTGGATTGTGGGGTATTGGATTATTTTCAAACCATACAAAGGATGTATCTATTCTTATTTCATTATTAACCTTTTAAATTATTATGTTCCTATGGATGTGTGTTTTATCTGTTTTCAATAGGGAATAAAATATTTAACATGAGGTGAATGTTGTTTAATTTGAAAAGAATTATAAAAAGTAAAGATATTACTAATTTACCCATCCTCCTCCCAGTGATACAATTATACCAACTAGGAACTTTTAACTAATATAAAAGCATAGGTTCCATTTACTTATTATTTTTGAAGGATTTGAAGAGAATTTAATAGAGAATTTGAATTATGTGAATAGTAAATTAATTGTGGTTTTATGGAAACAATTATCATATCTAGAAATATATAATGTTGTATTTTCTTATTTATATTGGATATGATGTTCTTGAAGATAAAACATACGGTTTTCCTCCAATGGATGAAAAATTTCCTTTTATATCCATTGATAAGTAGAATATTGAGAATAATGTAAGGGACAAGAATGTATTATTATAGTAACTTTCTAAAAGTAAATTCCTATGGGTGAAAGGTGTTTCCACAACCAAAGGTATATGGGATACATTGTAAAACATATACAAATGCAATACAAAAGTGAAGAAGGAAAAATTACAAATCTAGAGATCAAAGTATGAAGATTAGAAAATTGGTGAGTATGAATCTGTTGGGGATATCTTTACCAATGTAAATAACATTTTCAACAGTATTAAATGTCTTGGTGAAAAGTTATAATATTTTATAATTATGGAAAAGATCTTATGAATTCTTATCGATGTGTTTAACGAAAAATCTTCTTCATTAGTATACAGAGATCCTAAAATATTATGACTAGATAATTTTCAAAGCATTGTTATTACTTATGCAATGATATCGAAGAATGATATGAAAATAAAAACAAAAGTTTATAGATAAATTTATTTCAAGGATATTAAGAAAGAGAAGTTGAATAAGATTCTTATTGATGATAAAGATGATGAATCTGATTCCAAAAATGAGGTATGTAAAAATATTGATGATATTTTATCCTTGTTTTCTAAAAATGTGAAAAGAGGAATAAGTAAATATAAAGGGAAAAATCGATTTAAATGTTTTGAATGCGAAGCCATTGAGAACTTTATGGCCAATTGTCATAAAAGGAATAAATAATAAGACATTATTGAATAAGAAATAAGACCAAGAGAGTTATGGAAGAAGTAAAGAGATAAAGAAAAATTTTATTCCATAGGGAAAGATAGAAAATTATTCAAATCCAAAAGAATAGTTTTATTATCTAAATATGAGGAAGAATAAGGTGGTGATACTGAATCTAAAAATTATGTTGAGTATGGTGTTGAGAATAATTTTATTTCAATAGTGAATAATGAAGAGTTTAGAAACAATAGTTCTAAAGAAGAAGGAAATCAAGTTTAATTTCATTTGAAATAATAGTTGAAAGAATGTATGAGAAATATTAGAATCCTTGAAAAAAAAGTTAGAAGATGAATGTTACTGAATAAGATATCAAGAACTATTTTTCTAATGAGAAGGTTCAAATAGAAAAAATAAATTGAAAATCTGAAAAAATATCTTGAAGAAGAAAATAATCGTAATTAGTATCTTGAAGTGAAGTTTAAAGTGAAAAAAGAAGAGTTGGAACTTGTACAATGAAAGATTTATAAATATAAATGGAGAAATAAAAGTCTCAAAAATGGTATCTCTGAAATTAGTGAATGCTTTCCTAAGGAGAAACATGAGAAGGTGAAAAAAACATTTCCTTTGAAAGATGAGAAGAAAGATGTAATTATTTTTAAAAAGAATAATACTGGGAAAGTTATTTATTTGGATAAGCCCTAAAAATCATGGAATTCAGAAGTTTCAAAATACCCTGAATCCAAAAATGTTTCTAAAAATTCTGGATCCAAAAATATTCTTAATAATTTTTATTTTGATAAATCTGAAAAGAAAAAGAATATTTTGATTGATGATAGAATGGTTGGTGGGTAAGATAATAAATATAAGAACATTTCTGAGAATCATATTTATAATTCTAGTTAGTATGAAAGTTATAGAGGAAAATATTCATTCCATGGTTAGTGTTGGTATTATGGTGGATTAAAACATATGAAAAATATATGTTGGTTCAACTAATAATATAACTATTATTACACAAGTTATTAAATAAAATTTTTTAGGGGGAGTTAATCTCCTCAAAGAAAGAAGTCATAGAAGTTTGTTTTGAAAAAATCTATGAAGGTTGGGGTAAATATTGAATAAGTTTACAACTATTGGAAACTATTTTTGTAAATGTGTAAACATGGAAACCTTGAAAAAGGATGTATTGTTTTTTTTCTGGCACAAAAAAATATTCTTACCAATTCTCAGAAGTCGGAAGTGAAGATACAAAAGGAAGAAGAAAAATCTCTTAATGTTGAAACTAATTCGAATGATTTAAAATGAGAAAAAACATGGATTATTAGTAATGGGTGTTCTTATTATATGAAATGAGGTTTAATATTTTTAAAGAATGCAAAAGATTCCAAGGAAGGAACTATGAAATTCAGCTATGATGAATCATTAATAATCAAAGGTGTTGGATCAACTATCATTCGAAAATAAAAATAAAAATACAAGAAATATTTATATGTTGATGGGATGAAACATAACCTGTTGAGCGATTAAAAATTTTATGATGAAGGTAACAAAGTTACTTTCAAGAAATATAGATTTTTTTGATAAGTGAGAAGGATAGAATGATAGTTACAAGAGGCCAGTATACAAAAGGAAATTTATTTCAAGTGGTGAAATCCAAAACTATTGTTGCTGGGGAATAGTGGAAGAGAATCCATTGTGGCATAAAAGGATTGGAAACATGTGTCAGGTAAAATTGAGAAAATTATCTAAAATAAATAGTGTTTGAGATATTATTGATTTTCCAAGATAAATACATTGGTGTTATAATTTTTATCAAAAAGGATAGATTACAAATTCAATGCATAATATAGCTGATATTTGTTCAAAAAAACCCCTATAACTTATCCATTATGATTTTTGTGGCCCAATTAGAAAATAGTCAATGAATGGAGATTATTATTTAATCACGTTAATTTATGATTTTACTCGCATTACTTATGTTATGTATATGAAACATAAGTTAGATGATATGAAAATGTTTAAAAGTTTTAGGAGGAATGTTAAGAAATAATATGAGTATTTAGTGAATAAGTTGAGAACCGACAATGGTGGTGAATACAAAAATGAAGACGTCGAAATTTATCTTGAAAATAATGGAATTTGGCCTGATTATAGTTCCTCATACACTCCTCAACAAAATGGGGTTGCTGAAAGAAAGAATATAAGTTTGGTAGAAATGGGAAGAACTATGTTACTTGAACATGGTCTTTCTCATTACTATTGGAGGAAATCCATGAGTACAACTTTTTATATTCAAAACCAATGTTTCTATAGTCCATGTTCAGATATGACTTCATATGAATTATTTTATGGAAAAAATCCAAGTTTAAAACATTTATGAGTTTTTGAGAGTCCAAGTATTATACATAAGGAAGTTGGAAACTTGGGAAAGTTTGAACAAAAATGTGAAGATAGAATTTTTATTAGATATGCTTTGGAAGGAATATGATATATGTGCTTAATCAAAGAAATATAAATAATTTTTGATTATTGTGATGTAAAAGTTATTGAAAAGAATAAGGAAGACAAACAGACTCATGGTGATAAGGAGGTTGCACATGATAGTGAAACATATTCTGATAGAGATACAGAAAATCATAATCCAACATAATAATAATTTGAATCATATATTTCCAATGATAAGGAAGATACTATAAAATCTCATCCTAGAATGAAGAAACATGTGAAATATCATAATATTATTGGTTATTATCATAAAAAGTTTCAAAATTAAGAAAAAAATATATATTACACATACTTATTTGTATTCAAAAGTCGATCTGAATAATGTGAATTAAGCTTTTGAGTATCTAGAATGGTCTTAGACCATGAATTATGAACATGATTAGATTGAAAATAATGATACATGGGTACTTTTTTGGAAACCATAATACAAAAATGTCATTGGTACAAAGTGAGTTTTTTGGAACAAGATGAATGAAGAAGGTGAAGTGATAAGAAACAAATAAATATTAGTGTGTGAAGGTTACACAAAAATTAAAGGTGTTGATTTTTATGAAACTTTCACTTCGGTAGTAAAGTTATAAATAATTCGAATTTTTCTTTCGATTTCTACATAATGAAGATAAAAAATCTTTCAAATGGATTTCAAATATGAATTCTTGAATGAAGATGTTGGTGAGTAAATTTACATTGAACAACCTTTTGTATTTATTATTGGGAAAGATGAAATTTATGTATAAACATTAAATAAGATATTTTATTGCATAAAATAAGATTTCAGGGCATGTTATTCCAAATTGGATACCTTCTTAAGGATGATAAATTTCAAAAAAGGAATATTTGATAGCAATATTTATATCAAATAAATTTAGGTGTATTATCTCATCGTAATTTTTTATGTTCATGACATTATATTTGCTGGGAATGATGAAATATATTGTGAAAGATTTTTTGATGAAATTAAAAAGTAGTTTGTGGTATCCATGCTTGGGGAAATGAAATACTTTCTTGGGTTACAAATTTTACAAAAGAAGAAAGACATATTTATTTCTCAAGAAAATTATGCTAAAGAACTTCTTAAGAATTTTGGAATGGAAAACCAAATACCCATTTCCACACTTATTTCAGTGGGAACAAAGTTTTCTAAAGATGAATATTAGAAAGACGTTGATTAGAAATAATTTTAGAAGCTAATTTGAATGTTTTTGTATTTGAATGCCTCAAGACCCAAAATTGTTCATACTATTACCATATGTAAAATATTTTGTATTTCTATAAAATAATCCTATTTTATTAATGGGAAAATAATTATTAGATACATAAAAGGCACATAAAATTTTTTAATTAGGTATGACATCACATAATGCATTGATTTGTTTGGGTATTCTGATACAGATTGAGAAGGAAATATTGATGATAGATGATCTAAATCTGGTAGAGTATTATTTATTGGAAATATTTGTTTTATTTATCATATAAAGAAATAGAATTCCGTAACTCTTAGTAAAATTGAAGCCAAATATGTTGATGTTAATCAAGCTTCTACCCAAATTATGTGGAAGAAAACTCAATTAAAAGGCTTGTTGAAGTGAAGTTACCTTTTCTCTTGGGGTGTGATAATCTAGGTGAAATAAATCTCACCAAGAATAAAATAAAACATTATCATTCAAAACATATTGATATCAAATATCATTTCATAAAATAGCATATAGAGAAGAATGAATTGAAGCTAGAGTATGTTCTTATATCGGTACAAGTTTGTCACATTTTCAAAAAACCTTTACTGAAGGAATAATTTTATAAATTGAGGTTGAACATTAGCATCCAACCATTTTTTCATCAAGTTTGGGGTATGAGTTTTCTGCCTCTCTTATCTTACATTTGGATAGTGTTGCTAGGGGTAGAATTATTTCATATATCTATCATTTTAGAATGAATGTAAAAAGTAGGAGTTATGGGCATATGTGAATCCACCATTATTTGGGTATAAAATATTCTAACTATTTGTTGGAGTGGTTGTAAGAATTTTTTTTCTTATAAATAAGTAAATTGAAGAATAAAATTTGATTGTATAAGCTGAGAAAGAGGAACAAAGGTGAATATTCTTTCATAGACACTACTTTTAGACAACATCGTGTTTCTATCAATGATTCTTGTTTTCTACAATGAGTTTGGTCATGTAGTCTTAGAATAACTGATAAGTAATCCATTTCATGAGGATAAAAAGTTCTTTATTTACGAAACTTGGTTGAAAACAAAATCTAAAGGGGGATATAGTTAGGACAAAGCCGATGAGGAAGTTGATCCTATTCAGGTGTTGTTATTTGTTTTCAATGAAGTTTAAAAAGAATGGAAAATCACTTTAATTTGTTTTTAAAGGAAATTAGACTCACCATAATATTCAAGAAATAAGACTCAGAAATATTAAAAAGGTCTATTGTATTGAGGAAGATTCATGCTAGAAGTAAATGGTCATCAGACTCTCTCTGAGTTCAGTATGGAAGGTGTGATCATAATGGTGGAGAATTTGAGTCTACATGACTACAATTTAAATGTGAAAATTCTTTGTAGACCTTGGATTTCTCATAAATCATAAGTATTATTTAATACTTGTGATGCAAGATTGATGACTGAAATGGGGAGTGAAAGAGATGATTCTAATCATATTCGGAACAATCATATTCAGACTGAGTACGAATGAAATATGTTATTGGGAGAATAATAAGTTGTTGAAAAAATGGAAAGTTACGATATATTTAATTTTAATTTATATGATTCTAAATCTTATCTTTAATGTATTCAAAGTCGTAAATGAATTCATGATACAAGGAGAAGTTTTTAAAAGAAGAAAGTTTGTGAGACCAAAGTTTTTTAGCCTCTTAGTCATCGTAATGAGTTTTTCGGATGCCAATTTGTATAAAGGATAAGATGGATGATCATAATGAAGAAATGAAAGAAGCTTTTGAAGTTAGAGATGCTGAAACCAGTCTATATTATTCAGTGTACCATCGTATTCATAAATGGAAAAATTGTTTACATCAAGACCTATGGTAAAGGAGTTCATGTTGATTAAAAATGTTATGATAGAGACCAGTAAATAATATAGTAAACCATTTATTAGGTGTGACATACATTTCAATGGGGAAAATTGTAGTTAGAAATAGAATCATAATTGATTGTTGAGATTATGAAGGATATGGTTGGATGTATTGTTAAAGAAGAAGATTGAAATTATAAGGTTGGAAATATTTATAGAAATGTGAGAAACCGAAGGTACTAGTTCTCACTCAGACCAAAATAAAAAATATATATATCCTTGGAAAATGAATCTGGTATAGCAATGTAATCGTATCAAGAAATCAGATTTAAGAATCAGAATAGAGGTATGTGATGATGATTAAATCTATCTATTTCTTCAATGTACATAACTGGAAAGAATAATTGTAATGAAGAAATCAGACCAATAAAATTAAAATGAGACTATTATTTGTAAAGAAAGTATAAAGAAGATTTGAATTTGTTTGAAGATTCAAGATAGATTGAGAAGAAATGATAAGAATTGAGAAGACTGGATTTAGTCAAGATGCACCCAAAATTTAAGGAAACATGAAAATTTAGGTAATTTGGATGAGTAGGAAATGATTTCAGATTCCTACCAAAACCAATTTTGGGTAACCTATAAAAGGCGGGAAGCACATCATACTTTTCTGACTGATGTACTATTCATATTGAAGAGGAGATTCAATATTAAAATGTATTCAGTTGATCATCACATTCAGTATATCATTATATTCAGTTGAATATCGTATTCTTCTTATCATCATATTCAAATTTCCATCATATCTAGATGGATAGTCGAACCAAGACCCTCAGATTTGGTATTCCATAATGAGTAATAAGCTGTTCAAAATTGTCTCAACTGTATTCTGATAGATATATATTTTTCATATTAATCAATCAGGCTAGGGAGATTGCATTGGGAGAATCAGACTGGGAAATTGGACTCATTTTCACATCAAATACTTTGAAATTCTTTCCATCTTTTAGGCAATAAAGTGATTTTTTTTTCAAAGAATACATTTTTAGAAGTTAGTAAAGAATAAAAAGTAACGTGTATTGTTAAAAAAACTATATGTCACATCATTTGTTCTAGAATGAGCACACACATACTATTAGATTGTTTAAATAGTGCTAAATGAGTGAAAGGGAATATCCTACTCATTGTATTCCACACAAAAGGATTGTTTTCAAGAGGATTGTGTGGTATTGGATTATTTATAAACCATACCAAGTACGTAGATATTATTATTGAATAGTGAACCTTATAAATTCTTATGTTCTTGTGGATTTTTTGAGCTCTTTTCAGTAGGTAATGAATTATTTAATAGGAGGTGATGGTTTTCTCGTTTGCAAAAAATTTTAAAAGTAAAGATATCATTGATTCACCCCTCCCTTTAGTTTTGGTGATTTATTGTTTATAGATCTTATATAGTTATTTCTCATCAATTTATTTTTGAATTCCATTATCCTGGGATCGATGTTCACATCCCTCATTTTCTATGGTGGAGTTTCCCTATATTAGTAGTTTTGTAATTGATTTTAGGGATATTAAATTAATTTTTAAGGTTGTTTTTATTTTGAGGATGTAGAATTTTTATCATATTGATGGGATCTAGTAGAGTTCATGATAGACCATGTAAATGTCTTTGTGGGAAAAATGAGTACTCTAGTGTCTACATCTAGTTCTCTATGGGTTGTTTTCTCTTGTGTGGGTGCATGGAAGAGTTGTGTGGACATTTTATTTTGGTGAATCTACAAGTGTATCTATAACAACCCTTCTCTTTATTACACACTTAAACATGATTTATTACATAAAATTTCACATAATACAACTCTGAGGATATATAGGTCTAGTGTCTTGGAAAATTAGGAAAATTACATGATAACTAAAGACAAAAAAATACAACATCTTTATTAAAAACTTATTTAACATGACCACAACATTCCTTCATACTTAGGATCGCATGGGATAACCTAAGAACATACATAAGAAAATGGTGAGCTATAAAGTTCAATAAGGGAGTAGGTAAGGCATAAAATGAAGAATACAATACATGTTAGAAAATAGGACTATCAATGGAGAATTGGAGAAAGTTGAATATAAAGGCATGATATAGCATGATTATCATAACTTGGAGATGTGGCAACAACATTTACCAGGATATTAGCATGATACAAGGCTCATTGAACATGGAGCATGAGTAAACCCTAATTTCACTTGAATTAGCATGAGTAAACCCTCATTGCACTTAAATTATCACGAGTAAACCCTCATTGCACATGGCGTACCATGATACTATTCTTTACCCAATGTATTGGAGCACTATCAGCGTGCACCCTTTTTAATAATTTCATTTCATGCATAAGTGTGCCACATAGATCATACAACATGGATTCATTAAGCATCATAATTTATTCCACAAATAAGAGACATGGAATAAATAAATTTAATTCCTCAATCAATAAGTACATGTGCATAAAGGTGAATACCCTTGATAGGGAAAAAGATATGGTATTTACTTACATAATGATTTTAGCATAGAAATTTAGGTGTAACTTCGGAAGCACAACAACATCAAATAGAATTCATAAAATGAATTGATGAGAGAGAAAGGGGTCTCTCATCATTATACATGAAATGGAATATATGGGGGTCATGGAACATAATATTTCAACATTTTTAATGGAATTTAGATGTACAATATAAAATAATTTCTTTAATGTAAATGAGGAGGGAAAAATCCCTTACGGAATCTCGGCATGGTAAAGAGTGTACATAGGAGGAATTAATGAGAGATAAAGGGGTATATCGTACTTAAAACATAAGTAGGGAAGTATAGGGGAGGTGGTAAATAATATCCCAATATTTTAATTGAAAATAAATGGGCATAACAATATAAGGGAACTTGGACATAAATAAGGAAGAAAGGAAAGTGAAGATTCCTTACTTGGAAGTGTGATCTAAAAGGCTTGGGAGATGCTTGGGAGAGGATTCTAGGGAGCATAGGGAGCCTTGGTAGGATTCTAGAGAGTACAGGGAAAAGGATGGTTGAGCTCCAAATGGTTTGAGTGCAGAGGAATGGGAGATTGAGTGTGTTAATATAGGAAAGTAGAGGGAATTATTTATTATTTAGGTCTTGGACACTACACATTAAACTAATAAAAATTACAAACCACAACAAGATTTTTTAACATGGTTTTTTCCAAATTGGAGTGGAAAACATTATTTTATAAGTCCAATGTCTGAAATTATTAAAATATTAGGATTTCTTATGTGGAGGTGAGCCACACTCTCAAAGAAATCATTTAAAAAAGATGAAACATTTTATAAGTCTTTGAGGGTCAACTAAGGCACCATAAAATTAATCAAAAAAATATAAAATCACATTATTTGAAAGTTAAAACATATATTGGCCTAATACCCCTTTTATAGTATTTTATTACAACACTATTTAGTCATTATGATGTCATAAAACACATTATATATTTATTCGGTGTTTAATTTTTACCCAAAAAATCAAGTGTCTTGGAAAATTATGAAAAATTTACCATTAGATAATTTCGACGTATTGATTCCAAAAATAATATTCATTTTATCTAAATAATTTTCTAATATGTGAATTTTATCTTTTAAAATAAAAAACGATATTTATTGATAATTCATGGGTTTTAAAAAAAACAGTTTTGAAACATTAATAAAAATTATAATTTTATTCATAAAAATTATAGGATCATTTTTATTTAATAAAAAGTAATTCAGTAATAATATTCTATTAAAATATTATTTAATTCAAAAATACATTAATTCATAAAAATATATTTCTTAATTGAATTTAAATATTAACTAAAAATACTATTTATGCTTTAAAAACCATTTAGAATGTAACAATAATAAAATCAATGTATATTCTTTATTCAAAAATAAGGCACATAATCATAGTAATAGTGTGTTGTACTATAACCCTTTATAACAACCACATAAGACCTAAGGGTATGGTGTGCGATGGTGACAGACTCTTGGGGTGGCTTAGATAAAATCACTAAGGTGGTAATCTTTGCCAACTTCCACTTCTCCTGTATATGGTTTCCTTTAAGCTTAACGTGTTGAAGACTGGCTTGGGTTTGGTTAAGAGAAAAGGATAGTTATGCTACCTACTTTCTGAGCTCCAAAAAATGGGCTTCGTATGGATCAATTATACTGGATGAGGCCATCACTTCCTTTGTCTAAGTAAATTGGATTTGGTAAAGACTTATATTTATACTAATCATGTTATCACTGTTCGACATCTATATTAGCAATGGTAACAATTCTTAATAATATTTTAAAATCCAAAAACATAAAACCAAAGAATTGAATATGTTTTATATATCCATTTTATATAATAAGATACTAAATTGTATTACGAGGAGTTTTCATTAATAAAACTTTGGGGTGTTATAGTATCACATGATCTATTATAGTTTTTGAACAAGGGTTGTATGCCTCATGGTTCATATGCTTGGCTTGGTAACTAACTGGGTTGTTGGATGGTTTTTGTTGTTCCAGAAGGATTCCATATATCTTTTTATGGTAGTGGTTTCTATCATCTATATTGTCGATCATAAATAACCATCATTCTGGTGTGGCAGCATTAATATCTTCAATCAAAGTGACATGGTGCCCTGATATGGCATGTTTTACATGGTGAATTGGTTGTGTGATATTAGAATTTTCTTCAATACATATGTTGTGGTTATCGGTTATTATGGCCCCAGAGTTTTCAGATCTTCATTGGGCCACTATATTTCGAAGAGTTTCCTTTTAGGTTTGGTCAAATTTGGCCCAAAACATTGTTTCGGTGTTGTTAATTTTCTCTTTAATTTGTTTTTTGTGGATATAAAAAACTATTTTAGTTATAGAGAGTGGTATCGTAATATTAATATAATAAAACAATATTTCCTTAAATTTCAAAATATTATCTTAATGATTTATGTGAAGATATATTGGTAAAAATAATAATATTGATTTATTAACAAATTAATAATAATATATATTTATTAGGTAGAAGGGATTAAAAACTATAAAAACACACACACCTTGGAACCCCAATGGGTCAAGACATATCCATCCCCAAAAATAATAGAAATAACCCACTGGACCAATTTTATTAAATATTTATAACAAGAAGTCCCAAGATCTTGATGGACTAAA
This sequence comes from Viscum album, assembly GCA_963277665.1. Taxonomy (NCBI): domain Eukaryota; kingdom Viridiplantae; phylum Streptophyta; class Magnoliopsida; order Santalales; family Viscaceae; genus Viscum; species Viscum album. The sequence goes on along the minus strand of OY728129.1, from coordinate 1,315,116,668 downwards.
ATCCTAGTGCGATGTGCCACAAATTCATAGGAAGAAGATAACCTAAAGTGCAGAATCAATAGTCTGCATCATGTCATGTATCAAATCATACGCCACACCGTCCCCTTTAAGTAGTCACTATACTATATTACAAGTTTAAAATATGTGTGGCACCTACCAAGAATCGTTTCTATATACTACCCTCTAATAGTTTGTGGAAGGGAACCCATATATTCCACATTATAAATCCTTGTGGTAATAAGGATAGATGATAGGTTCCTAAACACCCAAATTTCTATTGATCTTCCCACCTAGATATACATGCATGGTTCCTCACCACATTGTGTTCCTATTTAAATTTATCCTCATACTAGTCCCACTATATTGATAGTGACATGGTAGGGAACCCCTTTTACCCAAATCATAAATCCATGAGGATGAAAGGCCAGTTGATATGTCCTAATAGACTCGTCCCTATTTTAAGGCCCATATATAGTGAAATATAAATGTCACAATGATGAACCACCTACCAGTTGTGCAAGGACATTCACCTAGTATCACCATAACACTTAATACCAACTGATGATGGAATAAAGTTCCTATGATCTGAAATCCTTTGATATCCAAAATTTCATGTAGCCTAAAGTCCCACATCTATTTCCCAGGAGCTCAAATTGGTTGCATAATACTACTTCTAGAGTTCCTTCTATTATAATACTATAGAACCTATAGAAATAATTCCCCTTAACATGTTTGAACATAAGTCATTTTTATAGGATTATAGGATTCTTACCACTAAGAGAAACCATAACTGCATTAATAATCCCTATACTAAAACTTTGATGGGTAATATGGATAATAGGTATTTTTGTGAGAATTGAAAAAGGACATGTAATACTGATAAAATTAACGATACAATTAAATAAAATAATTTCCTTTTTAAAACAATTCATTTATTCACCATCTATTTAATATTTTAACAATAATATTTAAAATTTTATTCGGATTTTAATAATTATTTGAAGGAATGTTAAAAATAAATATACATTAAAACTACAATATGGATATAAATATACATAAACAATAGAGATATTATCCCATATTATATATTCCAAACAACTCATTTTTTTAATGGATAATAAAAATACGTGGTCAACCTTATTTGACCTCCTATAGATATCACAAAAAAATCCTCTTCACTATGGATGGATTTTACCGTGACCTGGTGAAACACAACATTCAGTCTCTCACACTACTAAAAAAATCATCTCAAACACTATAAATACTCTAGATAAAAAGGGGAAGAAGAAGGAGGGAAATGGAGATATTTCCTCCACTATGTGGTGACCGTGGAGAGAAATCCCCAAGGAGTTTGATTTTAAAAAAAGTCCAACATTTTCATTTTTAAAAAAATTGTTAGACACCACCAGGTACCTGTTACTATACAAAGACTACCAAATGGATCAACATGATCCTAGTGGAAGGCCACTATATTCTCAATGGGAAATCTAGTAGGAAAACCCCATTTATTTTATCATCAAGTACTTAATGAAACTACACTAGGTACCAGGTGTCATATTATAACCACCTTTCAAAAAATTTAATTTAATCAGACTCAAAAAATTCCTCTACAAAGATTTTTATTACTTCTTCTTATATCCTAAAATATTCTATAAATGCTTAAAAAACACCAAAAATGATATATTTCTTAATCAAAATATATAAATTCAAATGATATAGGTCTTTAAGTCAAAAAAATTATCCAATTTATATCTAAATTAATATAATAATAGTTTAATAATACTTTATAAAATTAAATTTAAACAATTATGAGACACCCCGAGAGGGGTATAATTAGGGTGGGATAATTTTAAAATTATTTTTTTCCTTTCAAAATTACTATCTCATAGTAAACATAGATATTAAGACATGTGTCATCATGGTTAATTTTTAATCCCTTTCAATATCATTTTGGTGTATTCATTCACTCCTTGTCATAAAAATATCAATAAACTCACGTATACCAATGTATAAATGAATCACACACATGTTTTACTTATATTACACAATATTGGATAATATAGGGGTATGGGAATGCTATAAAAACTCTATACCTATAATAATAGATCTCAATGAACCAATATAATTTTATTTTAAATACTTTATCGAAGGCTCGCTAACTTAAAGGGTGTAGATGAATTTCCACCAGAGGTAACTTCCACTTACAATATGTAGCTCAAAACTTATACCATTACTACTACAAAACACATGCACAAATTCACACTCCCACTCATACGAATATTTATAAATTATGAGTAACAATAAATTTACCCTAGGGTTATGATCCTCAATATCTCCTCCTAAGGATACCCCCTCACCTATTCAATTCAATCATTATCAACAACCTTAGTGTTGGTATTATCATATAAATATAGATTCCTAAACATCTCCAACCACTAACACATAGTGGTATTAAAATTTCTCATTTTATCTTTGCCCATATATTCTTCTCCCTCACTCATATTGAGTTTTATATTGGATTTATGTCATGAATAATTTTATCTAATACTTTTACTCTCACAAAGTACTAAAATATTCACTTTTCATTCACTTATATATATCTTATTCTACTCCTTTTATCTCTATTATTCATGATTACTCATAAAATATATCTATAAAAATATCTTTACATGTATTTACAATATTTCATAGATGATTGATACCTCATAAATTCTCCGTCCAATTTTATATATTATCCCATTCCCTATTTATGTATAATGATCATCACAATATTATATATGATGTTTATTCCTTTTTTTAGAGTGAATTTTCTACATTCTTAGAATTCTCCCCCTTTCTAGAATTTTTATCATATATATCATCCAATTTATTAGTGTGTAAAAAATAAAATATAATTTCACAACAATGTCAACATTACTAACAGATCAAATCCATTTTCTATTTCTCTATATATAAATGGTTTGCATCTATCAATTAGGTTTTTGAATTTAACTTTTAGAAAAGACCAACTGTATATAGATTCTGAATATTCCTTTTTTACATTTATTTATTACGTGAATATGGAAACAAGTTCCATATTCCTCTTAAATGTATTGATCTTCTACATATAATCTTCATGGATGATTAGTTTATTCATAATCATCCAAGAATATTTGAATTAATAATTAATTATTTTATAAAGTTATTTATTAAATAAAACTCTTATAGAGATATACCATATAAAAAATAGTGATATATGAGTTATTTTTATTATTTTTATAGATTAAATTTTGTTAATTTTAATTCCCCCTTTAGTGACCCATTCACTAATGAAGATATTGTTGGTCACTATTTTGAAAAGGCCAGTTCCCTTTGGTCTTGAAGAAACCTTTTTAATGGTTTCATTGGCGATCTTTTTCATACTTTATAATATCAAATATTAATAATTTCTATAGTAATTTTCTTCTTATATGCCAAATCTTATGGTTCATGTTTTTACTAGGGACATCAGTGGTCATAATAAGTGACTCGATCTCTTTCACAAGTATATCTTATTATATTTAGTTATTGTAATTTCATCCAAGTCCACATGTCACCAATTATGTTTAAATAATATGTTTTAACCTTCAATTTCACTATATCATCAATTAAAATTTGCTTGTTTACAGTATTCATACAAAATATATCATTATGTCTTAGTTAGAATATCTAGTATTATTATTTTTATCCCTGGTGAAAAAATATGATTTAACATCATAGTTTTAACACAGATTTTGGAATAACTGATGTTAATAGAGATGTGGGGTTTTTAGAAACCCAGGTAATGTTATAGTAATTAATTTCCATGTCTTATTAATATTAATTTATTTTATTTTATAGAGTTATATTCATTAATAGAATTTTTGGTAATTTTTTATTTAAAAAGGGAAAAAATTTATTAATAACTAAATTGGGATTTCATACATTAATTATTTTATTAAAACATTTATATTCAACTTATAGAATTATAATTTGAAAAAAATTAAATTATTTTTTTATTTTATCTTCTAAAAAATAGCTTAGGAATATTTTTTATAATTTTTTAAAAGTTTTATTTTTCAATTAATAGTGAAAAATACTGATTTTTCTTGGAAAATATATTTTATTTTCAAGTATTTACAATGTAAAATTCTACTTTATATTATTTTTAAAGATTAATTATTTAATTTAGATTAAATGGAATGAATTTTATTCTTTAATTTGGTATACAAACATATTTTACTTAAAAATAAATTTGTTTGAAAAACTGTATTTCATCACATATTTCAAGTTTAATTTTAAATTAAATTCTTCTATTTCTTGAAATTGAATCTTAAAAAATGGATTCCATATTTGGAATAATAAGCTCAAAATTTGGTATATAATTCCCCTTTATTTTTGGTCATTTTGAATTGTAAACATAATAAAGTTTTGTCACTACTATAAAGGTAAAATGAGATAATTTGGGTTAAAACTAGTGTGTTAAGGTTTATTATTTACTCAAATACCTGCCTTTATATCATTAGATAATTCTATTTCACCCATAATAAAAAAACATTAAAAATATGACTTTTTGTTTCCATTAATCATTTATTTTAACCTTTATAATGTTGAAGTAAAGGATATAGTCAGAAAATGTCACTCCCCTGCTTTTAATATCAATAATATTTTATGATAGGGATAAAAACAAATTACAATCGATTATAAATGGTTATTTTTAATATTTTTTTATCATAGTAGTTTTTTTAAATTTTTCTGGGGATTATAGGATTACCTTAAACACTTATATAACTCTGACTCAGTGATTATGCAAGCAGTAAAAAAATTCTTATAAATTATTTTAGAATCTATAAAAGTAATATTTTTTGGGTGATTTGTAGTTTAAAAAAATTATAGATAATAATAACATATTATATATGTGTAAATCGATTAAATTTTAATTCAATTGTTTTGATGTTTCTTTTAAAGTTATATTAAATTAATAGTTCCAAAAATTATTATAATGATATATTATAATAAAAAATATTTTATTAAATGATTTAAAATTCCTAAAAAACATATCATAATACAACTGAATAAAATATGGTTGAAAATAATAACCATATTCCATTTATGTGTCATTTTTATTTTATAGTAGCCTTCTTGACCCCTAAAGTGTAAAGAACATTATTATCATTGTAATTGTTAAAAGGGTTAGTTGGTGGTTAAAACCAAGATATGAGGGTAAAAACAAAATCTAAACTTGTAAAAATTTATTACATGATATTATTTAGAAACATATTTATTATATATTATAATTATATAAATATTCATCCATTTTACATTAAAATTGATTTTTTAATTAATTTATTACTTTCTGTAATTCCAAGACTGCCCCTCCCCAGACTTATAAAAGGGCACATCCTCTCCTCTATTCCTAGAACCATTAGATCACTATATTTTGGAAAATAAATAAATAAATATTTTTAAAAAATCCCTCCCCTCATCCTAGAGTCTTTTTATTGATCGTAAAACAAACCTATGAAGGCTTTAAGTATAAACTTAAAGAGATTATCTGAAGAAGATGTATATTTGATAACTAAGTGCCTTCATTTATTTTGTTATAATAAATTAATAGAATATTAATAAAACATGATAAAATAATAACACTAGTATATTTCATATACTTATATTTTATTATGTTTCAACTTCTATAAAATGTGAAATGAAATCGTCGTTCATGTGTACGACAAACAACCATATAGTGAATTGATGTAATTCGTTATCCATAACTGTATCTCAAGGATGGTTATAACGAATGATTTATTATATATACATATATATGTGATTTTAATGAAATTTGTTTCATAATTTATATATATCATATCTTCTAATTTCTTACAATTCCATCCATTGAAAATAATAACATCGTTTGTGTGTTTGTGTTGATTACCACCTCCATGAAGTGACATGGTTTGTTTTTTATAACCACATCACATCAATACTATATATAAGTGTATTTAAATATAGAATCTTATATTTATGATATAATAATAATTTTTTATATGTAAAATAATACTTACCTTCTTTCCATCATATTCTTTGAGTAATGGAAGCATTACTCATGTGTATGTACGACCTATTATCTCAATATTTGTAACCTAGTTCATTTTTCATAACCATTTAACATGGTTGGTTTTAAAAGTATAATTTATGCATAAAAAGATAATTATTTTATAATTTTTTTATTCATTATATGACTAAAAAATGATCTATTTTACCATATTCAACTTAACAAAGTCATTTTAGAATTATGAGCCAAATATTGTCAAAACAGATGACATAAAATTAATTGATTTAGTAATTATAAATAAAATATTAATAAATAAAATAAAAGGAATAATAAACCTGAAAATTTATATTATAAAATTAAATAATTATCATAGGTTTATTGTTAAGGAATATAAAGAAGATATGTGATGATTCAAACTCTAGGCAAGAGACACTCTACCATAAAACCTAATTTTTAATTAATATAAAAATTTATTTTCTAAATATTTGACTCACATTATAAAAAATATTTTAATTATTTATTTATATGGTAATGAATTAATTTTAATGAAAACTTTTTACCTTCTTACAAGTATTTTAAAAGGAATCAGTTTATGGAACATTTTAACTTTTTTTACAAAAGACAAGAGGAATGTTCTATTTTAATGTATATGGTGTCAATGCCTTTTACCACCACAAAAACTATTATTATATGTTTTTATTCCTTCATAATATTAAATGGCTTGTTCAAAAAAAGACTCTTACCTTTATTCAAGGATTTTTATTTTTAAAATTGGATTTCTAAAAGGAAAGGGTGTTTTGATATCAAAAAATATTTTCCATATTTGTTCAAAAGAGTTTCTCAAGATCCTTATAATGAAAAATGTGAAAGATTAATATGTTTTATTCATTATGTAGTCCTTGTACATTATTTAAGATGATATATGATCCTAATATATCTCATGATGATGTGTGAGTCTGGTATAGCTCATGATGATGGGTGAGTCTAAAAAAGATCAGATGAAATGTGGGCCTAATATAGCTCTCCAATGCATTGGGAAATGATTATGTTATCTGGATAATTATGATTAAATTTAACCATATTAGTTATTACACTTGTAAGGGTAATATTAAGATGATGTCCTAAGGAACTAAAATGTCCTTTCTATTAATTTTAATGAGTTTTCATCGAAATCATTTGATTTCAAAAGGTAATATAATGGTCTTTTATTTTAAAGAAAGGTTATTTATATTTTAGGACAAAAAGGTTTGATTTTATGAGTTTCTTTCACGATTTATCATGTTTTCTAAGAAATAATAATTATTAAGATTTTTTCCTTTACATTTTCATATAAATATTTTTATGAAAAACATTGTCCGTTAAAGCTGATTTCAGGTGTAAGTAAATTATTCATTGAGCTCAATGTTTATTACATTAAAGGTAAACTCTCTTTTAAGATGAAATGGTTGTAAAATTGTCTAATGGGTTTATTTATTCTTTTTTAAATACCTTACTAAATATTTTAGGATCACCTCACATTTAATAATATTTTTATAGGTTTTAAGGATGAATAGAAATGAATAAAAAGTCTTGGGGAAAATCATAAATATTGTTTATGAAAAGAAAAAATATTTTATTTTAAAATTATATTATTTCGGTAATATGGACACTTGAAGGAAGCTTAAAACACATAATTTTGGGTTTTTAAGTTATAATTATAACATAATTCCCTAAAACTATATACTTAAAATGATCCTAAAAACAAAAGAAAGCGAGTTCTCTTATGAAGATTCAATTTATGAATTGAATAATGCATGGTCCTTATAGTTGGTATCATAGGTCAGTTTTCAAAACATTAGAGGTTAGGAAAATGTTATTAAGTACCCTTAAGATAACCTTGTTTCTTCAAGTGATCCATTTATGCTCAGAATGGTTTTTCCTAGAGGAAATGGGGGAAGATAGAGTAGTACGACACAAATATGACAATATATTTCTAAATCAGTAACTTGAAATGTTTAGAATTGGAATAGAATAAATTTTTAATGTGATGGATCATTTGAAACATGCTATAAATCATGGGGTTATCTATGAAAAATAAATACCATGTTCACCGTAGAGGAATATATCAAGCATTTTATGATACAATACCCTCTAACATTCAGTGGATCATCTCACCTTTAAATAGTATAATGATGGGTTAAAGACTTATATAATATATTTGAAGTCCTAATATATTTATATCATCAAAAGTTAACTATTTATATTTAATATTTTTAAGGTTAAGTCAATCAATGGTGCTCAGTGGTTAAAAATACTACAAAAAGAGAATATATTGACACTAAATAATGAGATAAATTTAAGGATATTTTACTTGAGAAATATTTTTGTGTGGTTATTAAATAGAGAATAGAAAAAAGGCTTGGAATTAAATAAATTTGAGGAAGATTCAGTGGCCACATATAAATAAAACTTCAACATAGTGGAGAGGTATGCATAATATTTTATATGGGATTTTGGTTGTAAAATTATTCAATTTTACAAAGAATTGAATCCAAGATTCCAAATGTCATTGGATTACTCTGAAGTAAAATGTTATGATAATCTTGATCAATATGCCAAGATAGTATAAAGGGAGTTTGTTGATGATCATGTATTCCTTGGGATTAACTAGTGGAAAAGTTCCACATGGTAGATAATGGGAAAGAATCCATTATTGCAAAGAAAATGATCATAGATAAAAATTAAAGTTGACAGTGGGATGATTTAATTGTAATTTTATGGGCCAATATGTGAGTACTTTTTTAAAGATCAAAATTAAGGATAAAAACCATCAAGCATTTAGATATAAATGTGTGGAAAAATCCTTTATGAATACTTCAGAAACATTACCATCCCACATTATAGTTATAATTCAATAACTTATTTATTTATATTAAGCCAATGTCATGCTTGATTTGGGGTCTACAAACTCTTTATTTTTTAGAAGTTTTCTAATAAATTGGAAATATAAACTCCATAAATGAAGCTATAAACTTTGTAAAAAACACTTTGGGAAATTATTAAGGAAAGAAATTATAATAATATTCCTATTATGTTATGTGGAAATAATTTACATATAAAACATGTTTTATTACCCCGAGTAGGATTTGATGTTATTCTAGTTATGTATTGTCTTTCTATTTACCGTTCTATGATATATTGCATAGATAAAAGAATTTTTTTTATAGAGTTTCAGTTTTTACATAAGAATTAATTAATAACATTAATAACAAATCGAGGATGTGATAAAATTTTAAAATATGTAAATTAAAGTAATATTTCACATATTATTGAGAAAAATAAGAACACTTAAATCAATTATATCCCAATAGTCAATGAAAATTTGGATGTTTTTTCTAATGAATTACTAAGTATTATGCCTGAATGATAAGTTGAGTTTACTATTGATATATTTCATGATTCTAATCCAATTTTAATACTCCCTTATCAAATGGATCAATTATAACTTTGTGAATTAAAAAAATATTTCAAGAGTATATAGATAAAGGTTTTATTCCTCTTAAAACATCACCATGGGGTCCTCCTATTTTATTTTTTAAAATAAATATGGGACAATGATACTTTATATGGATTATAGAGTGTTGAATAATATCACTGTTAAGAAAAAGTATCCTTTTACTGATATCCATTATTTTTATAATCTACTCTAGAGATCACAGTGGTTTTCGAATATTTATCTTAGGTTGAGATACCATCAGTTAAAGATGTAGGAGGAGAAAATTAAAAAGCCAGTGCTTCATAATATATATAATCATTGTGATTTTGTATTTATTCTATTTGGTTTTCCATTTCACCAATAGTAATTCTAGATCTTATGATTAGAGTTTTTTCATGACTATTTAGATTAATTTGGAGTTATATTTATTGGTTATATTTTGGTATATTTTAAAAGTCATGAGTATCATTAAAGAGACCAATGGATTGTTTTAGAAACCTTGAAGGAACATAAGTTATATAGAAAATTTAGTATGTGTGAATTTTGGATGAAAAATATTTCTTTCCTTAGATATATTATAAATAAATATGGAATAATTTTTTATCCTACTAAAAATAAAGTTGTTAAATAATTTCCAAGACTTACAAATCTCATAGATATTTGAAGTTTTCTTAGATTATAAAGATACAACTTGCAATTTTTGAATCATTTTCTCCGTTGTCTAGACCAGAAAATAAGTTAACTTAAAATAGATTTAAATACATATATACAAAGTAATGTGATTAATTTTTCAAGGAATTAAATATAATTTTAAAGAATTCCCTATTTTTATCCCAAAAATTTAGAAATAGTGACATTTTTATCTACAATGATGCTTCTTTGAAGTGATCGAGTTGTGTTTTAATGTATAATGATCTGGTTTATCTTAGGATCCATGTAAATTAAAAACTCATGAGAAAATTTATCCAACACATGATCTGAAATTAGTTTTTGTGATTTTTTCAATAAACAATTTAGAGGAATCATTTTTATGGAGTAATAGATGAATTATAAACTAACCAAATATTATTAAAGTATATATTCACTTATAGAGTTAAAAATGAGTAAATAAAGAAATATATAACTTATTAAGGATTATGACTTCATAATTCATTACCGTTCAGGAAAGTAAAAAAATATATTTGATGCTTTGAGTGAGAAAGATAAATAAACTTTACCCATGTTATATTCAGAACATAACCCTTTGGTTTATGATTTATTGCATTTTGGATTAGAAATTAAGAATGCAGGAACTTAAACTATTTTATTTTATATTTCAATACAATCACATATATTCAAAATAATTAATCAAGTTGAAAAGGGAAATTATATCTTACAGGAAAAGGTATAATATATTAATAAGGTTAAGTTTCCTATGTTAAATATTAATGAAGAAGGTGTAATCATACTTGGAAAAAGAGTATGTGTGAACAATGATTCCTAGTTAAACAGATACTTTTTTTTATTAAATCTCATAGTCCCCCATTTTTCATTCATATTGGAAGAAAAAATATGCTTAGATACCTTCAATAAGATTTTTTGTTAGATAGAATGAAAAAAGATATTACTAAATGTAATATGAAATTTTTTACTTATCAACAAGTTAAAATAAAATAAAAGTTACTAAAGGGGATGATTCAGGCTTTTCTAGTTCCAGAATAGAAATGGGAGAGTATATCCATGGATTTCATTATAGTATTTCTAAAGAAATCTAGAGTTAATAATGTGATTTTTGTTTTTATTGATCAATTAACTAAATCCCCACATTTCATTCATATTTGAAAAACTATGTCTTTACATTAGTTTTATCAAAAAAATCTCAAATATATAATCAAGTTACATGGAATTCCACTCTTTATTGTATCCGATTGTGAGTCCATATTTTCTCTTAATTTTTATAAATTCCTTCCAAATCCATTGGGTACTAAATTAAATTTAAGTGTAGCTTTTCATTATTAATATGATGGAAATTTCAAGAGAATTATTCTAACATTGTAATACATTTTTAAATATTATTAAATATATTACCAGGAAATTTTGGATCAATATCTTTCATTAGCTGAAGTTCCTTATAATAAAAATTTTCATTCTAGTATATATATAACCTTTTGAGGCATTTTATGCAAAGTGGTGTCAAACTCCAGCTTGTTGGGATAAAGTAGGGAAAAGGAAGTTGATGGGACCCGATTTGGTAGATGAAATATTTGAAAAGGAAAACTTGATTCAAAAATATATGTGTATGACTCAAAGGAAGGAGAAAATTTATGTGGTTAAAAATAGTAATGATCTTTCTTTTGAGGTAGTTGATCATGTTTTTCTTAAAGTATCTCATTAGAAAAGTATTATGTTTTTTTTGAAAAAAGGGGAAGCTAATTCATAGTTTATTGGAACATATGAAATATTATATAAATATGAATTAGTTTCTTACTGAGTGGAAATATTTTTGTGTTTATCCTAGGTACATGATGTATTTAATGTTTCATTGGTAAAACAATTTGTGTCAAATGCAGCTTAGGTTTTGATCCCTTGGGAAATTTAGTTAGATGAAAACCATTCATATGAGGAAAAACATATTCAGATTATTAACCATATAGATAAGTTTTTTTGTGATAATTTGATTCAATAGGTTAAGGTTTTGTGTAAAAACCATATGGTTGTAGAATTATCATGGGTATCTAAAAATACTATAAAGGAATAATTTCCCAACTTGTTTAATTAATGAATCAAATTGAGAGAATGAAATTTCCAAAAGGAGGAAGAATGTAACAACCCTGATAATTTCAGAATCAATCATTTTCACATTTTATTACTATCCATTGATTAGGTTTTATAGATTTATACTCATTATAAAAATATTAATATTTTTTTCAGATAAAAGGGAGAAAATCTTTATTGATAAACAACTTCGATTTTCATGAATTATATTCTTTTATTTAAAAAATTAATTTTCAAGTTATATAATTTTAATTTTAGAAAATTAACCACATTTTTTATTTTACCATTTCAAAAATATCTTAGGATGTATTTTTATAATTTTCTAAAAAGTTAAAATTTTCAATTAATGGTTAAAAATGTTGTTTTTATTAGAAATTGTATTTTCATTTCAAGTATTTACAAAGTCAAATTATATTTTGGTTCATTTTTAATGTTTCATTAGTTACTTATATTTAAACATAATATATAAATGGTATTTTTAATTAATTTTATTTATTTAATTTGATATATATGTTTTTATACATAAAAGGATTTGTTTTCTAAAAAACCATTTTCATCATGTTTTGGGAGTTTAATTTTAAATTCAATTATACAAATTATAGAAATTGAATTCTAAAAAACTTATTTCATATTAGTAATCAAGAGTTCAATATTTGTTACATATTACATTTTTAATCATTATGAATATTAACCATATTAATTATTTTTTAATATAGAAAAAGTTAAAATCGGTTAACTAGGGATAAAACTAACATGTTAAGGATTAAAATTAATTAAAAAACTCTTATTTATTTCATAAAATTATTATATTTCATACATAACCATATAAACATAGAAAATATGACATATTTTCCATTTATATTAGACTTTTTCTTTGTAATATTTAAGTAAAGGATAAAGTTAAAATAACCACTCTCTTGCATTTAATATCTATAATATTTTTTATAGGGTTAAAAAAATGTATGTTTGTTTATAATTATTTATATAAAATATGAATAAATTTATTATATATTGTTATTTTTTTAATTTTTAATGATAAAATAATTACCTTAAATTCTTATACAATGCAGACTTCGTGCTTGTGCAAGATGTAAAAAAATCTTGTAAATGATTTTAAAAACTCTAAAGTAATATTGTTTGGTAGAGTTATAGAGATACAAAAATTTTATATATAATAATAACATATTAGATATTTTTAAATGTATTATAATCTAATTTAATTATTTTCATGTTGTATTCAAAGTCAAATGAAATGAATAGTTTAAAAAATGATATTAATGATATTTTATAATAAACAATATTTTATTGAATAATTTAAAATCCCTAAAAATATCATCTTTGTCCATGTGAATAGGATATGGTTTAAAATATAAAATTTAGTCCATTTATGTGTAATTTTTCCTCCAATAGTAACTTTCTTAACCATTAAATATTAAAAGACATTATTATCATCGTAATTGTCAAAAGGGTTAACAAGTGGTTAAAACATAGATAAGGGTAAAAACATAATTTAAAATTGAAAAAAATTTATTTAATGAAATTATTCACACCCTTAATAATCTTAAATTTTAATTATATAAATTTGGATCCGTTTTCCCTAAAAATTTATTTATATTATTTTGAAAACATTACGTAATTCAAAGAGTGCCCCTCCCCTCACCTATAAAAGGGAACCTACAACCCTCTCTTACTCACACCATTTACCACTATTGTTTGGTAAATCCATTATTATGTTTTAAAATAACATCTATACCCTCTTCTTATATTCCTTATTTTGATCAAAAAACAACCTATGAATGATTTAGGTGTAAACCTATAGAGATTGTCCGAAGAAGAGTTGTAGTTCGTAACAGAGCGTTTTCATTTTATTTTTTCTTCTATCTCAGTAAAATATTCTTCAACCATGATGAGATAATAAGCCTTGGATATTCCATATATTTATATGTTATTATGATAATTGAATTACCAATATCCATGCAGTAAAAAATGATCACGTCTTTCATGCGTAAGTGTAGATTACCACCTCCACAAAGCGATGTGAATTTTCTCTCAACCACATACCATTGACTCTATATATATGTGTGTTTATTTAACTAAAAACTATGATATTTATTATGTAATTATAATTTTTTAAATATAAAATAATTCCTATTATATTTTTATCATTTTCACAGAAAAATGGAAATGTTACTCATGCGTATGTACAATTTACTATCTATATGTTTGTAACATAGTTCATTTTTCATAACCATATTTCATTGTTGGTTTTAAAATAATAATTGATATGTAAAAATGATAATTATATCATTATTATTATTAATTATATGATGAAATAATGATCTTTTTGATCATACTAAACTTACCAAATTCATTTTGGACTTCTGTGACAAATATCAACAAAATATCCAACGTGAACTTAATTGATTATGTAATTAAATAAAAATGGTAATAAATAAAATAAAAGGAATTATAAATGTTAAAAATGATATTAATAAATTAAATAATTAACATATTTTTTTACCATGAACTATCTTGAATACCTTGGTACCCTGAGAGCCAACACTGATACAGCCCGAAGGCTGCTCCCAATCCCCACATGTTAGAGTCTAGCTCCTGTCATTATACAAGATCATAGAGGGAATAAAAATTTCTTAAAAAACAAAATATAAAATATTACAAGTCAATATGATTAGCAATCCAAAAGAATAATGTACTAGATATAAACAGGTAAAATGGTACCCAATAGAATTATAAACATCCCAATGGAAAATAAAATTAAAAAAAAACAAAAGTATCCAAAACATATGTGTAAGAAGTGTAAAACATATCCCCCAGTCACCATAATCACTTCATAATGAAAAATATCAATAACATCCACCACCTATAAGTGGTTCTTTCTCTTTTAACGGAATTTTAATAATAAATTATCAAAATTACAAAAGGAAAAGGTAGTGTGTGATAAAAAAATATTAGTAGAGTCTCACCAAGTGTTCCATAATAAACACCATAACAACAAACCGTTTATGATACTAGTTTAAATAAAAAAGTCATTGAATTGTATTTGAGTATTTTAAAGTAAAAAATTATTTAATTAAAATAGATTGATGAAATATCAAAACAATTTTAAATTATTATTTTTTTAAAAATTATATATTAAATAGTTTATATAAATCAATTTTCCCGAATAAAACTGTCCAATAATAAATGTAATGTATAATCAAGTCACAATTAATAATTAAGAACCACATACGAAAGCCTAATAGTAATTTAATTTCTTAGGTATTGGATCCTCACACATCTTAGTAATGATATTAGCTCTAGTTCGATGTATACACTAAAATAAAAAATGACAGGGGGCCGACCAAAAGTGTTTTACACCCCAATTGGGGAACCCCTCATGAGAAGTCAGGTAGTAGTTGTTTTAGAAAAAATAGTCATTTTCAATCCATTATTAGGGAGTTAGGGTCCTAGTTTGATTTTAGATATTTCAAGTAATTACCCAGGCTATCATGTGCTTTAAACAAATAGTTAATAAAAATAGAAATGAATCATTTCGGAACATTTCAAAATACAATTTCTAATTTTCAATTTTCAAAATTCCTTCTCATTTCAAAACTAGATCATAGGTTTTTATAATTCATGATAGTTCAAATAAATTTTCAATTTAAGTAATTTTTTCAAGATAAACATTAAATAACATCATCAAATCCATTTCCAAATAAAGACGCCATTTTTCATAAATCAACACAACAATTTCAATTCCATTGAAATTGGGGTTTTTTTATCAAACCTAATTCCCATTTCAAATTAAAGATAAAATCCACACAAATCTATTTTTTAAAACCAATTAAAAACTGAATTCAATTTAACTAATAAATTCCAGGTTTAAATCATTGGGAAAAGAATTATGGAACCACCAACCTTTAATCAAAGGTCCAGAAATCAACCCCTAGAACGAGACTCGCCAACGAAGAATGTTGGCTCAGAAGATAAAGGAAAAAAAATAAAATCAATATCTAATATAATAAAGTTTAGTTCTATAAATTACAAGGTAATATATCTAACTCTAATGAGAGAGAAATATATATTACGAGAAAACTCATAAGAGAGGATTCAATTAACTCGATAAGATTAAACAAGATCAATAATAATTTGATCCTCCAAGAAAAGGGTTTGGAGGAGCTAATTTCTCCTACTGAGAGCCACTATGAGAAAACCAATCATGTTAGGGAAGAATAGGGGTATTGTTTATCTTAAATAGGTGATTTAGTATTTTTAAATTATTTTTGGGAGGAATTGAAAATGGCATGCATGGTTTCATAGGGGGAGAAGCATGGTTAACAAACCATGCACCCAAACAGTGCGCCCCTACTGAACTTCTATTTGGGGTTCACATTTTAGAAAATAGATTAAACTAACCTTTCACCTAATATGTATTTTCCACAATACATGTAGTGCTTGTTTTTGAGTATTGGTCGTATGGTTAGAAAAACTATGCACCCTAACCATGCACCCCTCATAGTGGCTCTCAACAAGGAACACAATTTATTGGTCCAAATTGTATGGTTTTTCCTAACTGTGAACTAATCATTTATATACCAAAGGACATAAAAGATTATCCAAATTTCACCTAAAACACCTAAAAATTTTCAACCAAAAGGATATCAAAACTAATGTCAATAAATACCTGAAAACAAGTAATCCGATTTTTCAAAATCCCCATCATAAAAAATTTCTTTCTTCAGAGTATCAAAGAAACTTATATTTCAAAGAGATGATCCCACTACTCTCTCATCAGTTCCTCATGTTCCCAATTATCATGATAATTAGAAGCATTCTTCTATAAAACACATAAAAATGGTATCATCCTCCCACAAAGTACCTTTGTGTCAGAATCAACTATCCTAACCGGATTCTCAGTCATCGATAAATAAATTTCAACATCATGTGCTTACCAGCTCAAGACATGACATAGGTCATAATGTTACGTTTGAATCTATGATACATGGGACACATTATGTATCAACATCGTCTATAGTGTAAGTGATAAATAGTAATCCACTTTCCCCACCTGCTCTATAATCTTAAATGTTCCAATAAATATTGGTGCAATATTCACTACTACAATTAAGCCTTTTAGCGACCGCCAAAAGCGGCCGCTGTTGGTCCTTTTAAAAAATCCAGAATTCATGTCTGCAGGACAGCAGGTGGGTGCGACTATGGACACACGGGGATAACTGGTGGATGCGATGAGGGGTCGAGACCTTGGGTCGTCGGCCATGGTGGATCTACGACGGCCAGAGGGAGGGACAAGAGCGTTGTTGAGCGATTAGGCGGGCAGATGACGGAGATGGGTTTAGTGGTTGGTGAGGTAGGTGTGACGAGAGGTGGTAGGGGGTCGCGATGGGGGTGAGTGAGGGTTGTAGTGTGGTGGTGGGGGACTTATCACGGTGGCCTGAGAATTGCAGTGGCGACAGGGGGCGGTAGTGGGGGCGGAGAATTGGTGTACACGAAGAAGATGAGTGGAAGTGGGAAAAATCCCACCTGTTTTTTTGACGGAATTAGCGACCGCCATTGGCGGTAGCTAATACCCCCTTTAGCGACCGCCATTGGCGGTCGCTAATGCCTGTAGGTGTAGAAGCCTGGATTTCTAGTAGTGATTCCCTCGTTTCTCAAGAAGTTGATGAACTAAATGAGGTGAAACTATCAAAAAAACCTCATTAACAATTGATATATATAATTTTAACCTATGATATCCATCATAATATTTGTATAAGATCTATGATATTAACATTATTTTTGAAATCAAATGAATTTTTTTGTCTTCTCTTGAACCAAGTTTTGCCTAACCAAATAATTTTCAACAATATCCAACCATAATAACATTAATTTAGACAACTTTAAATAGAATGACTCAAAGGGGGGAATACAAATTGTATACTATTAACTGTTATTATCAGAAAAATCGACCAGTCCTAAGTGTACATTTGAAGCTCCACAAAAATCAAGTATACAGGAACAAAGCATTTACTAAAGAATCTGTATAGTGGTCTCTATCTGGACATACAGCTATGGTTGGTATTTGGTACTCAAAAAAACATGTGATCCCATCACATAATAAAGGTATTTCAAAATAAAATAGGTAAAACAGGATTCTCTATCAGAGACTATAGCATATGAAACTCCGTGCTATCGAATAATCTCATTCACATAGAGATTTCCCAACTCCTCAACTTTGGTTATATTGTGAATGCATATAAACTGAGCCTATTTTTTCAGCCTATGGATCAATGCCCATATCACATTATTTCCATAGGGGTATGTGGAATCCCAAAAAAAGTTCATATTATGTCATCACACTTCCAATTCATAATTGGAAGTGTCTAAAGAAAACATGAAGTTCTATGGCACTGGCCTTGACCTGTAGAAAAGTATAACAATGAAAAACAATGTATTTGATGTTACATATCATACCTAACCACCAGAATCATCACCTCATGTCATAAAAAAATATTTTTGGTTCCCAGGTGCACTTCTCACAAGGAATTATAGAAATCTCCCATCACATTTTTATCATAGACAAAGTCACAAAAAACAAATTCTGAGCACATAAGATGCCCTCAAAGGAGAACATCCACTCACAAAAGGTCTCTCCACTATAAAGAGAGTACCTAATATAATGTAATTATTCATCTAGATTATATCCATGAGGAATCATATTGATAATAGCATAATTTTCTAAACATCTAATTGCAATTGTGCAAAAGGTCCACCATGTTCCACTCTTCTGATGATTCCTTCACGACTTCAGTTAGAGGTTTCATGATTAAAGAATTAGAAATTTCATTTCTCTTCCATAGGATGTAGGCAAAATGGAAATAAAAATATTTCATGTACTATACCCAATGCCTATGAATATGTTTAATATATTTTCGAGAGAATATATAACTCAAGATCTTATTATCAAAAAGCATAGAAAACCTTTCTTTGAAAAGGCAATTCCATTAAATCATAAGAACATGCATCATGGTTATGAGTTCAAGATAATTAGTTGTATAATTATTTTTATGTGGAATATAATGTTGAGAAACATAGGATACCACATTATCTCCTTGTATAAGAATACATTTCAAACCTAATCCTAATGCACCAGAAAAGAACACATAACCTTGTCTAGCTTTTGAAAGTGTCAACAACAAAACAAAGGTCAAAAGATATTCGACATCAAAACAATAACTCTCAAAATTTTAATACTAAGTTAAATTCAACCCCTTTTGATTGGGATATATCAAAAGAGAATCAAATTTGATAAACCCTTTAAAATTTTGAGAAAACACCCCATTAAACCCAAGAAGCCATGAATCTTAAAAATGTTACGCGGTTCATATAGTGTTATAACAACTTTAAAATTCTCATATCTACTGAAATACCTTTATATGAGACCACATGTCCCAATAACTTCACTTAAAAAATCAATAAATCACAATTTGATAGATTTTCTTAAAGGTAGTAATTTATCCATGTTTCTAGAACTACTCTCAGATGACACACATGATGCTCGTTAGACTCAGAGTAATCTAGAATGTCATCCACAAGCCCACCTTGAATTTATTAAGATAATTTATCAAGATTCAATTCTTTACAGAAAAAAAACTACAATATAATTTGTTCGGCCAAGGTGTATAAAAAGATACTCATAATTGATATACCTAATATGAAAGGTAGTTTTTTAAATATCAGATTATTTCATTCTTAACTAGTGATAACTTGATAAAAGGTTAATATTTTAGAACCACTATCCCCCTTAAAACAATATAATATATTATAAATATGGGTTAAGAGATACTTTTTATTCACCATAACTCAATTATGTTTCTGATAATCATTATAGAGGAAAATTTCTCCATCATCTTTCTTAGTAAAGAGAATAGACATTACCCAATGAGACACACTTGGGTGTATAAATCATTTCTCTAACAGATCATCCAATTAAGTATTCAACTCTTTAAATTTAGTTGGTTTTATATGGTAAGAAGGAAAATAAACTTTTTGAGTATTAGACACTAAATAAATAGAAAAATATACCTATATTACTAGTGAAAAACTAGAGAAATCAAAAGGAAAAACATCAAGAAACCTGAAGACAACTGGAGAGAGATTATCTCTAACATATTCCCAACCCAAATTAAAATCCAACACAAAAATTAATTTACCCTATTATGGATATGTAGGTCCAGCTCTACTCATCCTCAGGTTCCATTCTCCATAAAAAACACAAAACAACCCATCAGGCATAGTAAAGGAGAACCACTAAAGATAAAAGTCAATTTAGGCTGTATTAAAAATGCAACAATCCATTTCAAGAATGAAATAAATATATTTCATGTCAATAATTATAAAATATAGGGAACATCAGTCTCTAATAAAGAGAATACACAGTCATCACAAAAGATACCCTATTATCTCTTCGTTTCAAGAGATATAGTAATATCCATCACACATGATAATGTCTCCATAGGAAGGGTTAGAAAATCAATAATAAGAGTTGATATGAATAATTTAGATACAATGGTATCAAATAATGTAGTCACTAAGGATGAAGTTTAGTGATAGTAAATCTTATAGTTTATAGACCCATGTCAACTTTCGTTGGATACTCTTCTAATACGTGAATTAGATTTTTTTCCAGATGTTTGTGGCTGGAACCCCTTTTTCCCAAACACTATGAATGTACCATAATACTTTTAGGAACTTATGATACTGTTCCACTATGAAAAGAAGAAAGTAAATGGATATTTTTTAGTTGTCTGAAATAACCACAAGAATTATAGATATTTTGTGCCACAGTATAAACACGCCTTGATTCACAACCTTTCCAATGAAAGTAAGTTATAGGGACTCTTCTAGGAACTATTGGTGGTTTAGATGATTCATTTTATTGATAATCACAATGAGACTCATCACACATTATATTTTATTTAAATTAACTCATAAAACTAAAACATAGAAAAAATGTAACTCTCATCAACCCTGATTTACCAACAAAGTCAAGGTAAACCATCAACACCTAACTGGTATGTTATAAAAAGAAGTGAGCTTCAATAATAAAACAAGTGAATTTATATCAGGCTAGAGACCCATATTGAATATTCAAGCCTTTATCTTCTCTTTTTATACAATCTTAGGTGAAAACTACATAGGCTTGGAAAAGATGTTCACATACTACATCATAATTGTTTCCGCCTACTTGGGGTGGAAAAACCCCATATCCTTAGCTATTATAATTGCATTTTTAAAGAAATGACTAGTGATAGAACTCCAAATAAATTCCACTCAAAACCACTTAATTGTTTTTCATTACAATCAAATCCCACTATCTCTTAATAGTCCCTTTCAACTTAAAGGTAGAACAATTCACCTTAATAGCTTCAGGCATTTACAAGAAATCCAAAAGGCTTTATAAAGTATTCAAAAAATCCTCAACTTTTGGATGTTCATTAGTTCCTTGTAAAGTATATGGATTCAATAAATAAACTCTTGAGCATGATTCCTAGATTTATCGGTTTGAGGTTACACCACTGGATCCTAAATAGAAACGGCTGTAGGAAATTTTCCTAAAGCTTAAATATAATTCACCACTATCTCAATAGGATTCTGGTTTACTAGAGTTTTTAGTCATTGTGGTTCCCCAACATCTTCCTCTTGGGTACCATTCAAAAATCTTCTCGAAGGCATTATGCTACATAAAATCAATAGAAAATAATATAGTCATCAAAATATTAAACATATCAACAACTCAAATAAGAACAATGGGAATATAAATCCCATCAGATAATATTTTCATGATTTTTATTTCAACATAATGAAATAAAAAGTAGGTAAAATACTAGGATCAGATAAAAATATTCCTTAAAGAGATATTTCCAAAACATACATGGTGACCTATGGCTTATTACGACGAGAGATTCTCAACTCTCACATTCTATTACCTCCTAAGTCCCATCAAGTCATTAGAAATTTCAAACTAACATCAAGGAAATATTATTAACCAGTACTTGTAATACCAATTTTTCATGAACTATCCTAGAAACCCTAATAAATTAAGACCAGATTAAATGCCAACATAGCCCGAAGGGCATAAATAATCCCTATGAATTGGATACTAGCACCTAGTATCATACAAGATCAATTAAAAAATGAGTTTTACCACAAAATAGAATAAGATAAAAGATTACAATTTGATATTCTCAACACTCCAAAAAAGAAAGTATCAAATACAAACAAGTAACATAGTTCCCAATAGAGATATAAGCATCCTAAAGGAAACTATTGTGTAAACTAGAAAAAATTCACCAAAAAACCTATGTAAAAATTGGATAAGAGCTTTATGAGTCTCCATCATCACTTAATGATCCAAAGAAATAATAACACCCATACCCTCCAAGTGGTTGTTTATTTTTTCCAATACCTGGAATTATAAATTCTATAAACACCTAAAGGAAAAAGTATGGAGTGAAGTATAAATCCTCTTAGGTTATCACTAAGTGTTCCATGATCAAACCATAACAATTTACGATTTATTCTAGCAGTTTAAATAAAACAAGGAACATCATTAAATTTACATATTTTAAAACAAAACATGACTTCATTAATATATACGGATGATATATCAAAACAAATTTGAAGAAGGCCTAAATGAACATTTAATATAAAACAGTTTATAGAAATCAATTATTATTAATAAAATTGTTCAATAATCAACGACATGTATAATCATGTCACAATTCATAACGAATCACCATGTACAAAACCCCATGATAAGTTAGTCTCTAAGTTAATAGAATCATCACATATCTCAGTAATGATCTTTCTCTAGTTAGGTGTTCACACAAAAATACACCCTAATAGGGTAACTCGTCATGGGTAGTCTACAACCAAATAGGGGAACCAATCACCGAATATTACATCATAGTTGTTTTAGTAGGAGTGGTCATTTTCAATCCAGTTATACAGAGTCAAGGTCCAAGAATTATTTTCCTAGTTACTAATAACAACTAAGGATAACATGTTCTTCAAACAATTAATCAATCAAATTAGCAATCAATTATTTCAGGACATTTCAAACTACAATTTCCCAATTCTAGTTTTTAACATACCTTCTGATTTTAAAAAACCAAATCATAAACTTTCAACATTTCATTCCATTTTAATTAAATTAAAAACTTAAGATGTTATATCAATATTAAAATAAAATTATTTCATCAAAAATATTTTCAAATCATGAAATTGTTTTTATAAATCTACCCCACAATTTCAATTCCACTGAAATTTGTGTTTTCTCTCAAACATAATTCCCATTTCAAATAAAAGATAAAATAATCACAAATAAATATTTTTAAATAAATTAAAAACTCAATTCAACTTAATCAATCAATTAAAGGTTTCAGTCATAGGGAAAACAATTATAGAACTACCTACCTTTAATAAATGAGATAGGAATAAACACATACAACATGAATTTACAAGAAAGTTTGTAGGTATAGATGATATATGAACAAAACCAAGAATCAATATCCACCCAAAAAAGTTTATATTAATAAATTAAATAATGATATATCAAAATAAAAGGATTATAAGAATATATATTGATAGAAAATGCATGATAGGGGATATGAGTTCCTAGAAGTGATCTAATGAGATTAACACCACTTTGATCCGCCAATAAAAGGGTTTGGAGGAGTCAATTTCACCTCTTAGGATCCTCTAATGTCCAAAAAACTATGTTAGGATTGAATAGGGGGATTAGTAATCATAAAATGGGGTTCTATATTTTTTAATTAATTTTTAGAGGAATTAAAAAAAACTTGAATGTTTCTTGGGGGTAGCCATACGATTAGAAAAACAATACACTTAAACTGTGCACCCTTAATAGACTTTTATTTAGGGTGCACGGTTTGGCCGCATTGTTAAACTAACAATGAACCAACCATGAGTTTATCACTTTCCATGGTGTTCACAGTTTTGATGGTTGGACACAAGGTTTGATAAACCACGTTCCCTACCCATGCGACCCCTTTTAGTGGCTCTCAACATTGTGCACAGCATACAGGGCCAAACCACACAATTTTCCCTAACTATGAACCAACTATACACAACTTAAAGGGATTTCAAAATTATCCAAATTTCACCCAAAACACCCCAAAATAAGACCCAACCAAAAATAGATTAAAAATAGGTTCAAGGATTACTAAAAATAAGTAGCATGATGTTACATTACAATTTAAGATGATAAATAATGTGTGTGAAGATTAAAACTTGATGTAATTGGTATTTTACCATAAATACCTCATTTTTCATTATTTTAATGATTTAATTTATGAATATTTTTCTTACATTAAATAAATTATTTTATTTGTGAAATTTAATTTACATTAATGAATAATAAATTACTTTTTTGACCTTATTAAAATAGTTTTTAAAAAGGAATATTTTTACAGAATTTTTTGAATTTCTCTATAAAATACAAAAGAAAAGTTATATTTTAGTGTATATAGTATCAACGAATATTCCCTCCATCAAAACCATTATTTATTGTTTTTATTAATTTATAAGTGTACATGTTTTCTTTGAAAAAAGATTCACTTTTATTTTGGGAATTTTATTTTTGAAATTGTGTTTTTAAAGGGAAAGTGTATTTAAATATTCAATTTTTTTGAATATGGGTTTAAAAAAGTTTTTCATGGTATTTTTGATAATATGGAATAATATTAAAATGTTTTATTCTTGATGAGTTCCTTGTAAATTGTCTATAATGACAAGTGATCCCAATATATATCATAATTATGGGCGATTTTGATATATCTCATGAATACTAGTGAACCCAATATAGCTCATGATAATAGGTGAGATTATATAAATCATATGATGGGTGATCCCAATATACCTCTCTAATAAATTGGGTAATGATTATGTTATCTGGAGAATTATGATGTAATTTGACCTTATTGGTTAATCTAAATGTAAAATTTCAATGAAGATGTTGTCCCAAGTAACGTACATGAATTTTCGATTCTTGGCATTGTGTTTTCATGAAAATCATTAGATTTCAAAAGTTACGTCAATGATCTTTTATTTTAAATGAATTATTTTTCCATTTTAGTGTAAAAATTTATCTTTTCAAGAATGTTTCTTTCATGGGATATCATGTTTTCTAAGAAACCATCATGATTATGGTTTTTTCCTTTATGTTTTTATATATATATATTTTAAAATCATTGGGTAATAAAGATGATTTCATGTGTATATAAATTATTATTTGAGATAAAATTTTATTATGTTAAAGGTAAAATCTATACTGTGTTCTCATGGTTTAAAAATTTACTAAATGGTTTATTTATATTTTTTTTATTTAACTTTCATAATTTTTAGTTCTCATACCAAATTTAAAGATAATTTTTACTTATTTTAAGGTTGAATCGTAATAAATAAGAAGTCCAGTTGAAAATCATAATGATTTTTCATGAAATAAAATTATGTTTTATTTTAAAAGTATTATATTTTTTAAAAAATGGATACTAAGACGAAGTGTCTCACTTATAATGTATGAGTTATTTATGTGATATTTATAACCTAATTATCTAAAACTATAAAACATAATATATACTATAAATGAAAGAAATTAAATTAAATTTTAGAAATTTAATTGAGGAATTTATTAAGGACTAGTCCTTATAGGAAGGAATTTAAAGTTGTTTTTATTATAAAGAGCATTAATTTTTTTTAAAAAAATTAATATGGGAATCCCATTCCTCATTTATGAAATGTGATCTTTCTGAAACCCTTATCCTATCCACTCACAACCACACCCCTCCATGCTCGAACTTCAATTTTCATTTGGTTTCTATAATTTAATTTTATTGGTTTCTCCTCAATACTTCATCACTCATACTTATTATATGACTCTATAATTAATATTTTCCACTGAAACTTTAATCCTCTTAAATCTTGACCATGCTCCAAGTTTTTTGTTCAAGCAATTTAAACATTTTTTTTGAAAACATTTCTCCCTAATTTGTTATCATTTGTCTAACTTCTCTCTCAAGATCATCCGTCAGACCTAAATATCAATTTTCTGACATCAGTATCTATATTTTCTATGTTTATTTTTTTATTATATTAATTAATTATTTATTAGTTATAAATTAAGATTAACCATTCGTTTTTTGTAGGTATATCATTATCAATTATAATTTTTTTATAATTAATTTAAAGTTACTATTTTTGTGATTTTAAATTGTTTGTGATTTTAGATTATGGGTCAAATTTATTTTTGGTTCTAATTGTTTGTATTTATAATTTTTTGTATTTATAATTTTTTTATTTTAATAATATTTTTTTAATTAAAGAAATTTTTTATTTGAAAATTTTATGTTAGAATTATGTTTTTATTATAATTAATTTTGGTTATATATTATTTTCAAGTTTTAAATTTTTGTTTAGTTGTAAATGTTTTTCTATATATAAATTATTTGTTAAAAAATTATGCTTGTTTATATATTTATAGGATTTTATGTTTTCAATTTATCTATTTATATATATTTTTACATTTCGATATATTTTAATATATTCATATATTATTCTATGATTTTTAGTAATAAATGGATCATAATTGGATAGATGTATGAATAACTAGCCATGAATATGAGAAATGGGTTCAAAATTTCTTGGAATTCAATAAATTAAATCTTGATAAGAAAGATCAAATTTATCTCTCCAGGAATAAAGTGTTAAACTATAAGAAAACTGAGGTACAGAGAAATGGAGGACTATATAATTTTCTATTGTTTTGATCATAATTATACACACTGGATATAGTATAGTAAAATGAAAAACGATTTGATTTCTAATTATGATTAATATGTTCATCATGAGACATAAGATCCTCTTAAATAATTAATCCATGATGTAGGTATTGAAACTATGGAATTTTTTTTAAATGAATGTATGGAGATACTGAGAAAACTATGTTCTCATGTTACACTAAAGTTTTAGTGTTATCAGTAGTACTATGATTATTTAAATTTAATGTAAAAAATGATTGCAGTGATAAAAGTTTTACTAAAATTATTGATCTTTCTAAAGAGATACTTTATGATTGAAATGGGATTCCATATTCCAATTTTTAGTGATAAAATATAATATGCACAATGGGACTAGGGTATAAAAATATAAAATTTTTCACAAATGATTATGTTCTGTATAGAAAATAATATTAAATTTTATAAAAATTTCATAAATGTGAGATATCATGATATAAAATGGATGAAAATTCCAATCGTGAATCTTTTTCAAGAACATGCACCAAATATACTGCTAAAACCACCATATATCTTCCAACAATTCCTTTATTTAAATAATATATTTTCAAATTTAAATGATGAAAATAGTATAATATAGAATAAAAATGAGTGCATTTTTTGTGGAAACCTATGTCACCCTACTGGTTAACCTTAATGAAAGCGATTGGATAAAAAAATCAATTTTGAAATGAATTTTGAAATTTCAGTATTCGACACTATAGAGATAGATTGAATCCATATCAGAGCCTTAGTAGACAATATAATACATGGATTATTATATTTATTTTCTAGAATATGTACTCAAAAATTTGTAAAAAGTGGAAATATGTGATGACGTGATTTATAATTTCTAGATAAAAACAATTTAGAAATGATATTTATGTTTATCTATGAACATTTAATGATTATTTGAAATCTCAATGAGAGATAGGTGTTAAAATATTTTATGTATAAAAGAAAGTGTATTTTCATTTTCATGATATGATAATCTTCAATATACAGGACTTTATTTCATATAAAATCTAATTTTGATACAATGTTAAGGGAAATAAATCTTTTCCTATTTATGAAGAGGGGACTTCATATCATCAATTATAAAATGGAATAAAGAAACAAATACTTGGGACATAATAGATTTTTTCAAATGGATCATCCTTATTTATGATTAAAAAATATATTTAATGTCTTAAAATAGTATTATGTATCCTTACAACCATTTTCAATTGATGAATATTATGAACAAGTAAAAACATTAACGTCACATTTGTAAATAATGGAAGTTATGGTTATTAGGAAATTAAATTGATAAAAGGGTCCATTTTATTTGGGATTATTTATTGAAAATTTTAGGAGGAAAAACATACCCTTGATGTTATTCATATTGAGAAAAAATATTTTTAATAGTTTGTTTGAAACATTGTTAAATATAAAAGGAATGAAAAAGGATGGATTGCATGCAATATTGAATATAATAACCATGGGGATATATCTGGAGATAACTCCCAATATGGAAGGAAATACAATATATTTCCCCTACCTTTTCAAATATTAATAAATAGTGAGAAGATAATGGTTTTTCAATGCTTCCATGGTATTAAATTACCCATTGCGTTTTCCTAAAATGTCAAAAATATAAAGTCATTGAAGGATATAAAGTTAATTGGTACCAAATCTCATGAACATAATGTATTGATGTAATAGTTGATACCTATTTAATTACATAAAATTTTGTTGATAACTATAAAAAAGTATATTATCATGTTTTTTTACTTTTTCAAACCCATTTACAGTAAGGCCACATATCCAAATTTTTTTAGATGTGTAAGAGAATGAAGCCATCCTCAATATTTTTCAACAAATAATGTATTTTCAACCATTGTTTTTTCAAATAATGGTTCATCTATTGATATATTTAGTTTAAGAGATAATAATATATGGGCCTATTTATCTATGGTGAATATATAGTTTTGAATGATATATATAAATTTTAAAGGTATATGTAAATAATTTTCACTGACCATATATAACACCCTAAAAATTTATTTTAGAAGAATAATAATCTCAATGGATTTATTTGCACGCACCATGTGTTTTAAGAGAAAAATAATATACTATAAATATCACCATTATAACGTAGACATTAAATATAAAGTATGAATATGAATAAACAAATTATGAAAAATATTTACAAATTTATTATATATTGAAAATATATTGATTAATTAATAATAAATATGTACAAAATTTTCAATAAATTTATTTTATGCTTAAAAATATATTTTCTTCTCAAATGGTTTTAATTGAATTTTAGGAATATAAATTATATGTAATTTTAAATAATTTTATAAATTTTATTTTATGAAATTAATTTATATTTTTATTTCATCATGTCAAAATTATTTTGGGGTTAATTTTTAAAAAATTTCAACAATAGTTGATTTTCAGGTAAATAGTGAAAAATACCTCTAAATCCTTTTTTGTATTATCTAAAATACATTTTAAGATAATGTGGACACTGTAAATTATAAATTTTAAAAACCACAACCAATATTCAAAATTAAAATTTAAATTCAAATGATCATCATCTAAAACCCCGAGTTCAACATTTTAAAAAACACATCAATCCCAACACCACCTAATCACCATAGGCCATGTGATCCTAAACCAAAATCCACATTGAGACATGTTACCAAACACTAATTATTAATCATTTCCACTAACTAGTGAGAATCCATCACTAATCATATCTACTATCATTATCACCAACCAAATCACATTACCCTCATCTCCATTTCACTAGTGAGAACCCACCGACCATCATCCCATTACAACAAACAAAAATAATCTCATCACCATATTCCACTTCATTTTTTTCACCATAGATAGGCTATAACATAACTTCATAGAATATGTGAACCTCCAATATAAGTATCTCCAAAAATATCAATAATGAAAAAGTTCATAAGGGACCTAAAGACTGAGAAGAATCTACCATGAGAGATGCCTCTTGTAACACCACCAAACCCTCAAACTTTAAATCTCAAAGCACCTTGAAAACCACCACACAAGTTCTATTGGGAGAAGATTAGTAGAATTGCGGTTCAAGAGAAAATTATGGAGAAGTCTAATGAGTCTACAACAAGTAAAAACCACATCCATAACCATAGAACATTGCCTTCAGAACCACCACCAAGTAAACAACTTCCAATGGGATTCAAATAGAACGTATGAACACAATGCATCATCATCATCATGGAAGAAATGGAAAAAAATCATTCACTGCTAGGATACCACCATCCCCTTCCAAAAAATAAAACAACTTTACCATCGAGCATTTGACACACATTAGAAACCCAAAAACATGATGAGACTAAATCAAAAACCATATACCATAAAAGAACCACAAAAAAAATCCAAAACCATGAAATGGAAAATAAAAAACATAGAAGAAAAAGGAGGAAATATAGAAACACAGGGATAAAAAACCATCATCCTTACCACTATCACAATCTCAAAAAACCTAAAACTATATAGTACTAGAAAAAATGGGGTATTGTTTGGAGGGTAAGGATATAAGGGTAGAGTAGGGGCACTGAAGGGCATGAACGGTGCTATTAGACTTTATATCCATCCAAAAGAAAACAAAAAAAATGTGAAATTGGGAGGTGTGAGGAATAATACCACTATAATCTTAAATAATTTTATCTTTATCTAGTCAAACCAAGATGGGAATTTTTGATGATGGTTCTAACAATAAGAGTGATAGTTGCAATGGATGAGGTCCGGGAAGAAAATAAGGGGATGAGAATGAGAGAAGGGGAAAAATTCTATATAAAAACCTATCACCAAGATGGGTATGAAGATATGGGGGAAGGTCTAACCTAGGGAAGGGACCCAAGAACATGGATAAAATGGAGACCCAGAGAGTGGGGAGCCATTGTGTTCATCACAATTCTTAAAAAAAGTATTTCCCTTAATCTTGTGCCATCATTTTTTTCATATACAAAATTAAATTATATTCCATGTATTATGATATAATACCATAATTATATCTCATATATAGAGATGTTATTATGTTATTGGCATAACCTTTATTCGTATCCTCCTCTATAAAAATGGGAAAAATTCATTATTTGTACATATTTGCAGACTACTGCCTCACAAAGAGATATATTTATTTTCATCACCACCACAAATTTATTTTTATTATGATAGATATAATGATAATATATGAAATAATTATGATTTTTTAAATATAATATATCATTTAACTCGTTATCCTTCCTCCCATTAAAAATGATAATGTCGCTTTTGTGCATGTATAGATTACCACCTCCACAAAGTGACGTGAATTATTTTTCATATCCAAATTTTATAAATGATTATAAATATGTATATAATAAATATATATGATATTATTATCATTATTAAAATTATATATATGATTTAACTGGGAGTAAGATTCTTGGATGGAAACTATCAAATCGAATGTTATATGTAAAAACAAAACATTTAACACTTAGAAATGATGATTTTAATAATGAATTATTAATAAATGGGTGTTTAAATGATATAAAGATCATGTATGATATTATAAATATGTATATGGTTCCATTATAAAAGTATAATAAATTTAATTCTTTTACAAATGAGATTAATTTCACTTATGAAGAAATGTAGTTTTGAGGAAAGGGTTCATTTCACAATCTCATCCTTATTCAGGATTGTTTATGTATAGGTTTCCATTCAAAAAAGTATATAATATTTATATCTTAAAACATATATATTTTTCTCTACTCTATATATTTCTAGATATTACATGTTTTTTTCTTTCCTTATCATCTCTCTAAGTACTCAAAAGTATAAAATATTATTTTTAAGAAAACCAAATTTGTTCTATTCATCCAAGAATATTTTTCTTACATATATATATTTTCATTAAAATGTGTTTAATAATGATTTTAATATTATAAAATTATTTATTAATGTAATTTTTTTTAATGTTTGACTTTTTATTAAAATTTGAAGAGGAATATTCTTTTTTTCCAAACAATACTCTTTTTAATAAATATATGAACATAATCTTTGTTTTTTTCACTTATTGTACAAATAGATTTTCTTTTTGTCATGAATTTCATTAAATTAAAGCTTACTAAACATTTTACATGTTTATTATCAAATAAAATGACTTTAATGACATTCTGTAATTTTTTTATATTTTAATATATGTGATATCCAAATGAAAATGGTATTTTTATAATAAAATATTCCTTTGATGTTTTAAAAGTAGTTTCATTTATATAAATTTCCTTTGATGAATATTACTATTTACAAAGATTTTAATATAGTGATACCATCCACCATATTTTTATGGATTCTATACGATCATTTTAAATAGGGAAATTATTGACATTCCTTATGTTATTTCCTCTAGTATAGATAGTTAATGAATATCAAGGAATGTTTATTGAGTTTTATTTTTTATTCATATGATGAATGAATTGGGAATATTAAGAGATGGATAAGGATTAAAATTATATATACCCTAGATGAATTGGTACGTCTCATGTGACAAGAAAATTTGTGTATTATAAATATACTTTACCAATTTATGTAGGATGTTTTGGAATGAGGCCTCGAGTGAAAGTTTAAGATATTCGACATTATGAATTCCATTACCATGAAATAATTTATTGAAGTCAATGTGATTATTGAAATATTTTTGTTATCCATGGATAAGTTTTATGCTTATGTGATTATTTATATGTCATTATTTGACCATTATTTATTCTATCCATATTATGCCTGACTTATTTATTCTATGATAGCTTTTGTTTTATGAATTCCCCTCCTGAGAATCTTATCTCACCATTTCTTAATTTTCTTTTCCATAGGATTCCAGGAAGTTTACTATTATTGATATTCATGGATATTCTGTAGGGAATAATAATTGTCTCAAAGAAAATAAAATGTTGTATTTTATGGTTTGAAGTATAATGTGTGACCCAAGTAGGTTTTGAGTTTTATAAGACATGTAAACTATTTGATCCCTCGAGATGCAATCATTTTTATATAGTGATAGTGCAATGAATTAACTACTAACTCTGGGATACTAGGGTTGAATTTGTTACAATTAGTATTAGAGGAAGTTTTGTAGGATCATTGGGAATGATATTTAAGATAAAATAGATTAGGGTGAATAAACCAAAAACAAAATTAAAGATATGTCTACTTATAAGATGATATAATAATATTTTTGTCAAATTGAGATCATACAATTTTCCTAGAAATTAAATAATTAATGTATACTAGAAAATTGATGATTATATAGAACAGATGCACCTAGGGGAAAAAGATTTTAAAGGGGGGATAACTGCTATTAACTTGATCATCACTGATTCATGATGAGTGGGATTTAAAATACACACCTTGATAGACACTCTAAAAGGATTTTCTTTATTTGATTAAAAGACTCACTAAAAACCATTATGAAAATTTTGAAAATATTTTTATAATTTAACAATATTCCCAAATATACGAAGCTTATGATTATAAGTTTATCTGTACATAAATTTTCAATTTATGTTAGGTATTTCACTATATTTTCAATTTTATACTATTATTTGTAATTTAATAACATAATCTAGTGTATTACATGATTTATTAATGATTCATAATGGAATGGAGGGAAAATGTGTACAAAACTATAATCTAGGAATGGATTTCCATCCGAACTAAGTCTATTAGACTATAGTTGGAGATAAACATATTATAAAAATATCATGGAAAGTTATGACTAGTAAGGTTGGGTATATGGGAAAACTTGTTTCTTCACCACAAGATACTAAAATGTCAGGCTACTTTTCACTGTGGAAACTAACATCATTTAATAGAACTATGC
Organism: Viscum album; assembly: GCA_963277665.1. NCBI lineage: Eukaryota > Viridiplantae > Streptophyta > Magnoliopsida > Santalales > Viscaceae > Viscum > Viscum album. The sequence goes on along the minus strand of OY728129.1, from coordinate 1,315,082,631 downwards.
ATATGTTTTTATTTGAATGATAGATCGATCCCTTGAAAAGATATTTCAAGATTTTGGATATAATGATTGGGAAAAGGTTTTTCTAGAAGTGTTTTTTAAGAAAAAGAAACTAATCAATAGTGGATATTGATTCAAAATACTAAATAGGAGAAAGAAATAAATATTATGGAACATGATACTTTTATGGAGATATTCTTTAAATAAATATTCCTTAGGAGAAACAAGTTTATTTCTAAAGGTAGTTTTTTAATTTTCAACAAAGATAAGAGGAAAATATTTATTATTATGAATAAAATATTAAAGGATTAGAAATGATTTTTTGTGAAAAATTTATGTAATCTAGATAGTAAGATTGGTTATTTATTTGGTGGGATAAATCCAAACAATTAAGTGTTGTTATTCTCTAATTTGTTTAAAAATATAATGATATGTACTTAATTTTCCTCAAGGAGGTGAATAAATTCCACAAGTCTTTTATTTTAATGCTAAATAATAGAAAAAGATAACGGTTGATCACTATGTAAAGGGAAATTTGGAAAAAGGGGAAATGTGATGATTGTAAATTCCAACTAGAAATAATTAGGGAAAGAAACAAATTGGTAATTGATTGATGGGAATAGAAGTTTTCATTATGTGTGAAGAGAAGGGTTGTCATACATGTGAGTGTAAAGGTAAGAAATATGATACAAATGCCTATTTTTTCAACTATAAGGATATAGGGAACTATGAAAAATTATTCCTCAAGAGTTAAAGGAATTTACCCCAAGAAAGAATTAGGGAGAAAGTATAATATTTTTAAATTACTAAAGATAAAGTTTAAATCCCATATGTTTTGATAGATGGTACTTTGACCATAATCTCAATGAAAACTAGAGATTTATTTGACTTTGGATATACACATCTTCTTATATTTCTTTAATAATATTGAATCATCTCCTAACACTATGGGGAGGTAGTTTCTAGTCAAAACACCTAGTTGGAATTTGGTTATAAAGATAACATAGTAAGTGGTGTAAAATAATATGAACACGTATTCTATAGTTGAAACCATTGTTATTATAACTATGTTTGAATTTATGATAATCCTATTTTTTTGGTTTTGATTAGTTTTTATGATTTAGTAATTATTGGATAAAGTATAAATTAATTTATTTTAAACTAGTGGTATTATAGTTAAAAGGTTCAAGAATTGTATCATTTATATGGGGGTTAATATTTATGTGTTAAGAATTAATATGTTACTTCTTGAAAAGAATATTTATTCATATTGAGTATTATGTTTACATATTATAATTTTTTATAGGTAAAATAACGTATAATTATTTTACGTATATCATGATATATTAAAGGTTGATTGTTTTGATTCAAGCACGAAAAAATCCTCTTAGTACTTACTATTTAGATTTAGGTATGGAAACTGATTAAATATTAAATAAAAAAATTATTAGGAAGTTAAAATATATCAAGTAAGTATTTTTCTCATCTTCATCATATTTAATTTAAATTAATACCTCAAATATACGAAAAGGATCTTGAAATAAAAATGTTATCCTTTTATATTCATTTCTAATGAATTCATTGTGTTCCTTATCCCCAAATGATTTATGGTTTTACGATCATTACCTTTGTCATGATCATGTTCTTCATCTCTCTATATTATTCCTTGAATGATAATTCTTCTCCTCTATATCCACTTTTCACTTCTTTTTAATGTTCTCTTTATCTTAGGACCCTATTATGTGTTATTTATAGTAACCATTATGTTTCCTACTTGTACTTTTCGAAGGATGTTTTATTATTCCTTTATATGATGTGGGTTTTCAAAACACATTTTCCCAAATAGTGAATAATATGATAATAAAATGTGAGGGTTAAATTTATTTAATGGGGAAGAATGTAACACAATAAAAATTTAGTATAAAAGAACAAGAAGATTGATTTCCTTCTTAACATGAAACACTATGTTTTATGCGAATTTTGATATACTATAAATATGGATATTAAAACCAATATATTATATTTTTGGTATGAATCAGAAGGTTAAAATTATGAAAATATGTATAAATGTATATTTAATGAAATTTTATTGACTAATGCATAATAAATAAGTATTCAATTTTTAAGAAATTAAATCTCTGCTTTAAAAACACTATTTCTTCAAAAATGGGTTTTATTGAATTTTATCTATAGATATTATAATTAATTTCTAAGAGTTTTAGAAATTATATTTTATTTAAAAAATTTCATTTTTTAATTCACCATTTCAAAATTATTTTATTGTGAATCGTTGATATTTTTCAGAAATAATTGATTTTTGGGTGAATAGTGAAACATATCGATATTACAAAAAAATCACTTTTATAAAATTATAATGTTATAAGAATAAGTTGATATATCAAAAGAAAAATTTATAAAACAAAAATATATTTAATAATTAATATAATTAATATTTGAATATAATTTGGAACTTAGAAATATATTCTTATCATTTTGGAAATCTACGTAATGTTTTTGTTCAAATAAGACATGTTTTTACTTCTTCTCTTTTTGTAAATTATTTATAAGGTGCATTTAGATTTTTGTTTGGTTTGAAATAAAAATAATAATAATTTTACTTAAATTATTCTAATTATTTCTATTATAATCAAAATTATACTTTATATTTCTATGAAATCATTTTTATACTTAAAAAAGTATTTTTAGGTAACTTTTTTTCATAGATTTTTGCGGGTTTGTTTTTAACTTAATTTATTAAAATTATATAAATTAAATTTAATAATATAGTATTCATTTTTTAATTATAATTCTCAATTTTGGTAATTATTCGAATTTCATTTTTGGTTATTATGAATGTAATTTTTTTTAAAAGGGAAGTTACCCTGGTAAGAGTTAAAACATGATAAAAGTATTAAAAATAAAACAATAAGGGTTAAAATCTATTAAAACCCCTTCTAAATCATATTATATCTCTATATTTATATCCTAAATATTCCTCCCTTCTAAAATAGTGTAATTTTGTGCCACATGGCTGGAATAATACACTAATATATTTTAATCTTTTGAAAAATTCCAAATGTTTCCACACCCTCGCTTATAAAAGAATACCACTTATCTTCTCTTTCTTACACTTCATGAATCTTATATATCATAAAATACATTCCAAAATAATTTCCTAACAAACATACCCATTTTATGGAGGTCCTTGTTTGATCAAAATTCTAACCATATAAGGATTTAGGTGTATTTAAAAGGATTTTCTCCTAGGAAGCGATATATCTATTAATTGAGTGTTTTCATTTTACATCTTCTTATATCTACAAAAATTCTATGATAAAAATTATAATATAATAAAATTAGTATATACCATGAAATATTATGTTATTATGTCAGTGGCGCAACCTTTATTCATCTCCTTCTCCATCGAATGAGGAATAAAAAAGTCGTTCGTGCGTACGTGTAGAATAACTCCTTACAAAGCGATGTATTTAATTTTTCATCCCCATCATTCATGGATGGTTATTATGATGGATATAATGTTAATATATTATATTTATGACATAATTATTACTCTATAAATATAATATATCATTTACATTTTTTCCCTTCCACTCGTTAAAAAAAGACAATGTCACTCTTATGTGCAGGTGGACTACCACCTCCACGAAGTGATGTGATTAATATTTCATGTATACCATTGAAGAATTAATATAAATATGTATTTAATATATATATATATATGTATATTATATGTATATCAATACTGAAATTATAAATATAATGGGACCATGATCACAGTTCAAGGACTGAAACTACATAACTAAAACTTACATGAAAAAATAAAATAATTAACAATAAAAAAAGATGATTTAAATAAGTAATTATTAATAAAATGGTTCTTAAATGTTATATATAGAATTTAAATTATATTATAAGTATGTATACAGTTAATTCATGGAAAAATAATAAATTTAAATTTATTATATATGAGGTTAAAATAACTTAGTAAATAAGTCAGACTTGAGGTAAGGGTTTATTCCATAATCTCATCTTTATACAGGACTGTTTATGTTTATGTTTTTTTGGATAAATTATGTAATATTTATATCTTAAACCCTATAAAATTTTATATAGTATTATTATTTATATAAATTAAAAATTTGAAATTCATTTTCTCCTCCATATGCAGTTAAAATCCTGAAAGAATTCTTTTATAAAAAACTAAATTTGTGTTTCTATTTAGTTGGGAATATTTTATTTTCATGTCAATTTTTTCTTTAAAATGTTTGAATGAATATTGTTTATATTATCTAATTATTTATTAATTTCATTTGTGACTATTTTTTTGTTTTTATAAAAAAATTTAAAATTAATCTTCTTGTCATTTTTTAATGAGGAACTGTCTTCTAAAGGTGTGAAAAAAACAATTATTTTAATTATAACAACATGAATAACTTTTCCCAAAATCATTTAGATTCTTTAGATTTAAGAATCCATTAAAAGTTTAAAATGTTACTTTCCAGGAATTTTTCTCTCTCAAAATTTTAGAAATTTTGGCCCAGAACCAACTACATTGTACTTTATGATGAACTTATATTAATAAATACATTATCACATATTGATTGTTCTACTACGTGAAAATGCATATGATAATTTCCTAAGAATAACTGTTTCACTAAAGGGTCACAATGAATCTATGCTATGATGAGAACTCGAAAGTGACATAACACTATTATTGAGTATATGTTCTGTGGATGGCTGATGTTAATTGAGGGAAACAAATAATACATGCCATTAGGGTTGAGGGATAATAAAACTTTGAGGTACCTTCTCATTGGGTGCACCCTTGGTAGTATCAAGGAGGATATTATGATAACGAGACCCGCCAGTTGGAAATCCATATTTCATAGTGTCATTGGGCGTTCCTATCTACGGACGTGTTTATTGGTCCTTGGACATTAAGATTATTATTTATGGGTATTATAAATCGTGTACATAAATTCATTGACAAAAACTATGATGAAACACTATTCTCAATGAGGTATAATATGTTGCCTGTGTCATGAGTAACACAACAGAAATAGATAATTTGAGAAAGGATTTTCCCCTTCTATTCCATAACCGAAGTTGATATGTTAGGCCCTTTTATGGAATTGATATAGCCTAAATAAATCCATGGACATGGTAAAGAATGTGCGAGTTCAATTCCAGAAATTTAAAGAAAGAATAATCAAGAATATGGGCTAATGGTAGTAGCATACAACCCACTTGATTCGAGATATCCATACAGATGGATTACATTACATGAAAAGCATTTGTAGGAGGTGACATGTCATTGCAGCGTTGACTTCTTTCTCTATGGGCGCCTTGGCGTATTTATAGAGGCTAACCTTGGACTTTAGGCAGGCTTTACCTAATGCCATTGAGAAAGAGTTCTAGAGAGTCACACAATAAGTGTGTATAAGTATCTTAGTTATATATTCATTTAACAAGTTTAATAAATATTATTCCTGATTTTGGTTTAATGATTATTCAAGGATGCCTGATAATATTTATTTTGATTCTAGTTATTTGATAGGATACATTGTGGGTGAAATAATATATATTTATTAGTGAGTAATGTAGTGGTATTTATTTAAGAAATAAATAGTTATTATTCAAGGTCTAATAAATATAGTGGAGTAAATAAAGAAAAAGGAAAAACAAAAGTAGATGCTGTGTATATTAATATACATGCCGTGTAGTTTTTCTGAGGATTTGTGACAAATAATATTATTTACTTAATTAAATAATATTAGGTGCAATTCTCTGGGCATATGTAAAGTGATAATAATAATAGTCAAATGTTATTATTTGACATGGGGTCTTACTAAGAATTAAATAAAATGAATAAATGCATTCAGTAAATAAATTCATTTTATTATTTGAAGTAATAAAATCACAATTAAATTATTCTCATTAGCCTATTAATTCTCTGTAGTTGCGCACAATGGATTTGGAGAAATCTCTCAAGCAAAGAGAGAATTGTTTTCTTCCAAGAATGCTCTCAATCTATGAGATAAATCCTCCTCCACCAGATCAAGGAATGAACTTTGGAAGCAGCTCTCAAGGTGATTGGATATTCCACACTAGCACCCAGAGATCTCTTTGGTGACGTCTAGAGATACGTGGAGCAGATGTGGATCACTACTAGAGTAAGCCTGCACTTAGATTCTATGACGCAACGATGGACCACATTGGATTGTGACCAGAATCATAAACGTAGAGAGAATTTCATCAAGTTAATTCTAGTCTTTTAATTAAATTAATTATAACCAACAAATGATGATCCTCTCTATGGTTCTAGGACTCCCCTATTTTCTTTCATTCTTCGTTTTATTCCAAAGATATGATGTTTTATCATCATGAAAGATCTTAGATTGATTATCGTAACGGGAAAATTTCAATGTTGGATACACCTATAAACATGCTTCCACTGTGCTTGGAACCTACAAGTGGTATTAGAGGGGTCATATCATTGATTATAATTAATTAGTTTTCCATTGATGATTTACCCATTTAATAACTTAGTTGTTTCAATTCAAGTCAATCATTCTGTAAATCTGAATATGGATATTTGTTCATCCTCTCTCATTTCTCATTCACCATATAAAAATGATCATTTTCTTTAAATTTTGATTAAAATAAAACAGAGGATCTCATCAGGTCGTGCCAAAGGTTCCAGGCCATACAACACCAGAACAAAAAGTGTGTATGTAGTATTACATGTTGTGTAGTCAGGGTTCTATACATCAAACTGGTTAGCTAAACCAAGTTGTGTCATTAGAGTCTATCTAAGTATTTATGACCCCGTGTGGTGACCAGGAATAGGTGACACATGGTTTCTAGATTACACGCCACATGACCCACTGGACATGGCTTGTCGTCCCTTCGAGTTAGGGATAGACGGTGTACCTCGTACATGGCTTGCCCGTCTGGAGACTGTGTAATGTGGATACCACACGACATGTAGACCATTGGACATGCCGTATACTCTAATGATTTCTGATGTCCATCTACACGCCAGATCCCTAGGCGTCATGATGGAAAAAATAGCTTTTTGCGACTGGCTATTTGCGATGTGAATTAATCCAGTCGCAAATAGTCCTTCCCAGAGATTATTTACGACGAGCGAATCGACCCGTCGCAAATAGTTGGTTATTTGCGATGAGATTTGGGGTCATGTTGCAATAAGTTAGGCGCAGTTTGCACGCCAAACCGCGGGAGTGTTATTTGCGACGGGTCCCGTCACAAATACCCGATAGTGGTATATGGGTTTTTGCGACAGGATGTTGTCCCGTCACAAAAAGTGTGTCGACAGGTACTATTTGCGACGGGACCCATCACAAATACCCTTTTAACTGTTGACAGTAATTAATGCTGGAGTAGGTATTTGTGACGGGTCTCATTGCAAATAGTCTCATCGCCACTAATCTAACCTATATATACCCCCATCTGTTTTTTATTCCTCCCCTCAATTCTCATTTCCTCCCTCTCTAAACTTTATTTTTAGAGTGAAATGTTCTATGAGTTAGTTTTTTTACAAAGAAGTTGTGAAGTCGTCTACATCAATAGGAGATCAGGTTTAAAGGTATTGAAATTTTAATTTAATTTCGTATTTATTTCATTTTTTTATGTTAATTTAAATTATTGTTGATTAATTGTAATTAACATAGATTTAAATTGTTTTGTTATCAGTATTTATTTGTAATAATAAACTGAAATTATTAGTATTAATTCTTAATAATTAGTAATAATAAATAATTATTAACGATAATTAGTATTTTATATAAATATTTAGCGATAATTAGTAATTAGTAGCTGCAATTTGTAGTTATTAATAGTAATTAACGCTAATTAGAAATAATTAATGGTAATTAGTAATAATTAAGAAAAAATAGTAATAATTAGTGGTAAATAGTAATAATTAGGAAAAAATATTATTAATTTGTGATAATTAGTTATAAATAGTAATAATTAGTAATAAATAGTAATAAATAGTAATAAATAGTAATAATTAGTAATAAATAGTAATAATTAGTAATAAATAGGAATAAGTAGTAATAAATAGGAATAATTAGTAATAAATAGGAATGATTAGTAATAATTATGAATAATTAGTAATAAATAGAAATAAATTGTAATAAATAGTAATAAATATTAATAAATATTAATAATTAGTAATAAATATGAGTTTTTAGTAATAAATAGAAGTAAATGGGAATAATAGTAATAAATATGAATTAATAAGACTAAATAATTATAAATAGGAATAATTAGTAATAAAATGGAATAATTTGTAACAAATAAGAATAATTAGAAATAAATAGGAATAATTAGTAATAAATAAGAATAAACAAGAATGAATTAGAATAAATAGGAAAAATTAGTAATAAAGAGGAATAAATAGTAATAATTATTAATAAATAGGATAATAAATATTAATAAATATTAATAATTAGTAATAAAAATAGGATAATAATTAGTAATAAATAGAAATAAATAGTAACAAATAGTAATAAATAAGAATAATTAGTAATAAATAGGAATAAATAGTTATAATTAGTAATAAATAGGAATAAATAGGAATAAATAGGAAAAATAGGAATAATTAGTAATAAATAAGAATAATTAGTAATAAATAGGAATAATTAGTAGTAAATAGGAATAATTAGTAATGAATAAGAATAAATAATAACGAATAGGAATAAATAGTAATGAATAGGAATAAATAGTAATGATTAGTAACAAATAGAAATAATTAGCAATAAAGAGGAATAAATAGTAATAAATACGAATAAATAGTAATAATTAAAAATAAATAGGAATAAATAGTAATAAATAGGAATAAATAGTAATAAATAGGAATAAATAGTAATACATAGAAATAAATAGTAATAGATAGGAATAATTAGTAATAAATATGAAGAATTAGTTATAAATAAGAATAATTAGGAATAAATAGGAATAATTAATAATAATTAGTAATAATTAGTAACAAATAGTAATAAATTGTAACAAATAGGAATAAATTGAAATAAATAGGAATAAATATGAATAGCTAGTAATAAAGAGGAATAAATATGAATAAATAGGAATAATTAGTGATAAATAGGAATAATTAGTAATAAATAAGAATAATTAGGAATAAATAGAAATAATTAGTAATAAATAAAAATAATTAGTAATAAATAAGAATAATTACTAATAAATAGGAATAATTAGTATTAAATAGTAATAAATAGGAATAAATTGAAATAAATTGGAATAAATTGTAATAAATAGGAATAAATAGGAATAAATAAGAATAAATGGTAATAAATATGAATAATTAGGAATTAGTAGTAATAAGTAGTATTAAATAGTAATAATTAGTAATAATTAGTAATAAATATTAATACATAGTAATAAATAGTAATAAATAGTAATAAATAGTAATAAATAGTAATAAATAGTAATAAATAGGAATAAAATAGTAACAAATAGTAATAAATAGTAATAAATAGTAATAAAGAGTAATAAATAGTAACAAATAGTAACAAATAGTAATAAATAGAAATAAAGTGTAATAATTAGTAAAAATTAGTAATAAATAGTAGTAAATAATAAAAAATAGCAATAAATAGGAATAAATTGTAATAAATAGGAATAAATATTAATAAATAGGAGTAAATAGGAGTAAATAGGAATAAACAGGAATAAATAGAAATAAATAGTAATAAATAGGAATAATTATGAATAAATAGTAATAATTAGTAATAAATAGGAATAATTAGGACTAAATAGGAATAATTAGTAATAAATAGGAATAATTAGTAATAAATAGGAATAATTAGTACTAAATAGTAATAAATAGTAATAAATAGTAATAAATAGTAATAATTAGTAATAAATATAAATAAATAGTAATAAATAGGAATAATTAGTAATAAATAGGAATAAATAAAAATAAATAATAATATATAGGAATAAAAAGTAATAAATAGGAATAAGTTGTAATAAATAGCAATAATTAGTAATAGATAGGAATAAGTAGTAACAACTAGTAATAATTAGGAATAGGTAGTAATAAAATTAAAAGGTAGTAATAAATATTAATAAATAGTAATAAATAGTAATAATTCATAATAAATAGTAATTATTAGTAATAAATAGTAATAAATAGAAATAAATAGAAATAGATAGTAATAAATAGTAATAATTAGTAATAAAACAGTAATAAAATAGTAATAATTAGTAATAATTACTAATAAATATTAATAAATAGTAATAATTATTAATAATTATTAATAAATTGTAATAAATAGTATTAATTTATAATAATTAGT